>JANXJC010000008.1:22733829-22797053 GCA_027564655.1 Leptodon cayanensis
TTCCCTTCCCTTCCCTTCCCTTCCCTTCCCTTCCCTTCCCTTCCCTTCCCTTCCCGGAATTTACAGTTTGAAGAGAAAATGCTCCTATTTCAAAAAAAAAAACCAAAAAAAAAAGCCACCATCGTCCAAGAGAAAGAAATATCTCTTTTTCTGTATCTCTTTCTATACAAGTCTCTAATGTTACTTGAAGAATGCTTTTCAGGAGTGCGAGTAGTTTCAGGACTTGTGCTTACAGCCAACTTTTTCAATATCTGCTTAAAGTGCCTGGAGCACAGTACAGACACTTCTATATAATTTACTTTCAAATTGTAGGACTCTAAATAAATAAATAAGTAAATAAATAAAGTGGAAAATAATCCACAGTTTTTGCTTTAAAGTCACCCATTGAAGCAGATAAAAAATACAATTTTTTAGTATGCAATCAAAAAGTAAGTACACATATTTTTACTGAGGGTATATTTACTAGATAGAGTCTGGAGGATATGTGGAATTTGTAAAGGTTATTTATACCACTGTCAATTTCTCTTAGCAATAGAGCTAACTGATTTATCACAGCTATGTCAGCATTCATCTACTTCCAGTTTTTCTAACACAGTCAGGAAAGATGTACAAGGCTGAGTGGATCTTTATAACAAAAGTCAGAGTACATATATTTTGCGACACTAGTGATTAATGTTCTCAGATTCACATTCACAGCACCATTCTACATCTGCAAAAATTCAGAATATATAAAATAGGTAGGATATCTGGCAGAGTTGCATTTATAAACTAACAAATTTCTAAAGACTCACAGGTCTGGCCTTTTAATCCATTTGCTGCCTGAGAGTATGTGTCATCTTCATGTGCACTTTCCTGAATTAAATTTCCCATGCTGTGAACAAGGTTAGAAGATGAAAAAGAAGAAGGAAAGAAAAAGAAAAAAAAGAAATCAGATTCCTTTTTTTCACACAGAACTGTCATTCTGTTATATCTAATGTTGCTTCCAGGATCTGATTTAGCAGCATTCAAGGATAGAATAGGCCATGAAACAAAGAATCTGCTCTGAAAATAAGAAATTAAAATAATAAAACAATAATTTTTATGAAGAAAATAAAATCAGACAACAAAATGTACCTGGAAATATTATATGAAATTTACAACAACAGCAAAATCTAACTAGCTGGTAGTCTAGAATTTGTGACACTCTTGTAGGAAATACTTTCCAGTCTCCATTCTGCCAGAATCACTTAGAGTATGCAGCTGACATCTGGCAGATGCCACTGAACCAGTAGGCAGGATTAAATTTTACTTTTAAAGTGGAATAGATCCAAAAAAACTCTCAGAAAAGAAGCTTGAAAACGTCGTCTTCATCCTCACTGAGTGTCCTAAATATTAGGAGATTGGCTCCTCTTTATTTGAATCTAAAACTTGACATGGACTGGAGAAATCTTCTTAATAAACATTAAATGAGGGAAAAGTGTTTAAACTCTGACAGGACCTAGCCAAGCAGCCAGCTATTCATGTTTTCTGCATTGAGTGCTATACTATTATTTTGGAAAAAGGAAGAGTTATAACTACAGACACAGCAGTTTATATATATATATTTATTTATTTATATGTGTATACATATTTTTTCTTGATGTCCTCAGTAAAAAAAAAGAGTAGCATGGAAATGGGGAAAAAAGGAAAGAAGGGCACATTTTTATTGACTTTTTGGTATTTTCCAAAGTATGCTTGAAATTAATTATTTTTTAGTTTAATGTTTTCATTTAATGTTTGTATGTGTGTGTATGCATAAATAAGCTTGAGATTCAAATCGTACAGCCTTGATCCAGATTTGTTTTAAATTAATTTACTTGTCATGTTGTATTTTCAGTCCCTAAATGAATTCTTATTTTAAGAGTTATTATTAAACAATCAACATTCCTGCTAGTGAGGGAACCATTCAGTACAGATGAATACTTCTATTTCAGCTTTTCCTTATATTCTTCCAAACAGTGGCCTTGTATCTCAAGTCTGTTGCCATTATAACTGATAGGGTGCTCAAGTATTTTTTTTCAGAAGTGAAAATTTATTTCTTAATTTATTTCATTCACAATGTCTTATATAGTATAAAAATATACTATTTTTTACTTTATTGACTAAAGCTTTACTCAATTCCATTCAAATTCAATTCCATATTTTTAATTTGTTTCCCTATACCTCAATTATATAGGAAAAAACTTTTCATTATTCAAAATACAATCTTAAAACATGAAAGGAGCTTTCAATGAGTTTTCCTTTAAGTGTGCTTGCAGGTAGTATCAGAAGTTAACTGAAATCCAGCAAATCATATTTAAATACATTCTGTGCACTGCTGTAGTACCACTTCTGTCATTATAGTTAAAGGTATAGGTAAGTGTGAATGGGCTCCCAACTTTACAGGCAGATTTCCAAAAGTATCCTGAGCACATACAGGCTTTTTCAAATATGTTTTATCTCTAAGGATTTCTTCAGCTCCATATATACACCTCTAAAATCTGTGGCTAATTTAGCAGCTAATTTAGTGGCTAGATCTTACTGGGTAAGTGGTACTTCTTTGCTTGTTTTATTATCAAAAAGTAGATTTAGACAGTTTTTTCTGATTTTAAACTTGATTTTGTGTTTAAAAAAATTATTTCATAGTCAAGAATTTCACTTTGACACAGAAGCTATTAATACACTATTTCCATTCTCTGACACTGTTTTAACTGATGATCTTGGTTAGGTGACTGTGTCCTTTGGTTTCTCCTCTTACTATATATTTATTTTATTTGTATAAATAAGAAAGTGGTGGTGGGTTTTTTATCACATAAAAATTGTCTGTTCTTACATTTCCTATCAGAATGCAATTTGTAAGCCTTATCACAAAGAACAATAATGATGCATTTTCCCATTATTTTTAATTAGAATCTATATAATAGGAAAATATTTCCCAATTATTCCATAACTGTAAGCATCTTGTCAATAAATGGTCAGTTTAAGACAGACTTTGGTCTCTTCAGGGATCACCTTGTAAGAATCCCATGGGAAACAGGACAGGACAGGGTTATAGTGGAGCTGGGTGAGTCTCAAGATCACTTCCCCAGAGCTCAGGGATGCCCATACTAATGAGGAGAAAATAAAACAAAGATGGCAGGAGGCCTGCCTGGAGGAACAAGGAGCTCCTGACAAAGCTCAGACCTAAAACAGAAGCACAGAGGAGGTGGAAGCAGCAACAGGTGACCTGGGAGGAACACAGAGATACCGCTGAAGCAGGCAGGGATGCTGTTAGGAAAGCCAAAGCTCACCTGGCATTCAGTCGAGCAACTGAGGAACAACAAGAGAGGATTCTACAAGTACAGCAGCAACTAAAGAAAAATGAAGGAAAATAGGGGCCCACTGCTGAATGGGGTAGGAGATATGGTGACAAAGGACATGGAAATAGATGAGTTAATGCCTTCTTCGCACCAGTTTTTAATAGCAAAGGTAGCTATCTTTGCCCTGAGACCAGAGGGAAAATCAGGAGTAAGAAAGACTTATGCCTGTGGGAGGAGGAGCAGGTTAGAAGACATCTAAACAACCTGAATGTATACAAATCCATTGACCGTGATGGGATGTATCTAAAAGTGCTGAGGGAGATGGGTGATGCTTTGCAAGGCCATCCTTGATCATCTTTGAAAGATCACGGTGACTGGAGGAGGAAGAATGCTTGGAAGACTGGAAGAAAGCAAAGGTAACTCCTACCTTCCAGAAAGGCAAGACAGAAGATCCAGAGAACCTCAGTCCTTGGGAAGGTGATGAAGACAATAAACCTAGAAAACATTGCCAAGCACAGGAAGGGAAAGAAGGTGATTGGAAGTATTTAGCATGTATCTGTGAAGAGGAAATTATACTTAACCAACCTAAAAACCTTCTACAATGAGATGATTAGTTTGGTGGATGAGGGGAAAGCAACGCATGTTGTTTATCTCAACTTCAGTAATGCTTTTGGCACTGTCTGCTGTAACATCTTCACTGACAAACTGATGAAGTAAGGACTAGGTATGTGAAGTGTATTGAAAACTGTCTCAACTGCTGGACTCAGTTGTGATCAGTGTCACAAAGTCTAGTTGGAGGCCAGTCACCAGCAGTGTACCCCAGGGATTGATACTGCAACCAATGTGGTTTAACACCTTCATTCATAACCTGGATAATGAGTCAGAATGCACCCTCAGTAAATTTGGAGATAATAGAAAACTGGAAGGAGTGGCTGATACACGTGATGGTTGTGCTGCCCTTCAGAGGGACCTTGACATACTGGAGAAAAGGGCTGAGAGGCTGAAGTTCAGATTAGGAAAATGAAAAGTCCTTTACCTGGGTAGGAATAATCCCATGCACCAGTATCACTTGGGCTGACCAGCTAGAAAGCAGCTCATGAAATTAAAAGAAAAAAGCAAACAAACCCACATTATTTGCTTGCCTGCAATACAGTCTTCATGTAATTTCAGTCACCTTCAAATGCAAAACTTCTCACAAAGTAATGATCTCAAGGGCTAGGACTTTCAGACCAGGGTAAGTACACTCATAAGGAAGACAGCATTCATGTAGTCAGCCATGTAGCAGGAGGTAGCTCTGTGCATCATGGATACAAACTAGCTGAATACACAATCAGAGATCATTTGTCAACTTTTGTTTAGCTTATAGGCATAGCCAGTAGAATGAAGTATATAATTAGGCACAGAACTGAGTGTAACTTGGTGATACGACATACTCTTTTAAGACTGGTTGTCAGGTAGATTTGAGTCTCCTGGAATCCCTGCCATTACACCCCTCCTTGCTGATACTACTCAATCACTAGATTTTTCCCTAGTTCAATTTTTGACTGACTGTCATGGTTAGTCGTGCATTCGTAACAGTGGTTTAACCCCAGCCAGCAGCTAAGCACCATGCAGGCACTTGCTCACTCCTCCCTCCTCCCAGTAAGGTGGGGAGGAGAATTTGAAAAAAAGTAAAACTCCTGGGTTGATGTAAGAACAGTTTAATAACTAAAATAAAATATAATAATAACAATAATAATAAAATAATATAGTAACAATAATAATAACTGTAATGAAAAGGAGTATAACAAAAGGGGAGAAATTAGACCCAAGAAAAGTACAAGTGATGCACAATGCAATTGCTCACCACCTGCTGACCGACGCCTGAGCAGTGATCCACCCCTCCCAGCCAAATGCTCACAGTTTATAACTGAGCATGAGGTTCTATGGTATGGAATAGTTCGGGTCAGCTGTCCTGGCCAGGCTCTCTCCCAGCTCCTTGTACCCCTGCTTGCTGGCAGAGCATGGGAAACTGAAAAATCCTTAACTTAGGATAAACGCTACTTAGCGACAACTAAAACATCAGTGTATTATCAACATTATTCTTACACTAAATCCAAAACACACTGTATCAGCTACGAGGAAGAAAATTAACTCTATCCCAGCTGAAACCAGGACACTGTTTTAGCTGTTAAAGTTCAAGGCAAGGCCAGGACTGAAAGCAAAGATCAACCAAAGACCCATCTGAAAAGATAGTAGGGTTAATACACTGGGTTTGGCTCTTTTCGCCTCCATAATCCTCCATATCAATACACTCAAGGCGTACAACACGTTTTCACACACTGGCCAGTTCCAACACACACACGTATTATTTCAGGCACAGAGTGGCACAGTTCATGGTGGCACTACATGGTACCCAGTAGAGATTCAGAGAGAAGTACTTTGCACCAGTATGGTTATAATTAATCTTAAAGAGGTCTTGCCCCAAGCAATTTGTACCAGTCAGTACCACAGGTAAGGACCTCTCTCTTGGGCTGATGAGTGTAGAAGCCTTTGTGAAGGAGAAAAGCTAATTTTAGAGCTCTATTACTGTTCTTTCTAACTCAACAAAACCATATTTATCATTAATTGGAGACATTTCTTAGATTTGCCAAGCAAACCACTAGCTAGAGTTCTACCAGCTATAACATTTTTCCTATTGACATTTGGGTAGATTTAAACAAACTCAAAGGCATATTCTTCCACATCTTTAGTATAGAAGCAAATTTAACCCTTGCACAAAGGACCAAATATGATCCATGATTATTTAAAAGCTGCACTTCTCTTTCTGTGATAGTCCATTCCATACTTCTCGCCTCTTAGAATAAATAAAAAATTTCATTAGCTACTAAATGTGTCTTCATTACCTTTAAAGAGACAGACGATCCATTTGGAATTCAGAGTATGTGTTATAAGCATAAAGTGATATATATAGGTACGAGGGTGACATGTTATGCCCTGAGGCACAAATGCCCAGTGAGATCACTTAAAAAGGCACAGCCCATCTCTAACCTTATCTAAGAGTGAACAGAGACCACTTTCCTTTTCTCATATATAATCTTTAATAATCTTTGACAATTTTTGAGAAGCAGACAAGGCAACCATAACAAATATAAAAATCATATGAAGGTGACTTTGTAAACTGCATCAATCTTTCCTGCACTAGAAACTGTAAGAAACCTGATTTTGTGTATTTTCAGTGCTCTTTCTTTTTGCACCCTTTCTTAAAAGCAGGGGAAGAGATGAAGGTGAGCAGTGCAGCTTCACCAAATTAAGCAAAAGAAAAAGCCCTTGTGTATTTGCATTTGGTTTGTCATATACTTCATTTAAAAACTAAAAGTGCAAACCACTCAAATTTTATACTTCACATTGCTGTCACCTTGGGTATAGATTTGTCTATATTGATCTGCAGGGCAATCAGGATTCATATTGAATATACTGTTCTGACTAGGTTAACAATTGACTTTGCCATCAACAGCAGCATATTATCTGCATACAACATGATGTGTTACCATTTACTGCCTCAAACCATCTATTTTTGGAATTTCTTGACCATTTTTGTCAAGGGTTCCATTACTATATTAAATAAGTTAGGTGAGTCAATCAATCATTTGCTGTTTTTTTACTGGGTGGAACAAAGTAGAGAGGAGTCTGAAGTAGAAATTATGGGAATTATTAGCCTTGCACTAACACTGTATATATGCTATGTACAATCTCATCATGTACCCTCCTCTACCCCTCTCCCCTCCACTTCTCCATGATCATGTGATATTTTAATAGAATTAACAACTTCCATTATAAAATAAAAAGTTGTATTTGAAACATGAATTACGGCTAACACTACTACTGTAGCTCCCATCAAATCATAGTATGTGCATCTTAGTTTCTAATAAGACAGCCTGCTCCATTTCTTTCTACTATTGTAAGCACATTGAGTTAAATCCTTAGGTAACTAAGGATAAACTGCAGAAATACCAGAAGGGGAATCAGGAGAAAAGAAAAATGCATATTTTTGCCTCCAGGGCTTAGTGCTTGAGGGGATATGTAGACATCTTTTGATGTTTAAAAGTTGAAATGCTTCGTTTATCAAACATGGAAAATATACCCATGAAACTTTGTGGCACGTGATTACTTATCTGAAGTTGCTTATCAGCATATGCATACAAAATTAAGGGCTAATAAAAAAGTTTACTTAAAGATATTTAAATCTAATACCTTCCACTGTCCTTGAGGTGCCTGGAAATGTTCTTATACTAGGCAGTGTAAGAGACAATCTTAAAGAGACTGAAATGAAATTATTTATTAAAATTTAATAAAGTATTTTCAAAGTTTTATATCATAAGTTAACCATTGTGCAGTGGTGTATGCCTCCATTTATCACACAAAATTTTACTTGGGAAGTATTGTTTTGAAAAAACACCATTTGCATACATTCAAAAAGCAGTATAAAGATACATCTGTCTGTATTTTCAACTCTGCCATTACAGATACGGTGTTGATATACTTTGAAAACTTTTAAATGTGTATGCATATGTACATGCATATATATATGTGCATGTGTATATGTATATTCATATGTGTGCTTTTTATGTTTTGATACATTTTAAAAATGAATTATGCACATCATATATGAGTATGATCATATTGTTTTCTTATTATGCAAATCCAAAAAAAAAGTGAAAATGAAAAGAAAGCCACTTCTCTTCTTTCATTTTTCCTGCCTTTCTGTCATTCACTACTATCAGTAAACATTAGAGAAGCAATGATGGGCTTGAGAGACAGGGAAAAAGAATGAGAAAATCAAGCTGCAAGGGCTGAACATAGGGAAAAACATGTTGGCAGTTATGAAGATGTACACAAAGGCAAAGGACAAGAAGTTGGGACGAAAATGAAGAGGAGCAGAGGGCTAAAGAAGTAGTCAGGAGTGGATAACAATTTCAGAGAAAACCTCGGGGCAGCTGGATGAAAAGAGAGACATTTCAGACGAGATAGGGTGTTTTGAAAGATTAGGAAAGTGTAGGGTTTGAACTAGTCTTTTGCTTAATGAATGGATTTATTCATCCATAGTCTGTTGTTGATTTTGGAGGAGGCTATTACTAGATCACAAAATATATTTGAATGATGTAATGCCACGTAAGTTCATACAATCAGTATTGGTTACCTCTGATCCTTGTAAGTAAATATGAATAACAGAAACTGTTAGAAAGCTATTGTATTTCCCTGTTCTGCAGCTAGAAGATGGAAGGCATTATTTTAATACTTTTCAGATTCTCAGTAGGCCTTTTAGCTTTTCTTTGGCATACAGGTACTTTTATGATTGTAAACAACAGCACTTCCCCCCTCACCTCCCTACTCCCTCTTTCTAGAAATACAAGGGACCAAATAGTGCCATAGTTGTGTGCTGTTATGGGGTCAGACAGGTGTGACAATAAAGTTTATCACATAAGCAACAGTTTGACTTCTGCCAGATAGCATGTTACTGCTTCTGTCTTCACTGACTGCTATATAAAATATGTATCTGTATCCAAAGGTAGTGTAAATTATAACCCTCCTTGAATAAAGAATTACTTCTACTTATTGCAAATAACAAAGTTCCTGATGAACTTCAGTGAGTTAAAATGTTACAAGGAATGAAGCCAATCTGAAAACTACTATTATCCTTATATTTTCCTTTCAACACGACAAAATCCTTTTCAAAATCATCTTTTCTTGAAGTACATACTTATGAAAGTTATTGAGAGACTAAGGCTATCCTCATTCTTTACATTTTTCAGTCAGTTCTGCTTAACATTGATCATATCCAATCTTTGCTTGCCATTTTATTCTGTCGTCTTCTAAGAAAGGCTTGATATGAAACCGAGCAACCTGAGGAAGACTATTAGTCCTTAACAATTCATCATATTTATTTCCAAGCAAAGTTTTGTATTTTTTTCTTATTAAAACCAATTAAAATTCAGAATATTTTTGGCTTTTCTTTTTCCTTTCTCTTATTTTAGCCTGGGTAACGATGATGTGATCTATCCAATAAAAGTTTACTCAACTACTAATCTGGTTGTGAAGGTCACACTTAGATACTTTGGGCTGAACTCAGTTGCTCACAGCTGTAAAATGCCTTTTCAAATCCCCCATGATATCCTGGCTTAAACTTCAGGTGCCCCTCCAGAATGGTATGGACTTACAGTCCTTAAGTCCTCCACCATAGCTGTCAGCCCCCCAGTGTTGTCGTGGCTGTCCCAGGACAAAGCCAGCGGCAGTCGGGGCATATCCATCAGCAGCGACCTCTGGCCTGTTCACCACTCTGATAGCCAAGTATCACTCTAATGAAGCAACGACAAAATAGCAATGATGACCTCCGCACAGGCAATTCTTTGCCAATCCAATAGAAACATACTGGGTCCAGGATGACAAAGGACAGTGAAATGCCTTATCCTACACTTTACCTGATTTTCAACGCTAACAGAATCTGGCAGAGCCCTGAGTGCGCCAACAGGCTCTGACTGCCCTGAGCAGGCTGTAAAGGTCTTTCTCTGTAATCCTGCTCTGCCAGTGCTGCCCCCTGCAAGAGTTTTGGGTACCAGCGTTCAAGGTCAGCTCTGACGTGGTGCAACTGTGTAAGCCTGGACCAGCCTGCTGGGAGAATCATGACACTGTAAAAAAGAGCAGTGAGAAACCACATCTGGGGTCTCCAGCTGTGCATCCTCTGCCCTTTGCCACAGGGGCTGCATTTAACTCCAGGTCCTTAGCCCTTGCTTCACCTTTGTCACCAGGAGGGTATGTCTGACTTCACACCTTCCTGATCCTAAAGCTATATCATGTTGTTACATATGGTGGTGTGTCCTGGAGCACAGTCATTGCTACAAGGCTTAAGGATGAACTTCTGTAACTTCCCAAAGTGATTTTGATTTCTTGACAATGATTTTGATTGACAAAGAGTAATTACTCTAGAGGTCTTTATAGGTCTATTTTGGGGGGGGCTCTGGAAGGCTATGTTTTTCTCCACTTGGCAAATATACACAAAGAGTGAATTTTGTACTAAGGAATAAAAGTTATGCTTTCTGAATATAGGTCACCTTCTCGCACCCAAATTAACTATTTATTTCTGTTAACATATACCAGGAATGCAGCGGTTAGTGAAGTGTCATTTTTGAAATATAAAACTATATAAAAACTAAAGTTAAACCAATCAATCATTTTCACCCTACTTACAGAGATAAATGTGCTTTTCCCATCATACAGTCCAGTCAGCAGAAAGTGTAGATTTAGTTCATGTGTGTAAATTCTCCAAAAAACCCAATCTATTCAAACTTTTATTTATCAAGGGGAACAATAACTTATACGGTGCATGATGGAATTTAAGAAGAAGTTATAAAAGATATTTCAGAGAAAACTCTGACATTGAACTATTTCATCTGACTGAGTCTTAGGGAGAAAAAAAAGAAAGGAAAAAAAGGCAGATTCTGTAGTGGAAAAAAAAAAAAACGTCTACTGTAGCTTTCACCAGAAAGAGTCACTGAAATGTAGTGAATGTATTAATAAGCAATAAAAGTAAATATCTCCCAGAGTGAATAACCCAATTGTGAGGAACATCATGATTCCCCCTTTTCATTCCTTTCATGTATTATATGCTTAATAGAGGGAGTAATAGCAATTTCCTATTTAAGGCTGTATTTCAGTGTTCTCATAAAACAAGATGACTCCCTGCTCCACTCCCCCTTCATCTAGTTAATAATTTGCAGACTCAATTTAGTTCAAAATTTGTATAAGCCACTGTTTTTCTGATTTTTCCATGAGACATTATTAGAAGACGACTCTACAACTAGTACAGATGAAAACCTTAAACATAATGCTCTTCAAAAAATGGGTTTCTAGCAAGGAACATTGATTTTCAAATTCCAGATGTTTTTATGTCTTTAAATTCTGACATCAGAGAGGAGGTGCTACTACTGGAATACCTCCTAAACATCATTCTTTATAAGTAGCATTATTTACAAGAAAGTGTCTGGATATTTATATGAACTGAGCCCTACCTTACTGTATGCCCTACCTATAAACCTGTGAAACATCTGTGCCAAGGATTTTACCATCCAAAAAGACAAGAATAATAAACATTTAGTTAAAGAATATGTCTATATACAGGAGGCAAACTTCTTTAAATATTCTGAAAGGTAGTTCTAAATACGTATTTTCACCCTATTTATTTCCTAGGTGAAATGTCTAGTGATTTGCTTTATCTAACCAGAAAGTTGGAGTCTTCCACTCCTGATTCTTAACCTTAGGTTTTATAGTGTCTGTTTTTAATTTTTGGTACCAGCTTCATTCTGCCCAAACAAAAAGCTTAATTTTAAATATATCCAATATTTTCTTCTGAAGCGTATTCTGCTCCTTAGAAACTACTAGAGTACTTTCTTTTAGCCACAAGAAATCCAAGCATAGGAGCACAAATTTCCCCAAAGGAGACAACTTAGAAAGCTATCAAAGAAACTTAGAAAGCTATCATGAAGCAGTGTTCAGACTACAGAAAAATATACAGGAAAATAATAACAGAAACTAAACTATCTTCCTTTTTGTATACTCATCCTCTCCACGTTAAATAAAAAGCTATGTTTAAGATCTTATGTACTGTTAGATATTGACATGACATACAAGTCTCTGTGTCAATGCATTTTTCTTACAAATATTTCAATAAATACCATTTCCTTTTTTAATCATGTAATTCGCTTTCATATGACAAAAGAATTGGGTAGTACTACACAGTATTTCACAGTATGTAAATGATGCAATTACCTCTTCAACCATATATCATTCTTATTTTCATGATGGCTTCTATTTTACAGGGAGAAAAACAGACATTTCAATGGTTGTCACGATTAACCATTTGTGTGTCGTGACATTTTTAAATAAATGGAAAAAAGTCAGAAAATCTTCAGGTTTATATATTTATTTATTCCAAAGTTAGAAAATTATGTCCTTTTCCAAAGACATTTTTTTTCTGTTGTCCTTTGGTTTGACACAGGGGAAGTAAATAGAAAAAAAATGCATTCCACATGTCACCTGTGTTTTCAGTCTATTTATGAACAGAAGGACAAAGGCTAGTACTCAATCTGCTAGTGAGCTTAGTGTTCAACTGGTTTTGTCAGACAGCAGGGTTTTCTCAGGGTAACTTGGCCTGACTGGGGAAAAAAAAAAAAACCCACCACCCTGCTGTTGCATCAGGATGAATGTGCTCATGAAAGAATCAGCTTTTTCAGTGAGTCTGAAAACGTACTGTAGATATGTATTCATGCACAACATGTTAGTCCTTTCATAGCAACGGTTTGACAATGCCAATCAACGTAAACCTATTGACTCTGGTGGAATTTTACAGGTTTTCTTCAGTTTGGAATGTGCATCATAGAAATTCTAACATTACCCATTTGTTTGCATTAAAATGGAGAGTGTTTAGCTAGCCATACAACATGTTTATTCTGTTGGTTACACTAATACAGTACTGTATTTCATTTAACTGTTACAGTTTTTAGATATCAGGCTGTATAATATTCGGATACATTACTTTATCTAGAAGCAACATGCAAGCACTTCTGGCATGGGTTGAACGACTTCTAAAGACTGCAAGTGAAAAGAAGCGAACCAGGCTGCCCAGACCTGGATCCAGCACTCCGGAGGTGGCCTCACCAGGGCAAAGTAGAAGGAAAAGGGATCGCCTCCCTCAGTCTGCTGGCAATGCTCCTCCACCTCGAGCAGTCCAGTTTATCAGCCACTCCTCCCAGTTTTATAACCTCTGAAAATCTGTTGAGGGTGTGGTCTGTCCCACTGTCCAGGTTACCAGTGGAGAGGCTAAAAAGCACTGGTCCCAGTATAGGGAGTACACCACTGGTGACTAGCCTCCAGCTGGAGTCTGTGGCTGCCCACAACACCCTGGGCACAGCCGTTCAGCCAGTTTTCAGTCCACCTCAACGTTCACTTGCCTAACCCATCCTTTGCCAGTTTGTCTTTAAGGATGTTGCAGGAGAACAGGCAAAAGCTTTACTGAAGTCAAGATAAACAAAACCCACTGCTCTCCCCTCATCCACCTCACCTCATTGTAGAAGGTTATCAAGTTGGATAAGCATGATTTCATAAATCCATGCTGACTACTAATCACTTCACTGTCCTTCATGTATTTGGAAATGTTTTCCAGAGTTAGTTGTTCTAAATCACAAACAGTATTTAATGTATATGACTTAAGCTTGACAAGTTTTAGTAATTTATGACTGGATTCTGCTCAGGTGAAAGAGTGTATAAAACGTAAATTTTGTCAAAATTAACTGCAAATTATGGCGGGAAAAAAGACGACAGTAACTTAGAATCCTATCACTTCTGAGGTTTTTTTGTTACTTAGAAATACTTCATCCTCCAAAAGACTCCATTCAGTAATCTGGTTTGCCCTCAATGTCCGCACAAAAGTGATAGACATGAACCTCATACATTTGCACCTCTTTGAAAAATCAACCATATATATTCCTTGTTTCTGTTTTCTCAAAACACATGACAGGTGGATATTCACACTTTAGAAATGAAACGCAGGAGAGGAGAAGTTTGTATTTAAGTGTCATAGATTTCAGTCGAGGCTGTTGGAAGTATTTTCCTTTCCTACTTGTGACTATGAACTTCTTAGAACAGCAACGTAAGATCTTATTTCCTGGTAATAATAATAATAATAATAATAATAATAATAATAATAATAATATAACTTCACACTCAACAATGAACCATTTACAATGTTTTTGAAAGGAGGAACGTTCAGTCAAATAATAGCAGTCCTGAAGGAAAAGTCAAAATATATAGCAACACCATTTAAACCCTAGAAGGGGAAGAAAATAATCAGACTTACACTTTACTTAAAATAAAAACTTTAATAATAAACATGACATTATTATTTATGGTAGGCAAACAAACAATTAACTTGACTCATGGCAGTTATATGAAATATACAAATAGATTTTTGTGCAGTATATTACGAATCACTGCCATGCAAAATGGCAAGCCTAAGGAAAGTTTCTATAAGATTAGAGAAACAGCAAATATTGCAATTTTCTAATACCATCCTGAAATTTTTACATGCTTTGAAGTTGGAAAGTAAAATCTTATCTGAAGAATTCAAATCTATTTTATAAAAATAGCAAGTTAATAAAGCTACTGCTAAGAACAGACTTTTTACAATAAAGTCTGATTTTTTAAACTACTAAATTAATTTCAAAGTATATGGTCAATTTTCTGAATGTACTTGAATACATATAATATTTGACGAGGAGAATCCAATTAAAATGAGATATCATTTGAATACTGTTTTAATCTTACTTATCGCAAACAGGTAAGTATTAACACATCCTTTAATTTACATTTCATTCGCTGATTTCATATGCAGTTTCTCACAATTAATAATGACATACTGACAGTAAGAGAGAACAGTTTTGCTGCATTCTTGCCTATTTTCTTCTCCATACTGGCAATGAGCATAAAGTCTTAATTTTTGCATAGCACGAGAGAACGGAGATTTTAAATATCTATTAGAGTATATTTCACAGCAGTTTCTTCTCAACAATTCAAAAGTCCATTTGCTTGTTCCTTTCTTGTTAAAAACCAGTAACATTTGCCTATCATTCCCTCTAACATTACAATGTTTAGTGTGGGTTAAGTAATCTTTCAGAATTTAAAGGAGTTATGACCAGCTTTATTAGTTTTATAGTGTTAAAAGTAATTGCTCTTTTATTTTTTTTTAGAATATTGATTCATATTTTTCTTTTGGGACGAGTATGGCTAGAACAAATTGTTAGAAAACTCATTAGTTTATTTCAGTGAGAAAAATGCTAGAGTTATGACTGGTGTATTGAATGTGAATATTGAAATACATATGATTTGGAATAAGCATGATTTTTCCATTAGTAGTAAAAGGCCACAGGCTATCTATTGACCTGACAGTACACAGTGTCAGGACTTGTCTTGTTTTGACCCAAGCTGATTTTAGTTTCTTTTAGCTGTGGTAGCAATTTTCTAGGAGTTAGGTGACTATAGCCTCAATCACCAGAGTTTAACTCTTGTCAGCGTCACAGATAAGAAAGGTCTGAGCAAGTGTACATGGTCACTGGGTAGCAGGCATCGGCTTTTTCTGTTCATTGTAGGGGGTATTGTGTGACTTTAACTAATAGCTCATGTGTGGAGGTAGTCAAACTGTATCTGAGTAGCAATGCAGAAAGTGTAAGTAAGTAAGCAGAATGTGTCAGAAAATGTACAAAAATAATAATCCAAAGCAGGTGCAAGACTGCAGAAGAGCTTCCAACCACCAACATCACACTCCTCCTCAAGAGAATAATTCTGGTCTCTGTTGCCTTGTGGTTACCTAAACCCCAATCCATTTTAATCAAGTAAGACTAGCACTGGTGAACTTGCGACCAAAAGAGCATTGCAAGGGTGAGCATAACTGTTGTGGTTTAACCTAACAGGTAGCTAAGCACCACATAGCCACTCGGTCACTCCCCCGCAGTGGGATGGGGGAGAGAATCGTAAAAAAGGTAAAACTTATAGGTTGAGATAAAGACAGTTTAATAGGATGGAAAAGGAAGGGAAAATAATAATAATGATAAAAGAATATATAAAACCAGTGACGCACGATGCAATTGCTCACCACCTGCTGACTGATTCCCAGCCAGTACCTGAGCAGCGGGTCACCACCCCAAAGCCAACTCCCCACAGTTTTATCATTCAGCGTGTCGTCATATGGTCTGGAATATCCTTTGGCCAGTTGGGGTCAGCTGTCCCGGCTGTGTCACCTCCCAGCTTCTTGTGCCCCCCCAGCCTGCTCGCTGGCTGGGCAGCATGAGAAGGTGAAAAGTCCTTGACTTAGTGCAAGCCCTGCTCAGCAACTACTGCAACATCAGTGTGTTTTCAACATTATCCTCATCCTAAATCCAAAACACAGCACTAGACCATCTATTAGGAAGAAAATTAACTCTATCCCAGCTGAAACCAGGACAATAACACAAGGGGAGAGGGTTAGACACTGGGAAGTTTATGTGTTTTGTGTTTTGACAGTATTATTAGTGGGATTTTTCTATTAAAATTAGATAAGTTGGGATATGACTGCAAATAACATTTTAACTAAACTAGTGAGTTTGTTGTAGATTTGATTGCTAAAGTATTAGTTGGACTAACAATAAATTTTTTGCTTCCTTTTGCCACTAACAGTATACTGAGTGTAATTTCAGACTAACTCAAAATGTGGAGGGGTGGGGGGAATCAATTCAGTAGCCCAAATAGCTTTTTAAGGGTAAAGGGACATTGGGACTCCAAAAGTTACTTTCTTTGACAAACGTCTTGAGTTTTGTTTCTAGATCTGGAGAAGTTAGGGGAAGAGAGCAAAGATGTTTGTTTGCTGGCAACAGTAGCTTGTGCGTGTGTGTGTTGGGGAGAATCCAAAGAATAATTTGCGCACCTTCTCATTCAAGCAGAAAAATAAACCCAAACCATGCTTCCTGCATCCCCAACGTCTGTCACAAACACAACTGAATATTTTTTGCCCTGTTTTTCCTATAAAGCTTATGTCTGAGGCTTCAAGACATTCAACCTACTGAGTTCTCTTTACTCCAAAACATGCTTACAAAGGTGAGTGCGAACTGGTTCAAACAGTGAGTGAGAAGAAGTTGGAGGATCTTTCTGGTTATGTCAATATGTTCTAGCTCTTGAGTGTTAAAGAAAGGGGGCTTCTCTGTAAGTAGATATATGGGCTACATAACCTGCCTTGCATAAGTTATCTGCTGGGGACAAAGGTATTGGAAAAACTGTAGCAAATACTGCAAATGGAGCTAATTAGCCCTTGTTACAGGCCTTTTCCAACTCTGTTTCGCTAATGATGTGTGGAAGTAACTTGATTAATGAAATGAGTCAGGCAGGACCTTATGAAAAACATTATGGCTTTCCAGGTGGTGTGTGATAAAAATGCTTCAATGACAGCAAACACACACACAAAACAAGGATAGAGGCCTGTGGTCTTGATATAGAGAAGATGTGGCTTGAGTGATTTGGGTGCACTCTGACATTCCCGCCTGGAGTCCCCTGAGAAGGGAACCCCTCAGAAAGGGCTAGCACAGCAGAACAGGTGTAGACTTAGAGCCAGACCTAGAATTAGTTAGAAAATGTAGATATGTCCCAGTTTGGTTAGTAAGCACAGGATTTCTGAACCACAGTTTTGAAATTAAAGTAAGAAACCTAAAAATTGCCAGCTTCTTTACAGGCCTATGCCCCATTTTCATGTTCCTGATATCAGTCATGCCATTTTCTGTAATTTCCATGATCAAACTCATAGAATTATAGAATAGTTTGGGTTGGAAGGGACCTTTAAAGGTCATCTAGTCCAACCCCCTGCAATAAGCAGGGACATCTTCCAATAGATCAGGCTGCTCAGAGCCCTGTCCAGCCTGACCTGGAATATTTCCAGGGATGGGGCATCCATAACTTCTCTGGGAAACCTCTTCCAGTGTTTCACCACCCTAATCATAAAAAATTTCTTCCTTATATCTAGTCTGAATCTACTCTCTTTTAGTTTAAAACCATTACCCCTTGTCCTGTCACAACAGGCCCTGCTAAAATGTTTGTCCCCATCATTCCTATAAGCCCCCTTTAAGTATTAAAAGACCACAGCGAGGTAACTTAGCCCTATTTGAGTTCCTCCACTCGATTCACAGGTCTTCCTGAACCTCTCTCAGCTTTTACTACTTTCTGTAAGATGTAGTAACACCTTATTTCCTCACCAATCACTTTTTTCCACCACAAAGATGACGAAAAGGGGTTTAATTTTTTTGTTTCTTCATATGACTATCAACTCCGCCCTGGGTTCTCAGCCTAAACTACATTCAGTGAGTGGAAACTGCTGGACCACTCCATCGAGTCAACCTCGTCTATGATAATATAAATTATAATTAAGCAGATAATTATGTACTTTATCGTTATCATGTTAAGAGTCCTTCATGGTAATGTCATTATGTTTTCAAAAACATGAAAATGAGCTGATGGTTCCCTCAGACAGGAAATTTCAAAACTTGCAGAACAATTTATTTTTTTTGCAGCAGAATAGAAAAATGGTTATTTGTTTTTTTACAATGTTCTCAAAAACTGACAGAGGCCATTGCTAATCATGAAGTACATTCTACAGGTATAATATAGTCATAATCCAGCTACTGAGAAATAGTGTTAGGCATAGATATTTTAAATGTATTTAAAATTTCAAGCAAGTGTTGCAGAAAAAATGAATATTTTAGAAACATGAATACTTAAAATGAGAAATGCATTAAATAAAACTGTGAAAAGAGAAATAACTTCCAGAATCTACTACCCTTCGCAAGTTTCACAACAGAAGGAAAAGAAAAACAAAACAAAACAAAACAAACAAAAAAAACCCCCAAACAAACCAAACCACTAAAAGGATGCATTATTTGAACAAACATAGCTGAAGAAAGCCTCTTTCCATTTACAGTGGAAAACAAGAACTTGCAATCTCCAGAGAAAGACAGTGTGAAGCAATAGAGTTAGGGGAAAAAAATGGAAAAATACCTAGGTGAAATTTTATGAAGTTATGAGAAAAATACATGTTGGAGGTGGAACTTTAGGGGATTATCTTCAAGGATTATTTGTGGATTCAGGCACTCAACAATCTTCCCATGACTCTGGATGAAGTTCCTAGGATGCAACTATGCCACTGTCTTTTCATATCGAAAGGCTATAAACATTTATCTGCTTCCAACTGCAGTCCACCACTCAGTACAGTCGTTGTTTGGTGTGCCAAATTCCCTCTGCACACTGCATATTCCAGACACTTGGTACAGAATTAGAATTCTGCTCTGGGACTAAAAATAATACTAGATATGGAACATAATTCCTAACAATGAAACATTTATGTTATTTGTTGTATTAGTAAAGTCAAGCATGCAACTCATAAGACCTTGTGTGATTTCAGCTTTTTTGGAGAGGAGTTAATGAAAGAATTTATAATGTTAGTAATGAAAATAAATTCATTGATATCATATTAATTCAAATTAACTAGCTGAAAGGATAAACAAACATGGTTCTAGCTATTTCTAGTATGAAATTTAGGTACAGAAGTTTCAGCAGTATAGTTAAAGCTAAATTAAAATTTTAATTTTAAAATAATTAAAAAACAAGCCAGTGACAACAAAAATATGCAATATATTATTAAATTCTTAGACACCAATATTATTTTTTTATTAGCTCCTATTATCCAAGTGTCCTTCATTTAGGTTAATGAGTTAACTTTCCTTAAAATGTTACTCCCTAGGCTAAGGTCTTAGAGAGACCTGCAGTTTCAATAAAAGTTTGTGAATTCAAAAGGAAATGGTTTTGCAAGATTAAGAGAGCAAGTTAGGTGACACTGACAATTTGCATCATGCACTTTAAAGTAGATTTGAATTATTTCTTTACTTTTAATACGCATAAGGTGACAGTGCTTTAGAAAGTACCGTAGCTCTCCCAGAGCACAACGGTCTTACCAAGTCCCTGAAAGTAACCATAGAGATTCTTCCTCTGAATCCAAATACAAAATCCTGACACATTTGTCCAGGTCTTTCCTGAGTCTATTTGATCCCAGGAGCTCTCTGAGGGCATGAGGCTTTTTTTTTTTTTTTAACATTCTTTAAGAATAAATCATGTATAACAAGAGAATTGGGTTTGATTGCAGTTTTGTAGCTTGATGTCTATGTTATATGCTATAAACAGAACAAGGTAGTGTGAAAGGTGTGCAAGGTCACAAAGCTTGCTGGAATAGTGATGGAAACCTTGGACTGGGCAGAGGGAGTAACACTTGTCGAGGTCAAATTTACAGATGACACGAAACCAAGGGGACCAGTTGATACAAAACAAGGGTGGCAACTAAAGCAGTGATAAATCCTTATTTCCAACCCCAAAGGTATTCTTTGAACAAAATGTATCATGTATCAGTTTTTTAATTAAACATAAGAAGCAGCTTATATATTTTCTACAAGTTGGGAAAAAATTGTTTTGTGTAACATAAGAATTTCTAAAAAAATAAAAGGAAATTAAGCCCAAAAATTCCATGATAAAAAGAATAACAAAACCCAAACAGAAATATAATATATGCATTTCTTATAGATTTTTTTGGCTGTCTACATTCCTTTGTAGTTATTTGGTCCATCATGGTAGGTATCTTGGATTTTTTTCTTTTATTTTTTTATTTTATTCTATTACTGTTCACTAGGGCAAAAACCAATAAAGCAAAATTAAAAAAAGAGCTATTGATATCCTTCGGAACTCATTTTCTCTATCTCAAGTTTAGAAACAAGAAAACATTACAGAATTTTAGAAAGGCTTGAATCACAAACAATTAGGAAATAGAAATCAAACCTCTTTTTCCTTTATTCTTCACTCTTACAGTTTGCATTTCTTCAATACAATTGGCTAAAATAAAGGAGTAGAATATTTAGATATATAAAGACACAACTTTCTAATATCATGCTCATAGGCACACCAGATAAGTTTAACAATTACAAAATTTAATTATAGTATCCATCTTTCAATTTTATTCCTTGAGATTTAAGTGACAACATTACCTAAGCTCATCCATCATGTCATTCTGGCTCATCCTCTTTCCTGGTTTTTGTATATGAGATGAAATTCCAGTTAAAAAAACCCTTAAAAATCTTTGACTAAATACATTTTATGCACAACTAGAAAAACTGTTAGAAAACTACCTGCTGAGCAAATTCTGACTAGGACAGGGACAAACATCAAGAAAGAGTAGAAGATAAACAAGAAAACTCTAAAGATGCTCATTATTGATGTGGGGAATCACTTATGCAAGACAATACTTGCCAAATGGCAATAATGACTGAAAAATGTTATTTAAGTATTTCCAGAATCTCCACAAAATACATTAATTATATTAATTCTTAAATATTTAGAAAACATCACCTTATTATTTAAAGAACAACTAGAAAACTTTTATTTTTATTTTTGGCCTGAAACATAATTTATAAGTAGTCAAAGTAATAGCTAAAAAACACATGGTAATTGTTACATAAAAGTTAATATTGGATAAGAGAAATCCCCAAACCATTAGAATATTTGCTATAAAATCATTACTGTCTAAACACTGAAACCTTAATTCTACTTTGAATCACTCCCATGCCTATTAAAGCTTGCAGTGATAGTGGTGAAAGTAAATAGTTTGAACTTTATCCTTCAATCTAGTGGGTTAGTGAAGACAGACAGAATGCAGAAAACTCATTCCTGGAGATACTAAAAATAAGACCCTAAACATCTTGATCAAATCCTGAAGTTGATGCTGCTTTGAGTGGACAGTTGGAACAGATGACTTCCTGAGGTCCCTTCCAATATGAATTATTATATAAGTCTATGATAACCGACACAATTATTATATATGCATCTCATTTAATAAACATTCTAAGAATATGTTTAAAAAGTTAAGAATCTCCACATATTTTACGTACTGTCATACATTTGCTGTTACTGTGCTTTAATTTATTTTACAATGTCATTTACGACAGTGGAAAGACTTTCAGCATTTATTTACATCTTTAAATACAGCAGTGTAATTAGACTGCAGAGATAACACCAACCAAGATAGCACAGTACTGCACAAAGCAGCAATACTAGCTCAGGTCCTAGAAACTAGCTTATGATGTGCTATGCTCAGAAAAACTGATCTCCAACGCTTTGATGTATCTATCTATCCTGTTTCTGTAGAGATTGTTCAAGCCACAGCTAGTTCAGTGCATGGCACTGTTTCACAAAAGGTAGACATACCTTCTATAGGTTGTATATCTTGACCTTTTTTGCTCAGGAAACAAAACAACCTTACCCAGCTTTGAATTCGTAATGAGCAAAACAATATAGAAGACATTATAATTGCTGTTATTGTTACAATAAAATTGATGATTGGAAGTTTTGCCAATGACTTCAGTAGAATTATGCTTTAATGAGAAATTAAATTAATAATGGAGAAGGGGGGTTGTGAAGGAAAAGGAAAAGGAAAATCTCTACAAAGAGGTCTCTGATTTTCTTTAAATTGTATTCTGTATTTAAATGATATTTTGGCCTGACAGTACCTCCACTCACCTCCTCTTTACTCTATGTGTGTATAGAACCACGTGCAGGACTAGATCCACAAGTCTAGATGGTGTAAAACAGAAAAGGAAGCCATTTAGAGACCAAAAGGGCGATGATCTTCATTGTGACACACAACAGTGTGGGATCCAGAGCACAGGAAAGAAAAAGATTAAGAGAAACCTAAATGCTCTTAAGGCAGAGTTAACCTAGAAAAGGGGCAAACAGGGGTACTACAATGGGACTATATAAATATGGAATGATATACTAAAAGAAGTTCAAGAAAACAGGATACTCATATGGACTTTTGGCTTCAGACGTTAATGAAAACAATAAATTCTCATTTAATTGTGTTTAATGTTCATAATGCTTTTTAAGACAGAATGCCTTTTCAGATAAGCTTATTGCTTTCTTTTGTATTTAGTAAGATTTCTGAGAAATATTATAGAAATTAAAACATAACATTTTATCTAGATTAGTTTTATTCCTGACAAAAACAGATTGGAACACAATTATGGGAAATTATAAAGTACATTTGGTCTTGCATGAAAACAAAATGTCATTTTCATTTCAGGGATAAATATATTGCATTTTAAAAGTTCCGTAGGAATATTATTTTTTCTTTGAACTGGAACCTCCACGCTGACTTTAGTATTCATTTTATAACAGGAGCTTGACCTCTCATTTTACTATTATGTTTGACTATCTTTGGCCAAAAAACACCTTAAGAAAAAAAATCTCATCTGAAAATTGATAATGATTACCAAACTGTTAATTCATCATCTGTTACACAAACCAAAATCAAATCCTCAAATGCCTTAGCAACACAACAGCTTTTTTGAATGTTGTTTTGATATTTTCTAGGAGGTCTCACTTCAGAGATTTCACAATTTCCTTCCGTTTACTAAATTTTCCTATTGGACTGTATGTATAAAAATGCAGTGTAATAAATCAGAAACAAACAAACAAACAAGCAACAAGACATATTATAGGAGATGCATTCTCCTATAAACTTTTCTAAAGCTATGGAATGAGGGTATAAAGCATCTCAGATAATTAAAATACGTATCTCCATAGGCAACCCCAGAAGCATTTCTATTTTGAAATAGTTTTAAGTGAAAATTTTATTTATATAATTTGGAAATGAATGTAAAAGTTTTCCATGAAAAAGTGTAAAAAGGTGGTAAAAGAAATGACAAGCAGCTGAAATTTTTCACTGTGTTACCAGAAAAGAATGTCCAATTTCTACTTACTGCGAATGTCTTTTTCTGCTAGTCCCAAAGGCATAATCTTGCAGTCTTTAAAAATTAAGTAATAAACTTTGAAAACAGGATAAAGGGTCTCAGTCTTTATATTGTTTATCCTAATTAATGTTTAATGTGATAGCATCTTGGAATGTAGCAATTTCTTCAAGCAAAAAAATGTACTCAAGCCTTTTTTTTTTTTTTCCAATTTGGTATTGCAAGTATTTGGAGTTTACCCTATGACTCAGAAGGGTAATATAGTACAGTATATCTTCCTAAACCCTACAGTATAGTATATTACCCTATAGCCATTAACTGTACATTCTCTCTAGCTGCACTGTTCGTTATCTCTCTTTTGACAAGCAGGATGCAGATCTTGTTTGCATCAGAAGTGGTGGACAATATGTATACTTTAGTTTTATTACAATAGCAATGATAGTTAAAATTATTCACTTAAATTCCTATCATCTTCTTCATTATAGAACTATATAAGAAATTTATTATAAAACCTCTATTTGAAACATTGTTTTATTGCGAGCAATTATCTTTTTCTTTGATTACATAATTCTTATGGTGACATTTAAAACAAAACTCAATACTTTGAAAGAAAACAATACATTTTAAAAATCTTATACTGCATTTTCCTCTTTAACATCTTTGTTGGTGACACAGACAGTGGGATTGAGTGCCCCCTCAGCAAGTTTGCCGATGACACCAAGCAGTGTGGTGCGGTCGGCATGTTGGAGGGAAGGGATGCCATCCAGAGGGACCTTGACAGGCGTGAGAGGTGGGCCTGTGCGAACCTCATGAAGTTCTACAAGGCCAAGTGCAAGGTCCTGCACGCGGGTCAGGGAAATCCCAAGCACAACTACAGGCTGGGCGATGAGTGGATTGAGAGCAGCCCTGACGAGAAGGACTTGGGGGTGACAGTTGACAAGAATCTCAACATGACCCGGCAATGTGCACTCGCAGCCCACAAAGCCAACCGTATCCTAAGGTCCATCAAAAGAAATGTAACCAGCAGGTCAAGGGAGGTGACTCTCCCCCTCTACTCCGTTCTTGTGAGACCCCACCTGGAGTACTCTGTTCAGCTCTGGGGCCCCCAACATAAGAAGGACATGGACTTGCTCAAGCGGGTCCAGAGGAGGGCCATGAAGATGATCAGAGGGCTGGAGCCCCTCTCCTGTGAAGACAGGCTGAGAGAGTTGGGGTTGTTTAGCCTGGAGAAGGGAAGGCTCTGGGGACACCTTATTGCAGCCTTCCAGTACCTAAACAGGGCCTACAAAAAAGCTGGAGAGGGACTTTTTACAAGGGCATGTGGTGATAGGACAAAGGGTAACAGTTTTAAACTGAAAGAGAGTAGATTTAGGTTAGATGTCAGGAAGAAGTTCTTCACTGTGAGGGTGGTGAGGCACTGGGACAGGTTGCCCAGAGAGGCTGTGGCTGCCCCATCCCTGGCAGTGTTCAAGGCCAGGTTGGACGGGGCTTGGAGCAACCTGGTCTGGTGGAAGGTGTCCCTGCCCATGGCAGCGGGGTTGGAACTAGACGATCTTTAAGGTCCCTTCCAACCCAAACCTTTCTATGATTCTTCTGCCTCCTTCAACAGATGCACAGTAGTTTTTTATTTTACTAGGATTGTGTATAATTTGGTACATTGTATAAAATTTGGCAGCAACACAAGATAAAACTTAAACCTTTGAAATCATACCACAATAATTCAGGGTAATTTACCCTGTTGTTCAGAGACCTCTCTTCATAATGCTTTCTATCAACCCAATACCTGAAAAAAGTAATCACAAGATACCTTATCAATAGGGTTTATGCATAGGATAGATTATAGTAGGTGAGTCAGTCCTATGTGCATATCTACAACCTAATTTGTTTGGGTTTGCTCTCTGCCAATGTGTCAACAGGCTAACAGGCAGGGAGTACCTTGTGTCCATTCTATTAAATTCTCTTCTTCTCTCAGACAGTGTAACTGCATCCAGATTGTCAGCTGGGAATGGCAGCTCCTGAGCTGTACCTGAACATCATTTGTTATAAAAGTTCACTGGCACCAGCCAAAACTTTGCCAGCAGCTGTTCTAACAAACTAATGTTTTAGGAAATGTGTTGTAGAAAACTCTCAATGTCCCTTTCTTGGGAGATCACCATGCAAGAACAACTTACAAGCTTATTGAATGTCTCTTCTGAACCTCTGACACTGGCACAACCAACCATTTGGGGGTGGGGGGGAAGTTAGTATCTGAGAAATGTCATGACCTACTACAGAACTTAGACTACTCTGAAAAAGTTGGAAGTTGTTTGGTATTCTCTTCAAATCCTGACACAAGTAAAGAAGCAAATAAACAAAACCATACCTGTTATTCTACTACTGCAAAAATCCAAATCTACCTGACAAATACTAAACCCCCTGAAGGACGTCACTAGTTACTGAACTCTTAAGAGAAACTATGATTTTTTTACTGATAGTATTGTTGGCATGAAATAATAATCACCTCTTTCAAAATGTTATGAAACATCTGGTGGTGTTTCTGGTAGCTGGTTAGAACGCCATTCTGGGTACTTTTCAAAATGACTGATAAGTACATGGTGCCTGATTGATAGGATTCTGAATAGAATGAGCAAAAGATTATCCTAAAGACTTTTTATCAAAGTATGATGGAATCAATGGCAGGTATATATGCATTCCTAATTAAATAATGCATTGTGTGATTTATTTCACTTATATAAACTATGGATCACCTTATGTTGTCTTGAGTGTTCAGCTTCTATGTGATTTTGCATTTGTGTAATGCATTTCTGTTTTCCTCAAAGTAGAAATAAAGAATGACGATATAAGTAAGGAATGACAAAAAAAGTTTCCTTCCCAATCCACACTTGTGGAACTGAAGGCCTTTTTGTGAATTCCATTTCCATTTGTCTCATTTTTTATTAATTCGCAAAACAATATCCTTTGGATTTGTTGCATGTTTTCAGAATTACAGTCTAACTTATTTAGTGCCATCTCCAGTTATGGTTGACTTACAGAACAGAGGGATAGGGAAAGCAAAAAATATTAGTGCTGTCATACAGCAAAACACAAGAATAATGCAAAATATAAAGAAAATGTCATATAAATGCAATGTTTTGAAAGGAAAGAAGGTGATTGATGGTAGTTCTAAACTCTACAAGGCAGGCAAACAGTTGGGATTTTACCATCAGTTCTGCAATTAATTAGCATACAAATATCAGTATTTCTCTATGTGTAAGCTGTGGTATAGATTGATGCATACATTTTATAACTTACAAGAAATAACTCAAAGTCTTCTTTACACTTGGTTCTGGGCTGCCTATGCACTTAACATAATGCAACTTTCTGATTAAATACACTAACTACAAATTTGTGAAATACTAATAGTTCACTATGTATTTGATATAGCTATTTGCCATTTGAGATTACCACAGTCTTCATTTTTTAATATAATAAAATGGACAGAAGTTGCTCATCACCTAACAGGGTTAGCTCCCTTGGAAGTGTGTACATATATTAATGAGTTTATCAGTTACCATTTATATATGTTAAAACTGCTCATAATAACAGATTATTTACAGAACAGAAATATTATTTTGAACAGCTTTCCTTCTACGCAACACTGTTGTTAAATGCTAGCATTTGCATCTCAGACCTGAGCTTTCTATTATGACATGCATAATGTTAAGAATCAGAGACTGTTTCTGTGGTTTTTATTACCCCTTAGTGGTTTTTTTTCATTTTGAAGATTTAAAAATAAAACCCAACCAAAAATAGAGTGAGTATTTTTAAAAAGAACACATCTGAAGTTTTAAAATAGAACTGCTTATTAATTTCTCATAGTTTAACAAAAGGTGAAATGTTTAACTGTATGGGGTAGAGGACACTAGAATGTCCATCTACTGGGTCAGACCAAAGGCGGATCTTGTTCAGCATCTTGCTTGCAAGGGTAGCTGTATACAAAGGCATGGAGAAGGGTAATATGAAACCATATTCCACACTCGCTCAAGCCATCTCTCTTCCAGAATGAAGACCCCTTGCTTATGTAGTCATTCCTTCCCCAGAAACAGTTTCACACAGACTGGAGAAAGAAAGGTGATCCCTGACCACCACCACCTCTTGCTGACACAGCACCGAGGGGCTGACCGCCGCGGTGGGCTGCAGTGGAGTCCTGGGCCACGTGCGAGGTGCCGGGAGCTCCGGGGGGGTGGCCAGGCCTGTGAGTGCCCTCAGAGCCCTGACACCTCCAAAAGGCTTATTGCATGATGACCTTAGTACTGGAAATCTTGACAAATATGAAGCATTTTTGGAATCCACGCCGAGACAGAGGAGTCAGAGAGAATGCCATGAAATGCTGAACATACGACAGTCTGAATCCCATGACTTAGAACCCTTCTCATATACTGAATTCCACCGAAATACTGATTAGCAATTAGCCATGACTTTAAAGAGTACGGTCATGTAATAGTCAATTCCTGACATCATATATTCATGACTTTCTAGTACCATAAATTTTTGGAGTTCAGCAAAGATATTGTTTAATGATGATAATTACACTTCCACTGACTGTAATGTAGCTAGAAGCTAAAATAAACAGTCTTTTGAGAGAGTTAAAAAGATGTAATGAGTGATTTTAATTAAATACTCCTACAGTTTCCTCAGATCTACTGTAAATATCTTCTGGGTTTGTTAGAAACAGTGATAGCTTATTTTTCTTTCTATTTAACAGGTTTGCATTTGTGCTATTCACCTTTCTCTAATCTGCTCAAGTTAAGGTTGACTGTGTTGACCTGTGTCTTTTATCTGAGACTTCTCTAGAAGGATGAAAGAATCATTTAATTTGTAAGCTTCTATTTTACAGTATAAATACTTTATCTTGTTAACCAAGTATAGCAAAACAAAACACTGTGAACTGAACAGCAATTCAAAAGGCTTTGTGTTTACCTTGTCCTGACTGGTCTATTCTAGCCCAGTGATAAACTCTAGAGGAAAGGGGAAATTTCTTTCTTAAAGACCACTGATCATCTTCAGATTTGTGTATGCACATGTGTGTGTTTGGGAAGAGATGTCTGAAGTGCCAGAGAGAGAAAACTGGAAATGAAAGAAATTGCTATACAGCTTTAAAGACCCTCAAAGGAGCCAGAGTCTGCCTGCTGTTAGGCAACAGACCAAAGACAAACCTCAGAGGTAACAAAAGAAACTCCTACAAACCCAGAAAGGGAAGTTTATTCAGCCTAGCAAGCTACCGGAAATTGTTAGACTGGAAGAAGCAATAGAAGAAAAGAAGTTGCAAAGTCATTGCAATGGCTCAGTGGGAAAAGTAAATTTCATACTGTTGTGGTATAACCCAGCCAGCAATTAAGCACCATGCACCAGCTTATTCACTCCCCCATCCTCGCAGTAAGATGTGGGAGAGAATCAGAAAAAAAAGGAAAAACTTGTGGCTTGAGATAAAGACAGTTTAATAAGATAGAAAAGGAAGGGAAAACACTAATAATAATAATAGACTATACAAAACAAGTGATGCACAATACAATTGCTCACCACCTGCTGATCGGTGCCCAGCCAACCCCCAAGCCATGGTGCCCCCTGGCCCGTTCCCCCCAGTTTATATACTGAGCATGACGTCCTATGGTCTGGAATATCCTGTGGGTCAGTGGGGGTCAGCTGTCCCGGCTGTGTCCCCTCCCAACTCCTTGTGGCCCCCCAGCCACTGCTGGCAGGGCAGCATGAAAAGCTGAAAGATCCTCGGCTTAGTGTAAGCCCTGCTCAGCAACAACTAAAACATCAGTGTGTTTTCAACACTCTTCTCTTCCTAAATCCAAAACACAGCACTATACCATCTACTAGGAAGAAAATTAACTTTATTCCAGCTGAAACCAGGACAAACATTTAATGACTTCAAAGAGTTACCCCTATTTTTCTCATTTTTTATGGCATCTGTGTTCTCATAAAATGTTAACAGTAGGGATGAAAGTATTTTAAGCCTTTTGCTGTTCTCAGTTCAAGAAAACAGGGAGATGTGAATGCGTGTGTGTGTGTGCCTGAGAGGGAGGGAGAGAGCTTCTAGAAAATATTTTAAGTTTATCAATAAGATATAGTTCGCTTAAGTTATCTGCAGTGTGTTATTCTTGTTAGTGGCATAGTCTACAGCTACTTTTGAAATCAATGTGGCTGAAAATGAGTTGATGTGTAGAGCAAAAAAATTGTTACAGAGGAAATAATTGTCACACTGTATACATCTTAAGGTGTTTTATTTCAGAGTATCTTCAGGTTGGTCCTATGGCCTGAAAGCCCATTTGGAGCAGAAGCCCATTCAGTGCACTCCTGTAACACATCTTCCATTTCGGTTTTCTCTGAAGGAAATCCAGTTCCTGTGCAAAGACAGTGCTCCACAATGAACTGAAATAGTTTTAGTAGGAACTGACAATAAGGAGATTGCTTCAAAAGCTTCCTGATCTAGACTAAAACTTTAATTCAGACATGCTCATAGTAGACAATGCCTATTCAGGATTTAAGTTTTAATTCTTTGCTCTTTTTACAGCCATACAACTCAGAAAGCTCTGTGAGTAATCTTTATCCCTGTGAGTCAGTTTGATCATCAGATGAGGATCCATTTTATTATTTGCAGGCTCTGTAAAGTGCTTTGGGACTGATGCATGAAGAGCGTTATTAAGGTCTAAGAATTGTTGTAAGTGACAGCATATCTTTGCAAATGTATTATGCAGCAGATATATACTCCTACTAATACTGCTATTACTTCTACAGATTTCCCATTGTCGGCTCAGAAGTTCAATATTTATTTGTATATATAATACTTTCAGGCATATAATCTACACAGTTGATAATCTGCATTCCCTTGGTCTGGCTGGGATGGAGTTAATTTTCTTCATGGCAGCCCGTATGGTGCTGTGGTTTAGATTTGTGACTAAAATAGCGTTGGTAACACAAGTGGTTTTGCTATTGCTGAGCAGTGCTTGCGCACCGTCAAGGCCTTCTCTGTTTCTCACTCTGTCCCACCCCCAGCAAGTAGAATAAGGATGGGCAAAAAGTTGAGAGGGAACACGGCTGGGAGAGCTGACCCGAACTGATCAAAAGGATATTCCATACCATACGATATCATGCTCAGCAATAAAACTGGGGTACAATTTTTCCAAAGGACTCATTGCTCAAAGCCTGTCTGGGCATTGGCCCGTTTGTAGGAGGTGGTGAGTGATTGCCTTTGCACCACTTATTTGTTGTTTGTGTGGGGTTTTGGGGTGTTGGGGTTGGTTTTGTTGTTTTTTTTTTTTTCCTTTTCTTCAATTTTTAAACTGAGTTCATCTTGACTCACAAGTGTTTGGTACTTTTGCTTTTCTGATTCTCTCTTCCATCCCACTGAGGGGGAAGAGCAAGAGGCCGGTGGGTGCTCAGTTGCTGGGGTCAGCCCACTACACCCCAAAACTCCCTCTTTGAATATAAGTCCTAGCACAGCCAAGACAGAAGAAAACAAATACATTAAATGCTATTGAGATTAAAACCCCAAGGCTATAGGTAACATTAGTCAGCTGTTGGGAAATAAGTAACATTTTGTGCAGAACTGAAGGTGGAGGCCTATTGGGGGAAGGAGTTCTCACAATCTTTTCATATTAACACCATAGGAATATAGCTGGGATGTTAAGTCCCAGTGTATTTATTTTATTGATGTATGACTTGTCATTTATATGGCTGAAAAGACATTGAATGCAAAGCTGACACTTATTTCGGACTGCAAGCCCTGGGTTTTGTCCATCTACATCATAAGGTGCAGGAACCATTAGAGGCTGATCCAAAAGTTTGCTGATAAGAAAGTTATTCAGGACTGAACGAGCAGTGGAGCTCACACTGGATTCTCAGCCCTGGGTCCCTAAATGAGGTAAGGGAACTGGGGGACTTTTTACCAAGAACGAGAATTGAACAATCATTGCAATTCACATAGAGGTGGGAGTTTTAGAACACAGAAAATGGCATGTGTGTATTTTCTAATGTAGATAAAAAGCATTTGGGATTTTTCCCCTATTAAGTTCCAGGTTTAGAAATTTCAGTTAATTAATTTATTCATTTCTACCTATAATGTAGTGAACTAATTGTGTTTTGCTTCATTGTCAGAAATTATACTTAATCGTTCTTGGAAATGGGAACAGACACCATTATTCTTTGCTACCACAGACTTCCAGATAGAATTTTTTTCCTCCCAGATTAAATGGGAACATTACAAATTTTTAAATTATCAACCATTATCAGGGTTATTTGGTCTGTCAGAAGTCCTCCTCTCTGCAGAGCAGCCCATCACAAGGGGTTTTCAGTGAATGTGCCTAAAAATATAACTTGAGTTCTAAGAGGCTCAGTTTATATAGAAGCTACTGTTAGGGTAGAAGTGAGATGATAGATAAACTTTCACTGATTTATAATTTCTGTAAACAGTAACTTCAGCATGATTTCCTGTTTATTGTGGTTGTTGAGATTCAATTTATTCTTACTACATCATCCTATCTGTAACTGTTCAGCTTATTAGGAATGTAGATTTCAACACATTAAATTATGTGCCTAATTTTCAAAATGAATAGTAATGCTCTATAGACTAATGACATGTGGTAATTCGGGGTTTATATAATTTAAGAAAGTTGTTCTGAAACCATGTAATAAGTAATTAAGAAAATTAGAATAACTATGTGCACTTGTTCAGCATTTCCTGGATTGGATTAGATTTCATCAGATGAAAAGTTAATATTGAAAACAAAGGATAAGTAATGATACATATGTTTATATAAGGTTTAAACAGTAGATGGTATTTTCAGAGAAATACTGAAAATTGAACTGCCTGGTTTCTCATAGGATGCCATGGTTTGATCTGCAGGAGTGAAATGAAAAACTCTCATTAAAGAGAGAGTTTAAAACAGAATTAGAGATAGTATCAACTTTTGATTTCAGCATGAACAAACATTAAAAAAAAATCTCTTTCAAGAGATTTTCTTTTCTACTGGTTATAAAATAAAACTTATGCCATCAAATGCATATTCTTTTGAAAAAAAATGCTGTAGAGATATAGCACTTTTTTTTTCAGGCACACTGGTTTTGTTTGTTTGTTTGTTTGTTTTCCCTACAAATTAATACTCCACAGAGTGAAAAGCTGCAAAATTTGAATTCTTTTTCCTTCAGTATGAAGTTTAACAATGACAAGTGCAAAGTCCAACACCTGGGACAAAATAAGCCCAATAAGCCGAAGAGCGCAATATAGAGTAGGTTCTGCGCAGCTGGGGATCAGCCCTGCTGAAAGGGACGTGGGGTTCCTGGTGGACAAGCTGACCATGAGCCAGCATTGCACTGCTGCGGCAAAAAAGGCAAATTGAATGCTGGGCTGCACCCACAGGGAATTACTAGCAGAGACAGAGACATGACCATCCCACTCTACTCGGCCACACCTGAAGTACTCTGTCCAGTTCTGGTCCCCACAATTCAGGAAAGATGTGGACAGACTGGAGAGGATCCAAAGAAGGGCCCTGAAGATGATCAAAGGGCTGGAGAACCTGCCCTATCAGGAAATACTGAAGAAGTTAGGTCTGTTCTTCCTGGAGAAGAGAAGGTTCAGGGGGGACCTCATCACAGTATTTTAGTACTTAAAGGGTGGCTACAAAGAGGACGGAGGCTTTCTCTTCATAAGGAGCCACATGGCTCAGTTGTTCATTCTAGTGCATAGCCGGCAGAATCTCATGTCCAAACTGATGTCTTCCTCCAGAAACAGATTTATTTTTCTTTTTATACACAGCTGCTTCAACTTAATCAAATTTCAAAATTACAATATCAGATGTCATCTTTCTGTTCTTCTGCTTTTCTGACAAAATTTCCCTTGTACTTATCCTTGTTATTGGAATCTCATCCTAAATTGAGAGTAATTTTTAATCTTTCCAATAAAACATACATGTTGGTAGGTTATAAATGGAGTGAACAAGTCTTGAACCTCTATGACATTAGATAAGCTGGAAAGCAGTCTGCTGAAATAAAACATTGATTTCTAAATGTAGTGTGTTGAACATCATATTTTTCCATGTTAAATTTTCTCAAATGTTTGTGAAATTTATGTCTTTTCTATTAATTCAAATCTTCACAGACTTTTCAGTACAAGAGAAGTCCAGTCTCAGCTGAAATTGTAAAGAACTTTAAATCTTTTGCTTATACCAAACTCCAGTGAGGATTTGTGTGAGGGTTCTTCCACATCTTCAGGACTTTGTAACACCCTAATCTATGGTATTCAAGATCTTCAAACTATTTTTTATGATTAACTTTCAGATCAATCTTGTCTCTTCAAAAATAAGTTATATTAAGAATGATGAGAAGGTACTTCCTTGGGAAAATTAAGCAAACCTGAGCTAAGGATGATACTTCAGAAATTGCTGTTAATGACTATTAATTGTGGTTTTTAACTTTCTGTAGGAAAATATTTTCCAGCATACTTACTTAGCCTCAACACTCTTACTTCATTACTATTGGTAGTTTCCCTCCACTCAAAAATGAATCTGTATTCATTCTATTCCTTCTGTTAAGCTTTTGTAAACCTCAACTTCATGCTCCCTGATCCTTTTTTACTCTGTGGAAATGAATTACTTTCTCTCGGAATGCAGATCAGCTCATCAATTAAAAGTCTGATGTCATCTTTTTAATCTTTTATCTCTGGACTTCATACTTTCTTTTCTGTCCTTCAAAAAAGCAAAAATATTCTTAATAAATTACAATGAGTAGCTCTGATGAGGAACCAGACTATCAAGTAAAAACCACATTCTGTTCTCAGGGAAATGAGTGTGAATTTTGTGGCAGCAGAATTCTACTCTGTTTTCTTTAGAAAATTATATGTGTACATACATTAAAAATTGTTAAATATATGTTTATCAAGTTTTCTGTTGGTTCATCATAGCTGTTGGGTTTGAGTACGGGTATTCAATATTACTTACCATAGGGAATCATGCCAAAATGGAGGCAGCATTCACTATTCAAACAGTAGATAGGTGTCTTACATGCGTATGGATAATAAAAGTAGATAGCTTTGTTGGTAGAAGCTATGTCTTTTCATGAATGCCTCTCACCATCCCAGCCAGACTCAGTACTTCCGGTTGGAACACCAAACTGGTAAAAGTAAATTTCTACTGAAGTGGAAATGTCTCATTTTCCTTTCTTGAAGTGAGCTAATGAAAGATTTAAATTTTTCCAATCTCTAAATGTATGCCTTTAGGAGAGTGCAATTAGAGGGACTTGAACATTGTAACTTTGTGGAAAGAAAACACACACTGCTAGGTATGGCATAGTTTAAGTAAAAGGTTTGAACAGAAGTTTACATTTCGCTCACTTTTCAATGCGGGTTCTTTTCTCCAATCAGCCAGTTTCCAGTGACTTCTTGGGTTGATAAATCCTTCCAAACTCTCCCTGGATACCCGTAAGACTTGGCTGTGAGTCTGTTGCAAGCTGGCCCTATATCCATTCGTCTACCACTCTCTGCTCCTGCTATAGGTATCTCCTTTCTGTGTCACAGAGTGCTTCTTAACCCTGTCGTTCAAGAGCTTCTTTAAGCATATCAGTGAAGGTATAGTACTTGTTTCTCTTTAGAAGGATGCTCCTGATCTGATATGTATTACCTAAGACAAGGTGACCCCCTACTGCCTAGTTTCACCCTTGCTGGGGTGAACCCATTAGACGAACTGGAATAAACAGGTTTAATAGCTTTACCATCCATCACACTGTGTATCAAATCTTGTTTTCAGAAGAGGGCATTAAACTGCACTGAGCTGTGGTGCAATTACTCTCTGATGAAACAGCTAATTTGCTTTGCATTCTTGGAAGAATTCATTTACAGCCAGTTCAGTCTGCAGTGTAGACATGTGCAAGGAACACAAACACTTCTGAGTGCTCCTGTTGGAAACTTTATAGGATCCGAAAGGATAACTATCTGTCCCACTTTTTTAAATTCAACCTCCACAGAATAATAAAGAAGGAAAATAAAAATGTGTTAGCAAAACTTCACTGTGAACAGAGTTCTTGCTTTAGGCTCGATAGAGCTTTTACCAGCCCCCCCAGTACACAATGTACATCTTAAGGTCTATTCAGTGGCCCTATGGTATAGTACTCATTTTGTTTTTCTCCATTCATGTGTTTTATCTGGCATTCTGAGACTTAAACTACCACAGTAAGTTTCTCTTTCTGTCTCTACTAATAATCCCTGAATTTGTTTTCCAGCTGAAACCATTATTTTACACATCTTAAAATATATACTATATTTTCTACAGGTTTTTTTGAAAATCTGCTTCCAGATAGGAGTGTAAGAGAGAGTGTACCTATCTGTCTTTGCAGAAGGGAAGGTTCCACAGTGATACTCTTTAAACATCAGAAAATCTAAGCATGAAATGCAACTGTCTTAATTTATCGAGACACACTACTCATGTGTCACTATTTTAGTCTATCACAGAACTACCTGCAAACTGTAGAATGCAAATATTATAAGACTGAGTTAACACAAATCAAATTATGCTTGATTTTCATATGTGAACCACTGGTTCATATTTTTCTACATTGCAGTAACACTACAGTTATTTTGTATGGGGGCCAGGTTAGTAGTAATGGGGTTGTATCAAATTAGTACCACCTGACAGGGACAGATTTAAATAGAACAGTTTACTTTGGGCTGGTCTTTCTATAATTATTATATTAGGTGAATGTCCCATTTAAGATATGAATACACCTTAAAAAAAGAAAAAGCAATTTGACAAAATTACCTATAATTTAAAGTAAAGCAATTAAGAATTTTCTTTCTGAAATTCTTCATCTTTGTGCTTTTTAGCACTTAAGTGGTAAAAATATTAATTTTTTTTTCAAAAAATATTCTCATATAGCCCTCTGTTAAACTCACAGATATAGTTCTGGTGGGCAGACAGCCGAGAGCAACTGAGTGTTCATTAGCTGTAGTTCTATATTCTCCAGCTACTTGCTCATGTTTCTCTGTTATTCCTGTATATAATTGAAGTAAACATCGGTTAAAGAATTCCAAGAAAATGCCTGCGAAGGCATATTTGATCTGTATGTATGCTTACAAGAAAAAAATCCAGTCAGCTTAATAAGTGGATATCTTGATTCCATAATCTTGGAAACATATGCACCTATGCTGTTAAAAAACACTGAACTAAAGAAAATATTGGCCATGACTATATCATAGTTAGCTCTTTCTCTTACTAAAGTCAATAACAAAATGCTTCCTACTTTACTGAAGAAGTGAAAGATTCACATAGATCCTAAGTGTTGTTAATATCTTACTAAGAGGACTGTTCACATTTTTAATAAATGGAGATGACACTTTATTAAGAAACTGCATTGTCTAAATTTCACATTTATGAAGGTGTCTTTTCTAGTGGGAATATTGTTACGGAGTTCACTCCAGGTATTCTCTAATCATGGAGATAATTCAGACAGCCTTGCAGACATGGAACAAGTTTACTGTCTTGGGCCAAGCTGCAGTGGTTGGAAACTGGGCTGGAGACAGATACTCCTATATTGTCCCATTCATACTTTGTTTGCGGTTTTATCCCCTTTCTTGATCAACCCTGTCACCACATTTACTGTCCTTTCAAAAAATAGGGCCAGACCCCAATTTACTTCCTCCCTTTAGCTCTAGTTCACTGCCCCACACCCTTATTTGTAGCTGTGGTATGGCTGTCTTTCAAACTCTGCCTTAGTAATGTTCTTTGCTTAGTGCTTCCCCCTTTGCTAGACATACTGCCATTTGTACAGTTCCAGTCCCCTTTTCCACTAACTTTTTTTGTGGCAACAGGTCACTGTTGGTCATCTGCACAACTTCTCTTATCACTATTTTGTCAGGAATGTCTTTGCAGTATTTTAAACTGAATTTTTAATGATAAACCTGAGATACAAGAAACTTCTGAATATTCAGAGTGCTTTCTTAAACAAGCATGATCCTTTTATTTACAGTCTAAGTCCAGACAAAAAAAGTAAAAACCTAGAGATAGGTTTTTAGAAACCTAGGAAAAAGACCATTAATCCTTAGAAACTGCCACTTCTGATCAAGTGTAAAATTCTGCTTTTCTTCTCTCATTCTATAGTTTCATCAAATGTACTAATTTCTTTTTATATACCATGAATCATTAAAAGCTTATAGCTATCAGTACCTGTAAGCGGTTTTGTTTTGTTTTGTTTTGTTTTTTTTTCAAAATATTTATCAAAAATGTCAAGATTATGTAAACCAGAATATTCACTGAAAAGTAATAAGTTGATGAAGAACCACTGAATATTGCTTTTTGCTATCTCTGTGCCAAAATTATGCATCAACAGCTGCAGTTTTCTGGCTTAGAACACTTAAACAGCAAAATTTCTTCAGTTAAAACAAAATAAAAACCCTTGAGATCACATTGTAATAAAGTTAGGAAACATGGGAGGCTTAGCCTTGCATGGTGTTTATGGTTAAAATCTGCCTCAAAATCTTTAAGAAAATGCCATACCTAAGCATGAAATATTAAATATAGTACCCTATCTGACTACAGCACCCTATCACTCAGCACTTCATCTGATTCAATTCAAAAAAGCAGTTCTGAAATATATGTGTTTTATTTCTAGTTTGCTTGAGGATGCTTATCTCAAACATTCAGATTTCCAGAGCTGGCTGAGCGCTTGCCAAGCATATGTCAACTCTAATACCTTGCAGATATTGTGGATGTTGTTATTGCCATGTTATTGCTCAGTCTAGGTCACCTTTTGGTATCAGCTCTTTTAAAATGTGTCCTTAACTTGACAAAGACCTTGCAGATGAATATCTACCTTATAAACCTTTTTTGCAAGGATAAATTAACCACAAGTTTTTCATTATTTAGGTAATATCACAGTCTCCTTGATAAGCTGGAGGGATACCAACTGACACTATGCATCCAGAAAGAAGTCTAGTTGACAAGTAACCTCACCGTATGGTTTACATACTAAAGATGCAAATGCAGTGGTTGAGGTTTTTTTAGTTACTTAATTCTTATTTGGTTCTTCATAATGTTCCAAAACATAGTCTGGAAAATTATCAGCTTAGTAGCAGTGGCATGTCTTGAGCTGACTTAAAACAAGGGAGACAAATCTCCAAAGAAAGCATGAATAGGGAGGATTTTATGAGTCAGTTTTACATAGAATACCTTCACTGTCTCTCTCCCCTAAGAACAAAGGGCTGGAGCACGGGAACACATGAATAGGGTGAAATACTGTCTGTTTTGCTCCTTCATTCATTCTCCTCTACAATTTACAACTTAATTCAGCCAGTTCAGCTTCCTCCTCTGGATCAGTATGTATTAGGCAAAGAAAGACTTCTGAGACTTCTGGGTTGGACTGTATGGTCTCCAGAGGTCCCTTCCAACTTCAGTTATTCTGTGATTCTGTGCAGCATTACTAGCTTGTATATCAAAATATCGATAGATTTTGTTATAGTGGCAATGAGCATATTATTCTATTTCTATTTGATGTATTTCTTTAGAGAAGAACTACAGAACCATAAATTCAGGGATATATCTTGCAGCCTAGAGGTTATAGAAAGAATAAGTTATACCTGATTGTCAGCTAATGGAGTCCCTTTCTGTGATGCTTAGCTGATACCAGCCATAACAGAACCAGGGTACCAGACCAGCTGGGCCATTTCTGTCCAGTCTGCTAGTTCCTGAGTTACCAAGAGCACCATTTACTGTGATTTTAGCTCAGGTTTAGTATAAAGGTTCTATTCTCTATTAATAATTCGTGGTTCTTGTTTTTTTCTTTTCTTAAAACCATAACTGCATTTTGAAATGCCTGTTTCTTTTTTATTTTCTTCATTTGTTTTTCATTCATGTTTTAATGTCATCTTTCAGTTACTGAGATTTTTGCCTGTGAATTCAGACTATGCTCTGAAAAGTAGAAACTGATCATCACTAGTAAAACTTGCATAGACTCAAGTGTTGTTCCCAGGGAATCTGCAGGATTTGCCCGTGAAAGAGCACTATAGAAGGAGTTAAAGTACTGACTTACCCTGTTCTTGTGTTAAAAGTAAATGATTTGCTGAATGGTCTGAGTAACTGATACCATGACCATTTCTGAGTGCCTGTACCCAACCAAATAAAGACGGTAAGCTTTTATTTATTGTTAAGGTCCTTCTAGGAAACCAATCTCTTTCAAGAAAGATTGCTAGAAATATGAAAAGTCTTAACAAATTAGATACAATTAGGTCCAAACATCAGTAATACAGAAAATAATACAAAATCATTGAAGTAACAAAACCAGTAACAGTGGCTGATATTTAGAAGGGTGGGTGCCACAAAGCAGAACTGTGAAATTAGTTAATGTAGCCAGTAGATTCCTGCTTCCCTTAAGCAATTCTGTCAAGTGGTTGTAAAGTTATAGCTGTGGATCTGTAGAACAATCTTACAGTAGTAACCATGGGCAATTTATTAGAAGCTTATGCATCTTCTGAATCCTTCTTTGCATACTATGGAGCTCAATCAAGAGGGGATTGTAAGCAGTAAGAACTATACCTAAGTAAGAACATACGTATCTGGAAAAAACTTCTCAAGCCTCACTGCTGTGGAAGAACCACCTGGCTCCAGAAGAATAAAGACTAGCTCAAGATCTGGTGCAATGTGCTATGATAGATAGCATGGGTAATGACACTGACAGTAATAAATGATTGGCGTTTTGCATTACAATTCCCCACCCCCCCACACACCCCCGGTCTGCAAGTATTTTACTCTGGATATTTTCAAAGGTCTGATTTTTCTTGGAGAGTTTCATATGAAACAATACACTTGTTTCCCCAGTGGCATTAGGAAAATACTTATGCCTTCAAAAAAAAAAAAATTGCTTCATTATATTTTTTTAAAGAGCTTTTCTGCTCCAAGAGTACACATATGACATTTTGCTGATAGTTTGCCAATATATCAAGGAAATGTATTTGCTATTTAATTAAAAAAAAAATAATCCTCTATTGAGATAAGCTTGAGCTTCTAATTCACACTTGTTCACTAAAGATTAATTACAGTTTGGTATCACATTATCTGAAAATTTATTGTTCACTGTTCATACTCAGCCAAGGCCATGTGGGCTGAGTATGATTTTTTTCCTGTAATTGTTACTCCATGGTGAAGATGTACATGATTTCCAGAACATTCAAGTAACTGGGTATCTCCTAATTCTTGTATTCTTGCTTTGCAGAACAAATTCTCCTAGTGTAGCATAACTGTATACTTTGTTTTTCTGTGGCGTTCTTCCATTTATTGTTCTTAATACAGATTGAAGGAAATGCTGGGAGTACTGGGAACTGAAGTGAAAGTGCACTTACTTGCACTATCCTGTTGGGAAACACATCCGTACCATGTAGCTGGCTAGGAAAAGCATCTAAAGTAAAGAGATCGGATGATGTACAGTCAGGTTCTGAGTGAAGTGCCATTTACACCGTTCCACGCACAGCTCGCTGAGAGTATGTTCCTTACTCTCATGACTACCGACTGTTTTCTAGTTTGGCGACTGTTGAGATAAACAGAGATCTATGCTGCTGCAGTATTAATCACTTTTATAATTGTGCCCTCGTGTTATCAGTGTATCTTCCTCAGGCCTGATAAACTGCAATTCATATGAAGTTTTCTTTACAGAAAAAACAGGAATGAAATGGAAAACACTGACAGATACACAAATTGCAATACCGCTACTGATGTGACACTGTTACAATATGATAGCCCAGATGTTCATTATAGTGAAAAGCTAAAAATAACCTGCTTATTAATGTGTCATTACTCTTTGCTTCACACAATGCTATTTTTCCTTGTAATAAATTGATCCAAAAAAAATTATAATCGTACTGCATCAAAAAAATTGCTTGCAAACCTCATATATAAGTTGTCAGTTCGGAGTACTAGAATAGATAGATGTAATCGTTAATAATGTAATTTTAATTTTAAAAGTCTATTTGTAGTAAGCATATCATTATTACTTCACAATCTTAAAATGTATTTTATGTTATCTTTTACTAATTTGCATTTAAAATTAGATAACATGCTATGCATAGTTAATATAGAGGAACATAATTAACCTCTATATGCTCAATGTTTTCTTCAGCATTCTAATCTAAAAACATTCAAGATATATAATTACATGCAATTATAAAATAACTAAATAGCTCTTTTTATTATATATTGATTACAGCAGAAGCCTATATGATTTATTAACAGCTACACATTATATCTATTCCTAAGTGACAATTCTCATGCTTACTACTCTTTGAAATCACAGTTATTAAAAGAGATTAACTTAATAGAAAAACATCTGTTCAGCCTATTAATAAATATAAATATTCTAGAAACAATGCAAAAAATATTGTGGATCCTAAATTTAAATGGTCTTTTAAAAATTTGCTTTCTGAAACAATAGAAAGATAGCTAGAGGAAGTATATCTAACATTACCATTTGAAAATGTTGTAAAGAATAAAATACAATAAGAATATGTAGCTATCCCAGTAAAAAAAAAAAAAAAAATTATCAAAAACATTTCACAGCTGTACTGTAGTAGAAGGTGGGGGGGTGGGGGGTGTCTAGAATTTTAATATGATTTATACAAATATAGTTCATTGTAAGGATTAGCCTCTCATATAATCCTATTGAAATCAATGGGATTTCATTAAAAATTACTCTGTCCATCCAGAATGTATAGATATATAAAAGACATCTGGTGATTTTCTTTCATCAAGCTTTAAACAAGAAATTAGCAATGTTTACAGAGGATACACTTAATGAGTATTTGCTATTTGAAGGAAAAGACCCTATAGTCTCAATATATTTCTGCTTGTTACAATGCCCATCTTCTTAGGAGTCTGAGCCCCTCCTGATGGTCACTGCTGGTGGATTCTGCTCTTCAGCAGAACCCGTTCAGCTTCACACACATTTCAGACCATGCTGCAATCCAGCTGTTTCTCCTCTCATTTTCAGCTGTCCTACTGGAATAGGTGGGAGGTCACATAAGTCACAACAAGGGGCATTTGCTTCTGACACAGGCATTTAAAGACGGCTCATCTCTGAGCTGTACATGTTTGTGAAAGGGAATCTCCATTCCAGTTTTCAGTGTCAAAAGTGCAAGAGCAACATCATGGTGCATAAGCCGCACAATGGACACAGGCAATGCCAACACAACACCTCTCTGGCGAAGCAAAATTCAGTTTTGCTTTACTAAGAAACTTTTTTAGGTTTTCATGTTGTTGGTGTTTTTCTGCAGGAAAGGCAGAGTAATAGGAAAAAGGAAGGATAATCTATATGAGCTGGAGGATGAGATCTCAAGAATCAAGATTATTGCGTGGGCTGTCAGCAAGGAGGGAACAGGACTCTGCTGCCACTGAGAGAGGACCCCCCCTTCCCCTCCGAGGGCAGATACCTTCTTACGCACTGTCACCTTCTGCTTGGTGGCAGCAGGAATTGATGAGGAAAACTTACAGTGAAGTTAAGGTGCTCCTGCAACAGCAGTAAGAGAAGGAGCAAACCTAATATATAAGGCTTGTCTATTACATACGGGCCCACGTAAAGACTTGGGGAAAAAAAATGTCATTCCAGTTCCCTATTAGGTTTTCTTACGAAACTTGAAAAAGAGATGTAACACAGACACTTCTGTAATGACAAGCAAAAAAGAATGACATTTTCTATGTGGGGTTTTTTCAGCAGCTTCAGAAGGATTATGCAAAGGATGAACAAAGAGATTTTGATTTTCCCACGACTGGAAAAAGTGACTGTTAAATCCAGCGGCATGTGGAAGTGACTATGTTCTAGGACAAAATCCAATCAACAGCAATCAATCCTTTCAATTGTGTAATAAAGTCTTGAGAAGATGAAGCTTTGCCACTGAAATGTGACATTGTTTTCCATTAAATAATGAAGCGGTTACTGCCACAGTAAACCAATGTCAAAAAGCAGTGACTAAGGACAATCCTTCATCTATCATTATCTAATATTAGTGCATTTTACTGAAGTACTTGAAACACTGGACAACAGTATACATAAACCATAACAATTGAAATATTACAAGGGATTTACTCTGGCAATGAAAAAATTATTTACTTGGCTTACATACTTGTTTGCATTTTATTCTTTCATGAATAATGAAATGGTTACCAAAACACCTGCCTTTTATTGTTTTAAAGGCTGCTCTGAAAAGCTGGTAGAAATTGTGGATTATACATACTCCTCTCCACACTGGGGTACATGAAGGAATTAAAAAAAAATAAAATAACAGTGCCTGAAAAACCTGAAAAAAAAGAGTATGAATAAGAGAACAAAACTTAAGTGAGGTCCCTGAAATTCTGTAACAATGGATATCATTTACCGGTCATAGTCCTTTATCTTTCCATCTTCCCTTTTAATCCCCGCTGCCTCACAGCTGTTAATGAAATCACCTCATAATACTCAGTATTCATTGCCATTGTCTCCATTTGCATGCTTTTTTTTCTTTATATAGTGGCTTTGAAAACTTGAGTGAATGTGCAAGCTGAAAGAAAGGATTCTTCTTGTCTACCTTAAAACAACCTAGAGGATAAACACCTACGTGTCAGCTAATCACTCTGTTCTCTTTACAGCCTACAAAGAGAAACAGCCACTTTCAAGGCTTGATTCACCTGACCTTTTTTAGGTGTTTGCTTCAGAATGAGAAGAATCACCTCTTGTAAGCACCTATTCTCTTCACTAATTACGAAGGGAGTTTAAATTATTAGCGCAGATGTAGACATCAACAGTGTGAATGTCTAAACTTGGTCAGATTGAATATCTGTCCCTATGGCACAGATACTCATTGCCATCGCCTTCATTTGCATGCTTTTTTTTTTTTAAATATAGAGTGGTTTTGAAAACTTGAGCAAATGGGATAAGCTTACTTCTCTCTCTTACTCTCTCATGAGCTTCTCCTTCTAAAGTATGATGCCTATTGAGGTCTTAAATATTCACCACAGTTAACAGGACTTGAATCAGAAGTCTGCTTAATCACCAAGTAAAAACACCACAATGGGATCCTGAGGCAGAGACTAAAACCTAAATCGACAAAGTCACTTTCTCATCTTATGGTCACTTTTGATCAGAAATCGAATCTGAAAGATTTCATAAAAAAGGGAAGTTTTGAAAAATTATGGTTTTAAAATACAAATCCAGAGCAGAAAATTATCTCAGTTAACATAATAAATTCATGGTAGAGAGGAAGACTGCTTATTTAGCATTTGTGATGTTCTTTATTATGGAGGAAATTAACAACATAACATTTTTGAAGAAGTTAATGCTTCTGTCTTTTATTAATATATTTTATAGTTTCTAGGCCAATCCTGACTGCAAATGGACCTACGGCTTTGTAAAGATGGATTGTTAACAACACTATGAAATAGTTGAGAATAGCTGAGAAACAGTTGAGAATAGAGAGATTAGAATAGAATAGAGAGAAACCCTCCTAGCAACTAAAGATTCCATACTAATGAAGTTTATTATTAAGAATTCGAGTGAGAGATTTTTGACAGCATTTCATTAGTGAATGTGAAACATCTAATGAGAAGAAAATGATGAAAATAAGAACTCTGCCTGTATTCCTGTGACAGAAATCAGAGGAACTTTAAGAAAGACAATGACCAGTTAAGAAGGAAATGAAATGGAGAACACTGTAACTACTTATATGTCTTTCTTGCTACATCTATCTTTTTAGTTATCATTTTATGACCAAACTAAATGACATTTTACGTACATATCTCTAATATGATTCTCTGTGATAAATGACTGAAAAGTGACAAAGAACTATGATTTACTCTACTTGTTATCCATTATGTAACAGCAGATGCAAATATACAGTGACTGTGATTAAATGGTAATGTAAAACCACTTAAGAAACAGGGAGGATTTAGGTTAGATTTCATTTTTATATTTATTGGCTAAAGAATTATTGGTAGCATACTAAAAAAAATATTAAAAAAAAAGGAAAAAGTAAACAGGATGTCTATTCTTTACTGACAGCCTCTAGTTAATCCGTTGCCCCACAAGCAGATAATTAATGGATTTTAGATGTGTTGCTGGTGAATTCAATTTGACACATTAGAGTTTATAATCCCTGTGACCTCAATTATTGAGTATGAATGATGGCAAACACTACTAATCCAAGCGCCTGGTGTCTTAATTTCTTTATAAAATCCAATACTTAGTTAACTAGCTGTGAATGAAGGTTATCTGCATCACAAAACACCCCAACCTTCATCTTTCAAAAAGGAGAAAAAAAAAAAGCGCCAATTGTCCTACCTGTGAAGGTCACTGTTTTAACAATGTGCATTGCCTATGCTCTGAAAGATACAGAAAAGAAGGTGCAAAACCTTTTGTCCTTAATCTTTATGTAAAAAAAGGGGAAATCGATAGAATAGTTTTATTTTAGAGAGATACTGATTCCTTATGTTCTCTGTTTTGAAATCTTCACTAAGCCTATGCCAAATGTTTCTGTGTTACAGTAAAAGAACCTTTGATAACTTGGAAGAACATGCAATGAAGCAGGATTTGCTGGTCAAAACTGAGAGTCACACTCTGAAGTAGTAAAAGTTTTATATTCCAGTTAAAGTAAATTTCCAATATATTTCAAATTACTTTCTTGAACTTGGTATTTTCAGAGTTGAAAGTTATTGAAGAATATGGAAAAGGTCCAGGTTGGGTGAATGCCTGAATTAATTTATACTTTCAGTGAGAAGAAGGAAAATTGCTAGGAAATTTTCTTTTCTTCTAGATCATGAAGAGAAACATACCCCACTGAATTTTCTGAATACCATACAGCGTATGGCATAAATTACATGAATTACTTACTAATTGCATTACTCCTTGTAGAATATGAATCGTTATAATTACTGATGCTAAAGCCAGGGAGGGAATATGATACAGCCCTGCTTGTGGCATTGGAGCTGCTGAACCACTCTCAACTTTGCTGTCATCTGCCACTTCATTATCGAGATTTGTGCCTTTTTGAGCATGTTTGCAACTCTTTTTGTACTGCATTGCAATAGCTGTCATATAAGTCTGTGCCTTTCATGTAGGTCTTCTTTGCACAAGCCACGCTTCCAGCTTGCTTGCCTCACCCTACAGCTATACCAGCACATCTTTATAAAAGACTATTCATCATGTGAATCCTTAGCTGTCATTTTGGCACTCTGACCTCAAGATGGCAGTTAACACTGTGACCAAAGCCATCTATCTCCTGCTGCTATGGCTCATGTGACCCTTCCTACTAATGAGGACCCAAAGAGATTTGAATTAGGCTACAGACTCCAAGAATTAAGTGTTCTTCATCAATCACCTGCAAAATGGACCTTAAAGGAAAGGGTGGATGTCATAATTCCTCCTCTGGGGGGAGCAAGATCACCAAGCCCCATGTGAGAATCTGCTTGAGAAATGGATTGTTCACATATTGAAATAATGTCTACCAAAGGCAAGTAAAGATTTTCTGGGTTTGAATAGATGGGGAAGGGAACTCTTTTGTCTTTTTGAATCCACAGCAGAAAGCTCTAGAACAAAGATGATAAATAATGAGGACCGTGATAAAAACACCTCTTATAGTCTTTGGCTGTCCCTGCCTCTGGGACAGAGGCCAGGATATCTTAATAGATTGAGTGTACAGCCTCTATCCTAAATACAGCACTGCACAGGGCTAAAGGTTCTGTTGTCTTGTGCAAAGATCAGCAAGACATTGGCCCTGTAAATAAAATATTAGCAGAGTATGCATACATATATGGCATTGCATCAATAGGACAACACATATCACTGATCTCTTGTGCAGACATCTTTGCCATTTTTTATTTTAAGCAGCATTGCTCAATTATTTCCTCAAATCAACCCTGGCAGTTTATCAACCTTGTTATAAAAGCAAAGACTCTGGGACACCTCATGGCAAATGAAGACCTGGTCACCTCAAGCTTTCATGTCACCTTCCTCACCCCTAAGCAACGGCCTCTTAACATCCAGTTATAAAAAGATGCTATGGTTTTTCACGCGACATAAGATCACAGCAAGTATAACGTGGGGCAAAGCTGTCCCTCTGGAACAAGGGCTTGACATGATATACGAGGGCAATTCTTGATGTATTGCAGGATAACATCAAGTACCGCAGTTGCAGAAAGTGCTGTCTTTTCTACGTGTATTGTGCAAGCCCTGACACAGACTACTTTTTGGTCTGTCGAGGAACCAGTCATCTGCTAGCCTGCAAAATAATGCTATCTGCATATTTATAAGTATTGAAGCCTGAAGGCAAGATCGAAGCATAGAATGTGGATGCAATGAGTAACTTTGCAATCTCCAGGCCAAAATATTTTTACCAGAAAACGTCTACAAACTCATATGTTAGCAAAAAACTTTTCCTCTCTTCTTAGGCAAAATGTCTTTCACTCATAATACACTACATAAAGAAAAATGTCATACTGTCACTTCAACAAAGTATCTCTGGTCCACTGTGATTACATTTATTTCCTGTACTAAGTGAACTTCTAAGCTGAATTAGGAAAGGCTGTTTTCCATGCCATTAGAAACATACTGAAAAGTTAATAATTTTTGCTTCGATATTATCAGTCCTTGTTAAAGAAACATCAAAGCTATTATTATTGTTGTTGTTATAATTATCCTTCCATGAATTCACTGTGTTTGCCATTTTCATTTTACAGTTTGTGTATCCTACTTTTTGAATACTTCTAGAATCAGATTCCTTAGACAGCCAAACCCGATCTTTTCATCTCCCTGCCAAGACTAAGCAGAGTGTTAATCAAATGACAGAAAGAATCAACACCACAAGCACTTTGGACTGCAATGAGTACATAAGAAAAAGATGATATTAAATTTTCTGTGTAGGTAAGGTTTTTGTTAACAGGATGGCAGGATTGATTCTCAACTGATACAGATCACCCCTACAGCATAAAGCTGTCCATTGACCTTGAATGGCTACTGAAGACGGCACTGAGCTGTAGGTTTGTGCTCCTTATACTTATTATACTATGTGTAAATAATATGTTTGTGCAAGACAAATTTCAGCAAAGCATTTATATTTGACAATATTTTTAGAATATTTGCATGGGGTTTTATACATGTTTTTTAGGAAGTATAAATCTAGAGACTTCATAAAAACCAATATCAAATGAGATATTGTCATTTACATCCTTTCACTAACATATGTATGATTACATAAAAGGGAAATCAAAACAGAATTTAACCACAAAATTTGTGTATAAGAGTACAACATCTAAATAGAAGTATTATGTCTTTACATAAAGACATACCATGGAAAGAAATAAGCCTTATAAAGTGTTAGGAGAAAAGTGTTGAAATCATCTGCAAATAGTGCTTAAAGATAATTTTCAGGTAGAAATGAAAAAGCAGTTTGTAAGAAGTAAATGATGCTTCTGGACTTTTATTTCCTCTTGTTTGAGCAGCTGTGCACTGCAAATAAGAAAGGTATATTGATTTTTTTTTTTTAATATAACTTTGATTTTGAAAACAATATTGAAGTTCGTAAATATATATGGTTTACAAATATTTGCATTCTATAATTGCTTCTACAAAGGATTGGAAAGGTTGAAACAGACTAATTCATTTTTCCTTCTGCAAAGAGCAGCAGAATTTTAACTAGCTTCTTTTCCCACTGTTCACCATCTGATATGCAATCTTTGATCACAATTCCGATCTCCCCCTCAAAAAAGCTCACATGTGAAATGACAAAAAATAAATAACCACTATATTTAGATAATAGGAATTTCTGAAAGTATTATGTGTAGTGCACGGTTCTGCATGCATGCCATAATGGATTGTCAAGCAGGGTTTGATTTCATCATATTTCAACATTGGATTTAGAAGAGCAGTTATAAAGTTATTTTGGTGGTATTTAAGACAAATTGCATTGATTTGGGAAAACTCAAGGATAGGTCTTTTGTTTGGTACTCCACACGATCTGCTTGTGTGCAAAATGTATATTTATATGTTTAAACGGATGTATAGCAAATGACTAAAAAATGGGTTCATTATACAAAAAGCTGTGTGATTCATTTACCATGAACATCTCTCAAAATCATCATAAGTTCAAAATAGACTGCCTACAGTTGAGTAAGAAAAATTTGTGCAAAGATTGGTTTTACAGCAGATTCCATATTGATTTATGAAGGCATTAATTTGCCATTTAGCTCTTAAATTTGACTATTAATAATTCTTGACATTCGAAAGATAAATTATTTTTTTGCTATTAAAACAAGTCTTGTGACTTTCTTAAAGATATGACTTTGTACATGTGTGCATTTCTTTACAGAGCAGTGCATTTTTAAACAGTTTTTAAACAAAAAGCACTTGAGATTAGTTTAGAAAAGCTTTATTTATTTATTTATTTATTTAATTTATGGAACTTTTCTTTCAAATAACTTCCTAATGTCAAAGTCATCAGTCCACTGAAACATTCCATAAGTAATGTTCATTAAATTGTCAAGTTATTATTAAAATACTAGTTTACAGAGTCATTGAAAAAGTGTTGCCATATATTTCGGCTACCATATACCTAAGTAATTTATGTGAGTAAGAATCAAAATGTACCAATCTTCATAATGACATTGCATATTTTGCAGCTTTTAGTTGATGTGTCAGACACAAATTACATGTTTTCTTGGAAGCAGCTCTAAAAGGATTGTTTAATTTATAGTGTACTTAATTCTTAGTTAAGGGCAAAGGGAAGTTCATTTCAATTTAGAACTTAATCACAGAAAATAAGCAGAAGTAATCACATAATTGAGCAATATGATGATAAAGATAACTGTGTAAATGAAATGCTTTGGGCTATTGTTGGCAGCCAAAGAACAAATAGCATCACTTAGTAATATTGTCTACAGATGTCTTTGGGAAAATAAACATTACGTCCTCTTTAATACCTTTATATAGGATGATTTTCTAAAAGCCCTAAAGCTGTTTCATTCTAACCAAATGTATCTCATAATATCCCACTGAGACAGGTAAAGAACGAATAGATTCTATGTGTATGTCATAGACTAGAATAAAATGACAAATATTGCAAATAACAACATCAACAACAAAAACAACAGGTAAAGATCACACAGAAGAATGAACTGCTCTACCTTTGGAAAAGGAGAGAGAACACTACAATAAGCAATGCTGGTCAAAACCTGAGGCCCAAAATAACATTCAGGGCACCCATCAGAAAGAAGACTGGAAAAGTGAGTGGCAAAGTAGGTAAGAGTTAAATGAAAGAAAAAAGGAGAAACCCATGTGAATAAATGCAGTAATACTGGTATACAATGACAGTCACAAAAAGCATGTTAAATCTGAACAGGGTTTCTTTTCTACTTTGCAAATGGAACATCTATATTGGGATCTCAAGAAGATATTATGTTAGTATGTATAAACTAAATAATTTTTAAAACATGAGGTTTAAATACTGGGTGAAAACTAGTGGATTCTGGATAAAACTTTGTTTTAATACCAAAGAAAAGAAGAAATAAGATTTTCAGCTTTTAGCAGTTCTCTCAGTATCTTTAGAGCATTTCAAAAATCTGTGTTCAACATATCTTTGATGATTAGAGACACAGGAAAAAAAATCTTAGCATGAGAAATCTTGAAGAATCTTTGACAGAATGTCATCTTTATTTACTGGAGACTGTGCTAGAGAACAAACTGAGACAGAAAATAGGAGGACTGATTTTAGACATGGTTTATATGCACACACAGAGTGCAGGAGCAGACAAAGCCAGTGACAGAAAATTGGCAAAAGAGCACAGAAATATCCTGCTTAATGATAAAATAACTGGTGAAAATGTAACCTTATTTCTAATTGGGAAAGCTGTGAAGCCTCCATCATTCTGTAACATTTCAGTTCCAGATTTGTTAGTTACAGAAGGGTTGGATGACATCTGTCATAAAAGCTGAATTTCTAATTTAGTTTAATAGAAAAATGAGTTGCAAGAATGTCATCTCCTGCTCTTTAAGTAGTGTGTCACGAGTGGAGTTGACATGAGTCTTTCGAATATGGGACTAACCACACTTCTTGTGAGCACCTCTTGTGAGCAGCAGTGGAGGACAGGGTTATGAAAATATTTTAAACCTTGTGCTAGAAGTTTTTAATGACAATTCTGATAACTTAACACAAACAGCAATATTGGGGGGAAACTGCCCAAGTTATCTTTTCTTCCATTTTACCAGTTAGAAGAAAAGGTGCAGCCAGAAATAGATGTATAATGCAAATCAACTTCTGGCTTCGCGGCTGATGCCATCGTGAGGGTTTTGGCTTTTATGACAACGGGACGTTCTTCGATGACTATAGCCTGTCAGGGAGGGATGGGATCCACCTGTCTAGAAGAGGCAAGGGAATCTTTGGCAGCAGGCTGGCCAACTTGGTGAGACGGGCTTTAAACTGGGGGAGCAGGGTCCAAAGTGGTAATGCTTACGCCACTGCAACAAACTAGGGAATAAGCCAGGCCAAACAGAGCAACAACAAATGTTCCTTAGCTGCTTCCCAAGATGAGAACCGAAAGACCAACCACCTCAGGTGTATGTATAGCAATGCACACAGCCTGGGGAACAAACAGGAGTAACTGGAGCTCCACACCCATAGTATTATTATAATATATTATATTAAATGAATCATAACAAGATGTTCTTATAAAATTACAGTCTCTGGTAGTACTAAGAATCAAGTGTGCATATACTTGAATTCATTATTTTACCAAGTATGTTTTTTCTTTCTCATCGTAATAACCTTCTGGGGAAAAAAAATCATAAACCACTTCAAATAAATAGCTCCAATAGCTGTCATATGCTTGAACTTACTATAGTTTTATTAAGTGCATTAATTAGCCAGATACAATGGAGCAATATGATGACAAAAGACGATGATATTCAAGTGCAAAGAAAGAGAAAAATCACATCTATGTAATTGTGCGATTGCATAATATTGGGGCATAGAACTGGAACATTGATATCTTGGAATTTGTAAGCAAACTCAATAGAAATGTCAACCTGAATTAAGCTCCTTTAAAGTTATTAACGGGCACTGAAATGTTACAGACTCTTGAAAAGAAGTTTGGAAGTCTGCCTTGCCAAACAATAACCTATTTTTGCTTAGTTGCCATCTCTCAAATATTGCACTGGCGTTAGGACTCATTTCACTTTAAGTGTTCTTAGAATAAGTATCCACCTCTAAGCTGTTGTCTAGTTTGTCATCATAGTTAGTAAGTACATAGATCTTGATCCAGTTGCCTATACATAGGCTTCTACTGCCATTCGAGTTACTTATTTTATTCCCCCTGTCTCCAGCTGCTGACCCAGTAGGATCTCCTATAAATCCCATCACAAACCTATGCAGATTTATCAAATGGCACATGTTGCTCTGATCTGCTGTAAGATCTTTGTCTAGCCTCTCAAGTACAGTAAAAGCACATAGAGATTCTGTAAATCATATTTGTCATCCTGTGTCATATTTGCAAAACTTGCATGGACAGACGTGTCACTAGAAGATAACAAAGTGTGGGCATCTGAATCAAATCCAGTCAATACAGTAAGTAGAGACCAAAGAGCTATTAATCTCCTTCTGAAGGGGACACTTACATCTAGTTAAATGAATCATAAAACAAACATTACTGACTATATTTGCAATTCAGTTTTATTGTTCAATTCAGTTACCCACACAAATGTCATTTGAGATGTCTTAGCATACCAAAGTGACACAAACAGAGTTGGTGGATAAAACACAGGACCTGCGGAGAATGTGTGGCTGCTGGAACCCGTGCAGGAGATCCCAGGACGTCTCAAATACCACTAGACACATTAACCTGGGTTAGGCAACTGAATTAAGTCTTACATCTCCATTAACTGTAATTACCCCCTAATTCAGATAGGAGCATTTATACTTTCGACATCTGAATTTAGGCAAGATGAATCCTTCCCAAGGTGTTCAGGCACCTTCTCAAAAGCTTCATGGCTGTGAACATCAGCTGGAGTTTTATTTACAAATGTATACACAGCTACATGAGATAATCAAAGAAACGCATGCAGCACACAAATATTTTTATTCTGCACGGGGACCAAAGCTGAGAAAAATCCTTACTCCCTTTATATAATAATATATGATTAACTCCCATTTTTCTGAAAAGTCTTAACATAATCTGACGTAATCTCAACTAGGAGCCCGATGATATAAAACTAACCAAGGAAAGGAGAAATCTGAACTTGGCAGGTGAGGGTAAGGGCATCTCAAGAACTGTTAAATGAAGCTCTGGAATAACACCATTTTTCTTGGATTGGCTCAACTGCTGTCTACTGAATATTGGGACAGACCATATGCAGTTGTGAAGTGAGAACTGAAGAAATCAGAGAGGCTCAGATGCTCAGATCTCACCCCCCCTGCCCCACCAAAGTGTGAAGATATTAGAGGGATGAGGTATGAATGCACAAGTATCTTCCCTTTCTCTACTTCCTCTATCTCCTAAAAATTCAGTTAGATTTCAGATGCTAATATTATAAAAAATGGCTTTCTGAGCGGAATACAAAAATAAATTATATATATTTAGTTATGTTACAGTGAACAAATAGGAATCATCGCATATGTTGGTAAAAATAAAACAAAAAAGGCAAAACAAAACAATATGATTGTTATTGATTGAACAATGAGTCAAAATTTTTAAAGTAGAAAAAATGACCTTTTTATTATATTTCATTATTTACTGAGATAGACTATATTAACCACAGTCACAACAGCAAGAATATAACTTTCAGATAATAGAAGATGGATCTCAATACATAATTTGCTTTGAGGATTTTGTTTCAAAGATATCCTACAATACTCTTTGTTCTCTTTCATGGATATGGTGTTTAGAGTTGGCATAGATGATAAAATGCGCCCTTCAGGATAAGATGAAGAATGAAGAGCATTTGATCGATGACCTACCTTTAAGTTTAAATAGTTGTTCATTTCTTCTGACTATTAAGGCTTCTGAGGATCTCAGTATGGTTCCTCAGAAACAACTTATAAATCCACTGAGGAAATTCAGAAGCTTGCATTTCTAGGAAACATTTCTTCTTTAGAAAATATCGATGTTTTCTTAACTTCTCCAAATATAGACATGTAAACCCTTATACCTTTGGGCTAAGGTACTGTCATGACCCGGGCTGGACAGACCAGGGAGTTGTGTTGAGTTCGGAATTCCCTCAGGCTAAATTAAGGTGAAGCGACACCAAATGATCAGGTAAACATTTTATACATGGCAGAAGCAAAATGAACTTGGAAGGCATTAAAAGTAGGCAGTGGGGCTTCTCACAACAGGAATCAGCATGAAACTACCTCAGTAAATGGTGTACCCCATGGTGACCACATATATATATATATATATATCTATATATATATCTATATCTATATCTATCTCAATTCAGGGAACAAGGAGATCCCTCCCGTTGGGTGAGGAGGTTCAGAGCGGACCCCCTTGTTTTCCAGACTCCTTCTCAGAGAGGAGCCCGGGGGCGGCTGGATCCACTCGAAGTCCCAGACTTGGTCAGCGGGGTTGTGTCTGAAGGGATGAGGAGTAGGAATTATGGAAAAAGAGAGAGAAAGAGAGAGCAAGACAAAGAGAGGAAGAGGAAGAGAAAAGAGAAAGATCTCAACAGCCCTGGGTCCAGCGTTGGTCCAGACAGCCTAAGGGTCCAGTTCCAGAGGACGCGTGTACACTTGGGGTTTCTGTTCATGTCCTTTTATCATCTCCTGGCCCCTCCTTTGGGTGGGCACTCAAACTCCTTAGGCTAATTAGATGTCACGGGTGGTTTGTGCTTTCAGAACCTTTGGGAAATGGGTCAGCGGGCTTGGGGGTCATTTTGGGAGTGACTTCTCCCTCCCTGCAGGCATGACCCTTGTTTGATCTTTGCCCATACATGGGGACCTGCCACGCTCAGTGTACCAGAACCTGGAACTGCGCGTCCTCCGGCACGGCATGGACATCACGGCACATCATGCCCTCTGTGCCCAGCTGCTGATGTCCTGTGCTGATCAGTGCTGGTGCTGGTCAGCTTCTTTTCACCTGTGGTTCCTTGCTATGCAGGGTTCGTTGTTATGCAGAATTTGCCCCACTACAATTTTTGCGACATTAACTCTTTCAGTCTCTCACAGGTACAGACCTACGGATCTAATTGAGCTAATGATCTGTTTAAAATATCAGGTTTTGTATTTCAATTTGTTTTAGTTCTCTAAGGTAATGGTTGATAATGATGTATGTGGAATTATGTCATTTTTCTGATAGTAATGTTGAGTCTCACAAGGGATAAAAAGGTCTGCAAGTTACAGAAGACTTACATCTTTCCTCTAACTTAAAAGATACAAAATTTTAAGACTGTGAGTGATATCTTGGCTCCATAGGCATTTGTGGGAGCTTTCCAGTAATTTCAAAGTACCCAGATTTTCACCTGAAGTCTGCACCCAAAGACACATTAGTGGTTTACTGTTGAGCAAGACAGGAAAGTTTACTATCAAGCAAGTTGCTGGTTCAGATCTTTACCTTTTTTAAATTGACGCAATCTTGTAAAACTATGGTGATATAAACTTTAGAGGATCTGGACTGCTGTTTGTACAAATGTAATCAGGAGTCAGCTTACATTTTTCACTCTTATAAAAATATCATATATTATTATGGATCTTTTAGTCATTTTTGCCATAATAATTGTTAAAACTTAATTGGAAAGACTGCAGTCCATGTAAAATGCCCATGCCAGAAGCTATAAAAGTCTTTTATTGTCACAAAGTACTCTAGTATATGTATTACCTATTATTATTTTCATTGTATTATTACAACAATACAACAATAATACTGCACTTTCATAGCAGTGTTTTTAAGTTTTCATGTTCCCTGCCACCATCATGTGAACTTCAAAAGGTATGTACACATTTGTTTGTTTTTCTTACCTTCCTTCTGATGTTTTGGAAGGGGTAGAAACTAATGTATTATTATTCAAACAAACAGCACTGCAGAGACCACAAAAGTCGATCATTCCATGACTTCCTCCCAGGTTATTGGCAGAAGTCATGAAACAGGATGACTCTAATGCATACTGAAGACACACTGCTCAGCTTTCTTCTCAAAAGACATGTACAGTACTTTCACTCGAATGTCACTTTGCACAAGAGTGATAAGCACATAGATGAAATGCAGTTGGCTCAAATTTAACTGAGACACAAATGAAATGGCACCAGCAGGATTTGAAAAATACACTGATAACATGGTAGGAGCATTAAATTATTCTATTGACAGTATGTATCCTAAAATTGTCAATGCAATGTCTGTTAGAGCCATTGCTGCTCTTGGACTAAGTTTTCTAACAAAGAAAAAAAATGCTGCTTTTATTTTCTATTCCAACAGAAAGCTTGACAGTTCCAAACAGATGACAACATAATCACTGAGCTCTCATCACCTTTTAGCTTGAACCTTCACCAAGGGATGAAGATAAAATAAAATCTAAATATCTACTTAGTTTCTACGACAAAATAAACTGATTAAAGGACACTACAACAATCTTTCTATAGTTCGCTATACAAAGCCTTACCATTGACCCGTGACAGCCTGTGGCTAGGACCTCATTGGCTTACTTGCTTCCGTCTTTGTGACCCATGGAGGAAAATCAATCAAGACCAGAGTGAGAGGCTTACGAAGCCTAACCAGCAAAGCTGAGCAACCAATATAGCTCTTTATATGCATATGCATTCTCTATAGTTACATAGAGAAAAGAAATACTGGTATTGTTTGAATAAATTTAGTATTATCTATGTCCCTAACCCATTTCCCCCACCACTAAATTTCATGATATAAAGAATGCTAAAACATAACTACTGCATGAAACAGAGTTTATAATGGCTTTTCTGAAGGTTAAAATACTTCCCTCCACCTACAGAATTATAAAAACCTGACATTTTACTGTGACTCGTTTCCACCCTTTTTATAGTTTATTTTTGTTTTGATATGTTCCTCTGTTGTGGTACACCATGGGGCTTTGGTGTGAATTCATGGCTCAGTTTGACTCCACGTGCAATTCAAAATAGTCATGTTCCTTTTTATCTCATTGCAAGATACCCAATCCAGATAAAGATGCTAACAGGATTTTCACAATAAAATCAGAGCTTACAAGAGCTTGCAAACCACAGTCTTAGAGAAAATAAACAAACAGACTGTGGGACTGTGGTTGGTATTAATCCAAGGTTTTGGCAGCGAGGTGGGGTTTGCACAGGTGACACCTGTGAGAAGAGGCCAGGGGCTGCCCTGTGCCAGACACAGCCTGTTCAGCAAGCTCCAACAGACTCACCGCAGGACACAACTGAGCCTCTCAGTGGAGCTGGTGGCACCACTGTAAAAACATATTTAAGGAGGTTAAACATGAAAAGAAAAAAGAATAACAAGCTCATAGCAGTAGGAGGTGCTCCATGGTGGAACTGGTAACACCCCTGAAGGGACTGCAGCCTGTGGGTAAGTTCACACCAGAGCAGAAGAAACACGTAGGAAGGGAAAGGTAGAGTGAGAAAAGAGTAAGGAATAAGGAGCAGCAACAAAAACTGCTGCAGCCTAACCCCAACCTTCTGCTCAGCCCATTGCCTCACCAAAGGGATTGAGCATAACCTGCGTTGATAACAGGGGAGTGGAAATTTGGAAGGCGGAAGGAGAGGTGTCCTGAGTGAAGCTGAACATGGGAAAGGGTGAGAAAAGATATTTTCCCTAAGTGTTTAAATATTTGTTTTCCTTGTTTCTCAATATCCAAATCAGTAATTAAATGTTTTATGCTAACTGGCAATGAACTAAGTTAAATTTTTCCAAGTTGAGTCAATAATTGGTGAGTGATTTCCCCAGTGAGTTTTTATGCTCTTGTTCTTACTATTTTCTCACTTGTACCACTGGCAGGGGGGCAGTGAGTGAGTGGCAGTGTGGGTGCTTGGCTGCCAGCTGTGGCAAATCCACCACACAGGTGAAAAGCAATTGCTGCTTAAACTTTAGGGCATACAGAAATTCTTGGATATCTTCCTCTACGCTATGAAAGTTTACAAAGTGTTTGCAGCTGAATTTCTTATTAGGTGTGAATATGACAGTCAATGAGCCCTAGGAACTAAATACAAATACATCCCTGAAAGACTGGGGGGAAAGAGGGCGGTGAGGAGAGAGAACTTCCCAGACCTTAGGTAACACAAACTGTAAAGCTTAGAAAATACTCTTGCAGCTGCTTTCATTTATATATAGGCAGATGGGAAGGCAGTTCTCACCTACCTAAATATCAGAACATTTAATAAATTTATCCAAAGAACATGACACACAGGTACAAGTCTCTTTTTTGGAGAAGAAGATTCAAAGCCACTCCTACTATTTCCAGGAAACTTCTGCTGCTTATCACCTCCTTTAGTAATAGTTGTCTCAGGCATCTAACTCTTCACAGGATATCAGTTTTCAGATCTAACTACATCCTAATGCATTTTGAGCTCTGTTCTGGGAGCTAAACTTCTAGAGATCAAGCCTGCTTCACAAATGTCTGTCTTTTAGGACATATAACCCAAAGCCTGCATCCGTATTACAGCTTGAGCATAGGTTCAAGCCAGTCATTCTGTATAAACTTGATTCACGTCCATCCCATGAGGAAGGCCTCTTGTTGCTCAGGGCCTTAGATGCATTAGCCTTTGTTTTAGCAAGGGCCTTCCATTTTTAGTTCTGTAAAGATAAAAATTTCTGCATGTTTCAGCCTGTCTTAGCATTCTCAGTGCAATAGGTTGCCTTAGGAATTGCTAGTGGATAAATTACAGTCTATATAATCTATTGGTGTGGACCCTGATTTGCACCTAACTGAACTGGTAGTCCAAATTCTATCTACTCATTAGGTAACATGAGCATGCAGGCCACAGGGTTTTATCTTGAGGGGGCCCAGTATTGCTTATCTCAATAATGAAATACATAAGTAAATAAGTTCTCCGTGTTTTACAGACCTGCTACAGGAGACTAAACAGATTTGTAGAATAATGTAAATTATATCTTAACTAGTGAACTAAATGAGTGAGTGAGTTAGAATCTTTACATTCAGGCCAAAAGGTCAGGAAACGTAATATCCTTTCCTTGGCACATCCTCTGTGCAGTACAGATTCCAGGAACAAGTCAGTCATTTGCCATAGGAAAGAGAAAAAAAGCTTGCGAGAGTGCGTATGACTGTGGAGCCAAACAGAGGCCTGTTGCTCTCTTTAAAATGGAAGCACACTAAGCAGGATTTAATTCATATTAGCTTGTTTTAACCTGAAACATTAACACACTGATACAAATAGCTGGGAAACTACATTTCTGCACCCAGTGGTCCACGGAAAATAGTATTACCATCAATGCGGACAAGCTTTAAGCCCTTATGCTAACACTGCTGTAGCCCATCCTGACCTCTTAGGCTTCTTATCAATTGTTACGAAACTTGCTGTGTGAAGCAGAACTTAACTGACTGTACAGAAATCCAAACATTTTATAAAAGGAGATCTTGAACTGGGAGCAGAGGGATGATGGGAAAAAGGCACCAGTTTTTCTTCTGGCATTCCTTGTTGAAGAGCTCTTAAGCCTGATTACCTGATTTTTGTACCTAAGATGATTAAGGACAATAGCATCAGCCATACTTACATATGGATGCTTATATAGGTACATGTGAACGTTACTTCCAACTGATTTGGAATATGATTGTTAAAGACTAACTGCTTCCTATATGTAGCGATAATGACTGATATGCTTAAGAACTAATCATTAGCAAAGTATATTGTTGCTGAATGTCCTTGTTGTAAAGTTTAGTTTTAAGTTTAACTGGCCTGATTATAAGTCTTCTGAACATTCCCACTGCAATAATCTCTGATACCCTTACACACACACACACACACACACACACACACATTCAACAGGATGATCTTCTTTAGCTGTTTTTCTTCTTTTTTCCTTACTGTGTCATGTTTACCAGAAAAACCCTGGCACCCCAAAGTTATATTTCTTTGCTACATAATCTTGACCTCTATGTTGCATCACAGGAATTTAATATACGAAAATTATTTTCCATTGCTTTCAGTGTAAGTGAATATTTTCCTTGGACTATTTATTTTTCTTTTTATATTGATGATGAATGGAATCCAGATAAAAAGAATATTCCTTTGTTGCATAATCTACATATCCTAGTAGAGAACAGCTCTCAATATTTTCTTTCCAGAGAAAGGTAATAAACTACTACTTTGATAGAGAAAAATCTGTGGCCAGCAGAATTGGTTTTAGGGTTCATCATATGTAAACAGGATAAACTGTTTGAAATATTCCCTACTTGCTATATTGTTTTATATGCTATCTGTATTAACCAAGGCAGCTTGGAAAGCAAGAAAACAATTTGTTGTAGATAGTTCTCCCATGCTTGGAGATTTCTGCATTAATCCTGAACTATTCAACATGCCTTTGTTTACCACTCCTTGTCAGACTGTTCCTTTAATATGCAAGTTTGGTGTTTTTGCACAGAATGGTGAAACAAATTTCTGGTCTATTTTTTTTTTTCCTTCCGCTTGTTGGTACACTTACAAATTAGCCTTTTTGTGCTTAAAATAAAATTAGCTTGTAATGCTATTTATCACTCTGGCACATACTTTTAATAATGTCTGTAATGATCCATAGGAGATATTTATTTACCTTGAAATTTCATTTTCATCAGAAGTATATTTACTGTGCACAAACAAAATAAAGTATTCCCCAATGCAATGAGTGCCATCAAACTCCATATAAATCAAATCAGTTCAAAAGTAAGACAATTAAAAAGTCTTAAATTAATATGAGTAAGGAGCTGTAGGTCTGAAATTCATAGGAAGAAAAACCTTGACCAACACAGTTTTCGTATATGCAGACTCTAGATTAAATATTAATTTCAGTTACATGCCATTGAGGGAAGGTTTTTCACTTGGGAAAAAAAAAAAAAAACAACACCAAAAATTTAAAACAAACAAACAAACAAACCAAACCAAACCAAACCAAACAAAAACCCCAAACCAGGACAGAAATTATGTTTCTGTTCTTTTGGAAAACCTTCATTTCCTGAACCAGTTGTTCACAAGATTAGCACAAGATTAAAGAATAGCACAAGATTAAAGATATATTTCCATGCTATTGCTTGTTTTCCAGAGTAATTTATGGAACATATTACGAGCCTCAACTTTTCATGTGTGCTAGGCATGAAGTCTCCTCAATTACCTGGGACCTTATCTTCTATAAGGCTTCACATTGATCCAGATTTACTACTTAATGAATGCAATTTTACAGAAAATATTGACTTAACTATAAGGAAAGAATGAAGAGTATTCTATTTTTATAGAAATAAAACAGGAGACTGAAGAGCAATAGTTCATAAGGGTAACAGGAAACCAAATGTACTTTCCATTCTGTTTAAAGTATGGTTCCAAACATTATTTTATTTAATACATAATGCATGACTGTTTGCTATTTGATTATGTTTTGGATAAACTAATATAGTTTATGATTGTCAAAGATATTTAGTCCTGACACCATGATCTAAATTGAAGAGAAAGTACAAAGCCTTAACCAGAGTTACATGGGATTGTATAGAGTCCCAGGAATATAAACAGTGTAGTGTTACTTTACTCCTGATTTGAGATCTTCAAATCTCCTTCTGACCTTGACAACAAGAAATTTGCAGATTTTCCACTGTTTATTAAATGCCTACTTGTTGGGTTTTTCAGTGCTACCTAAAATAGTACAGCATCAAACCACAGAAACCTATTCTGTACCAAAGATTCCTGAGCATTTACAAAAAAGATCCTCTGTTTCACAGGGATGATGCATTCAGCATAAGTCCAGCTCACAGAAAACATCTGAGAGAAATATCTTCATTTTCAGGAACTTTTTATCAAGTCATGGTGCAGGACACCTAGTTTAGTCACAAATCTGCTCCTAACACGACAGAAGACAAATTTATTTTTTAAGACTTGCACTCAATCCATACATCTTCAGGAACTCTGTTGGTTTGGGGTTTTTTGCTGGTTCTTTGTTGTTACCTCCATAAGGAGATTTTCATGAATGATCTCCCTGATTATAAGTAAAGCTTTCTTTTCTTTTTAAGTATAGTGTTAGTGTGCTTATGGAATCCAGATCTTTACTGGAAGAGTACTTCAGCTCACAGTCTGTATTACAGTGTCATGGTTTTACCCGAGAGGGCAACTAAGCCCCACACAGCTGCTCACTCATTTCCCCTGCGTCAGGATGGGGAGAGGATCAGAAGAGCAAAAGTGAGAAAACTCGTGGGTTGAGATAAAGACAGTTTAAGAGGCAAAGCAAAAGATGTGCATGCAAACAAAGCAAACAAGGAATCCATTCCCCACTCCCCACGGGCAGGCAGACGTTCAGCCATCTCCAGGCCAGCAGGGCTCCATCACGCCGAACGGGGACCTGGGGAGACAAACGCCATCACTCCCAACGTCCCCCCTTCCTTCTTC
>JANXJC010000008.1:22797094-22826103 GCA_027564655.1 Leptodon cayanensis
ATATCCCTTGGGTCAGTCGGGGTCAGCTGTCCCGGCTGTGTCCCCTCCCAACTCCTTGTGCCCCCCCCAGCCTGCTCGCTGCTGGGGTGGGAGGAGAAGCAGCAAAGCCCTTGGCTCTGGGTAAGCACTGCTCAGCAGGAACAAAAACATCCCTGGGTTATCAACACTGTTTCCAGTACAAATCCAAAACACAGCCCCCTACCAGCTACTATGAAGAAAATTAACTCTATCCCAGCCAAACCCAGCACATACAGCAGAGGTTTTTCAATCTCCAGTTCAGATGCCATTCAGCTTTGCATAAAATGATAGTGTAAACATAACTGGGTCAAAGAACAAAACACAGTGAATGGATTATGGTCCTTCAGGTCGTACGGAGAAAGTATGATTTCAGTTCTTTTACAATGTCTTTGCTACAATATTTTTACTGTATATATTAAAAAACCTACCTATGACCTCCTTGTTGATAGGACTGGCATAAGTTTATAGCATTTTTTTAGAGGTGGGTTTTTTTCAGTTAACACTTATGTTTACATTATTCAACAACATGACAACATGTATGATAAGAAAAGTAATCTTAGTTCTGGAATAGCCAAAGGTAATACCACTGATCTTTTTGTATTCATTTTACATCATTGTGAAATGTGCACATTTTGGTATTTCATAGGGTTAATGAGTTTCCAGGAATGGACCACAGTGGTACTTTCTTCTTGTCTTATAATTAGAGGGGGGTGGGGTGGGGAGGGGTGGAGAGAAGAAAGAAAGAAAGAAAGAAATTTTTAAAAGGCATTAAAATAACCCCCCAAATTACTGCTGCTTGGAAAATGTTAGACTCTAACACACTCATGTTATTATCAACCCAAAGATCCAAACTAATGTACTGTTGACAGTTTCTGGACAGCTCTGAAAACTACTGGAAAGTAAAACAGGAACAGAAATGGGTTAGGATGTCTTTTCTTTAAAGCAATTAATGCAAACAACAGGCAGTACAACAGTCTTGGAAGGGAAAAAAAAATTACCAGGGACTTTTGTTATTTAAAAAGCACAAGAATTCATTTGTTATGGTTGAGTAAACAGGACTTCTGGATACTTCTGCATGAGAAATCCTAACTAATGGTTCTTGATGGCAAAGAAGCCTTACTCTTCTCATGGTGGGCAGGGGCAGCTGTTACTAGCAAGAAAGGAGAGAAATTATTCTATTGAATCTGAAAACATCTTTCAACTCATCTAAAAGTGCAACAAAATTTTTCTGCTGTTGCTATTAGAGTAGAAATGTTTTCCAAATCTTATTGCATTATCTTGGAAGTACCTATTGCCTACCCTGTCCTTTTCTGTACAATATAAAATACAGGTTTCCAGGGAACATTTTGCAAAGAAACTATCTTTTTGTTTGTTTCTGTCCTGTAGCCTGTCCTTCTTTTATATAACCAAAACAATATGGTTTTAAGCAGAAAGAGGGAACTTCATTTGAGAAGAGCAAGTAAAAAGATAAATACAATATGTTTTAAATTATATTTATTCAGATTACAACTGAAGTTACTGTTTTTCCTTTGCAAAAGTCTTCTTATTAACAAGTTGTACCAGAGGGGTTTAAGTGAACATTTTCAGTATTATGACCAGGGTTTTAGCCATGCAAATATAATTAAACTTAATGGCATACAACAGTAAAATTAAATCTCTCTGCACCCTGCATGTAAGATTTAAAAAAAAAAAAAAAAAAGGCTTGAGAAACAGGAGGAAAGACATTTTAGACTAGAGTCCAGAAATAGTAAATGTTTCATGAGTATTTCTGAAAATATACGGATTTATTTGAAACTTTAAAATGGCTTGTCAAATTTAGGTTTAAATAATACCTTCCTAGTTAAACTGAATGAGTATCTTTCTCGGTTTCTCTGCTTTTTTTCTCCTTTATTGACAGAAATCTAATGAAAAACTCTTATTGATTTTGGAGCTAACTTAACTTAGTTAGATTCTCATGATCCTGAGAATACATCCCTTAAAATTGAGCTATGCCTACTCAAAAAACACCTTGAAGAAATGTAAATTTCACCTCTAGACAGAGAAGTGTTATGAATTAAAAGTTATATAGTTTCTAAAGTTCATTGTATGTGCATTTAATGGTAGTATTGTTTGAATGGAGACAGATTTATTTTGGTAACAGTAATGATTAGGTTTCCATCACAGTGCACATGGAATTACTGTCATCTCTGCTTATGTTGATCAGAATTTCACAGACGTTCTGAATATAACCCTGATTCATAGTCTGCACAAACCTTTTTGAAGTGCTCTCTAAAATTTAAATCATCTGGTCTTTATTCTTTTCCCTTTTTTTTTGTTTCTCATCTAAAAATGAATGAGTGTTTACATACAGAGATGTCTCTTCTTTCTATGTGTGCACATAACTCCCACTGACATTAAGATGAGTTAAGCATAAATGTTGAAAAAGGAATATATCTCTTAGGATTTTGAAGATATGCATTGCTGCCTCCAAGTCTTTTCTCTTCAGTTTCCTTTGATAACTCACTATCAATTGCACTAACCAATGAAGTCAAATCTTTATAGAACTTTTACTTTCAGTAGATATTCCGCACAGCATAACAGTCCTTGGTGTATACTAATCCAGAGGTGCTCTCATTTTCTTTTTTAAAAAAGGCTTGTGTGTTTTTTACAACAGAATACATACCAATTTTATATGACTTAATATAGTACCTTGTCCCTGCAACATGATGAAACCCAGTCCACTTTCTGTATACTTCATGAAGGTTTGATGGGAGGTTTCTATTCTTAACAGTTTGCACATTTTATTTTCTCAGTAAGCCTTTTTACTAGTGGTAATTGCCCAGAATGGCTGTACATAGCCTTAGCCCTTCTTTATTTATATTGCAGTACCCAAAAGAAAGATGATGGTAAACTAATTAAGACATGTTCTCAAAGTATAAATCTGAGTCTCACTCTTCGCTCTTGTGTGAAAGATGGACTTTATTGATCAAGTTATAAAATTAATGTGTTGGTCATTTGATAGAGGGACAATAAGATAAAAATTGTTATATTAGTCTCATCACTCTTTTTAATGCCAAAAGAGGTTGATATGTCTTCTCTATGCTATCCTCCCTATGCTATCCACAAAATCACAAATCCAAGGTGGATTTGCTTTTTGAAGCTGGCACATAAGAAGACATTTCTTTTCCAGAGGAGCACACAATCAATATAAGGAAAAGCTTGGGGATAGAAAGAGTTACAGCATCCAAGAATATCACTTGCTAATGAGCTCATATATGTCCTCATTTAGAGAACTGAACTCCTTTATTTCTGTCACGTGAGCTATTTCCCTCTGTGCTTCTCTGCGTGAGTAAAGAGCAGCTGCTGCTGGTCTACTGCATATGCAGATAAACAGAAAATGGCAGGCAGACGAAGGGTTGGTGTTTTTTTTTTTTAATTTTCCCAATGTACTAGAATGAATTTATGCAGAATTCACTGTGAACAGTGTTAATTGGAAAAGAAAATAATTTCTTTGCTACGTTGACAAGGAACTGAGAATGGAATTCCACTGTAAGCAATATACTGCCTCATAGATCAATTTCATTTTTGTTCCCAGAATAAACCAGTCCATGTAATTTAAACCTTTGATTGCTTTTGTTGTTTATCCAAAAATGACTGAGGGTGAAATGCAGCAATTTTTCATGAGACTGAGTAAGGCGCTCCATTTCTGTTTCCTTTCATCTGCATGAGAAATCATTGAGACAGAAGTGTCTGATTTTTTATTCTTGCTTCATTTTCATATGGTTCTAAGATGATACACAGATTCATTATGTTGTTAGAAAGCAAATGCTTTCTGGGTATTCAACAGCTTGGTCTTCGAAGGTGAAGGTTAGAGGTGCAGTCTCTCTGAAGCCAAATAGTTTTTGCAGCATACAGTTAGACTCTTACAAGGGGTTTATCACTTCTGTGATGTTCTGGTCATTTTGATGCACACAGTACATTTGTCGAGGTTCCTTAGAGGACTTAATGGAGTTCAAATTCCTGTCTACCTATTCCACGTTTATAGAGTACTTGGCAGGAAAAAGGCATTCTTTCCTTTGAGCAGATATTTTTGAGAATACATAGGTAGCTAAAGTTAAGAGCCAGGAAACTTTTAGAGTAAACATGACCCTAAATGAGTTTAAACAATAAGTTGGATCTATTCCATCACAATATACAGACAGAAAAGAGGTATTTTATGTGCCTGGAACTGTTGCAAGAGATAAAGACCATGTAGTTAAAGAACAGGTGATATCCATTACCTATCCCAAGAATTTCTTTCTTTTCTATGTTTAGATCCTAATGAAAATCACAAATATCTCAGCAATCTTAGGATGCACACTGTTGTATATCTGTATCTGGAAAAAGCGGAAACAATGTCAACAAATCTCCGAAATAAAATAAAAGACATTTTCTTTCTTTGTCTTAATGTGGATACTGTTTATTTTAGTGGTGGGAGATCCTGCATGATTTAGCAGCAAATACAGATTAAGTTTTCTCCTTTCAGTTTTTCCTAAAATAAGGTGAAAGGCAAGGTCAGAGAAGTAGACAATACGATGACCATTTGTTAGATATTTAGAAAATTGCCTTCCCACTCTACTTACTTCATATTGACATGGCAGAAGTATTTTCATTACAGTCCTGGTGTTCTAGATGGCTAGAGGGGCAATGCTCACCACTATGCTGGCTACCATGAGTTTATCTCTGTCAATGAATATATCTACGGAATACAAAATACAAACGAGAAGCTCTGAATTGTATATAGAAATTGTAGCAAAACAGTTTATCCTGAATTTCTTCCAGTGTGACAAATAAGTCAATATGATGAAAAATATCACTGATATACTTTCCTTTTCTTTCATATGTCCCCATAAGAAGTAAAAACAGGAAAAAAAACCCAACAAAAACCTTTCAAGCATTTCTATTTCTTCATCTCATTGAACCAAATAGAAGGCTGTCTCCATTAATTTCCATGTTTAATGAAGTAAGCAGCAAATCCTGCTGATGAGAGCATATGATAATGAAGTATTATAATCCCAACACATACACATAATCTCTGCTACAGCTCACACAAAACAAATTGGACAATGTAGGCAGTTTATGATACAATGCAAGGCTTTCTAGAAATTGTGTATGCTACATTTTTTCTACAATTACAGTCGCAATTGTCTATTAGGTCTCTTTTTGTCTGTTTTGTTGATGGTAGTAGCTCATGAGAAATTCAACCAGAAACCAAAATAGAAAATAAAATAAAATAAAAAAAAATGAATAGCTTCAGTAAGAAGTTAGAATTTCACTAAAATATTTATATTGAGAACTGACTCATATTGCTTTGAATGGCATGAGAAACCAAGGTTATTTATTTATGCTGTGATACAGTAGAGGAGATATTCATCCTGTTTTAGAGTGGGAGATTACTTATTATTTTAAAGACATTTATTATTCATATTGTTATCTCACAACAAAGTTTTTTTAATAATGGAAAGTTATAAATTTTTCACCTACTGTACACTTTCTCAAAGATTACTTCAGAGATTACCAGGTAAACATCTCACCTAAGAACAACCTAGGACACTCTGAAAGAATCACTTTACAGTGGATTTGTGTAATTAATTTTTAACTAAATTTAAAGTTCTAGATGGTGTTGTGTGTTAGTGACTTCATCCTTCAGTTAAGGAGGCTTCCGTTCATCCTAGACATAAGTAACTGTAAGTACAACAAACATCTTTCTCAATGATAATAGTAACCTGGGTGCTGTTCTTTTGTCCTCAGCCCCTTATTAAAGTTTAGGTGCCCTTTGTGTCCAAATTATGATTTTGAGGGAACACCCTTTTTATCAACAGAGATTAAAAAGTAATCATTTCAAAAAAATCCTTTATTGGCCTCAATTCTTATGTTAATTTCCATCCAAGTGTCACAGTATTGTGGAGATACAGGTCACCATTCTCCGAAGCCCAGTCCTTATTATCACTCTTCACCCTAATCTCGTCAAGTGGAAATATTTTCTCAAAAGCATAAAGCAGACATCAGCATGCATCCTCTGTATCTTTGATTAGAGCCTGGAGTAGTAATTTAGGCTTCCACCAATGAAGAAAACTAGGTGTGGCAATGCTCAGCTCTGCTTTCAGAATTGTACTTACATTCTTCATTAGTGTGACTGATAAAACAAATACACTGCCTTCAGAGCAGTGCCCCAGAACATGTTATATCTTGTCTCAGGATAGCTGTAATGTCAGGTTTAAAATCATTGTTTTTCTTGATGACTTCCTTTGCCACCAGGAAGCTTTCATGCTTTTTGGCACACAGTCTGAAGCAGAAACTGAAACATTACTCCAAGTACAGGCTCACTTTTTTTCACTTTTTTCTCCTGGAAAATGGAAGAAGTCAGTTTAAGCTCTACCAGGAGGAAGAAGGTACAGAAAATGGAAGTCAAATTAATCTCACCCACCTTTAGACATCTGCAACACAGACCTCTACATTTATGCTACTCAAGCTCCCCTTGATAATTGATATAGTTTTATACATGTGGTCAAATGAGTCTTATTTCAGATCTCACACTTCTAATTGCTAGGCTATCATCTAAAAGGTGATTATCTCTTCCTTTTTTTCTCTCAGTTCTGATTTTGAATGAAAAATCTGTGCAAGATTCAATGTGTACCAGGACTTGCTTAAGGCCAGCTATTAAACAGGACTATGTTGGTCTGTAATCCTCTGAAGAGAAAAAATGACAGAATTTTTGTCTCATTGTGAATTAGTGACAGAATTCAGCTCCAGCCTGTACACACTTTAGTTTAGTGAAGGTATTTATATGTGAGCTAGTTGTTTTAGCTTCCATTAGCTAAGCTGATATCCAATCAACATACTGGTCAAGAGTAGAGATCTTTTCAGCCAGTCAGTCTAATGAGGGTATCAACATCAGGGAAGATGAATAGCAGTCTAGACTTCGTAGCTGTATTGACTAGTTCTCCACTATCTAGAGTAGGAACTAATCATGTCAACTGTAGACACTAGTGAGTAGACACCTAAATTTAAAAAACTACAATATGGAGCTGCACACCATCTCTGGGATCTAAAATGCACAAGATAAGAGGCCCAGAAAAGTAAGTGTTCAGCATCATTTGAGATGCTGTAGAGCACTTGAGACATCCACATGGCTGTAGCAGATCCAGTGCAGGACCTGTGAGAGTAATACAGCCTTCTGGGCAAGAAATCTGGAGGGATACACTAAAGAATTTCAAATTGCACTAGATATCTGTTTTCAGGCAGTTGAATTCCTCACAAACTGTCCTCTGGACATGTATCTCTCTCCCACTGCAACAGAGAAAGACTAGACTGAATGCCTGCTAAAATTACATCATTTGAATAGAATCCTTGTTTTTTTTTCACGGCTGCATCACATTAAGGAGTCAAATAAACATTTAACGAACAGGACACAGGTATTCCTGACAAGGTAGAGATCACAGGCTCTCAGAATTCTAGATGCTATGTCTCTTTCACTTTATTGCTTGTATTGGCCAACTCATTAAAGCTGATGTGAAACAATAAATAAGAATGACTAGATGTTTGCATCCCTTTGAAGTAAGCAAGCACAATACAGATCCATGCACTGATCCAATTACAGTTAACAGTACCATGATGTCCCAATGGACAGCAAGATACCAAAATCCGCAAATATTACAGTATTCTTTCAGAGCTCCTGGAACAGGATAATTGGAGGATGAACTCAAAAAAAAAAAAAAAAAAAAAGGAAAGGTATAACTTAGCTAATTTTAAAGGAAGAAATGAAGAAATGTATTCTGGGGATTGGTGTGTCCCCATTCATTTCTCTGCTTAATGAAGGAAACAGCAAATACTGTTGAGAGCGTAACAGCATGAAAATGATACATGTTTTTAGCTACCTTGAGTATTGAAATTTAAATAAAGGAGACAAAGTTGTTTACTTCAGTTACTTTACTTACTTAATAAGACATAAACTTTTGTTTCCTTGGGAAGTTAATTCTCACAATAATGTATACATTTGTCTCTTATATTTTTGTTTACATTCAGTCCAACTGAGTTTTATGACATCATCTGTTGCTCAGCTTTTTGACTATCACAAGCTATAAGTACCAGTGAAAAACAAAATCTTAGCAGAATTTCCATTCTAGCTGGTATTATATTTTAATCTAAAATTATTTTTAATAAAAAAAAGTGCCTGACTACACACCAGTTTACTAATTTTGGCCTTAAATAGCAAAATGTCATGTGAGAGTTTTTTTCAAGCTATTGTTTATCACTAATTTAAGCACCAAAGAAAAATCTGTTGTTTTGATCTTCTGCTCCAGCATGCACACAACACGCAGTAACAGCATAAATACTTTAAGCAGCTGTACAGGGTTTCATGCATGCTATATAAGCATGAAACTTCTTAGGCATTACACTACTATACATACCTACATGAGGAGCCTCAATGTTTCTTGCTGAACATTTCCTTTACTATATCTCACCAATATATTTTTATCTATTAAGTTAAAGGTTGTTTTTAGGCAAGTGGAAGGTGTAAAACATTCAAACGATTCAAAATATTAGTAGGCTAGGGAATTTTACTTAGGCCTTTGTGTGAAGAAAGTAGAAAATAAAATTGGATAGCTGCAGCAGTACTAGCAATTTATTATTAAGTTTTCAAGTAGCTGCATTTACATTACATATAAACAAGAGCCATACTGAAGAAAGAAGATTCAAAAGATTAATACATGTTTTCATCTGCTTGCAATAGTTTTTCCCAAAGATGACAAGGTACCTTGCAATCATAAAGCAGAGGGTAAAAGCCTGAACCATCAGCTCTTTTTTTAGATCACTGCATATTAAATACTACAACTCAAACTGGAACATAGCAATGTTATACTATGCTTTGTCTCAGAACAGTCCTTAGTTAAAGCTTTCATCAGTAGCATCTCTGACAGCTTATGCCTCAGACCGCCTACATCTCTTCTGAGAGAAGAAAGCATCAGGGTAGAGCTTACTTAAATGTTTCTATCTATCTACCTATCTATCTATCTATCTATATCTTCTGGGGAAAACAGAGAACAGGGATCAGACATAACTAATGGCAATAGTGGTGGCCCTGATATACAACTGTCCAGAGATTAGGCCTTTGCTAAAAAAAAACCTGGAAATGTAGGTTTTAAGCCAGTTGCAGACTAAGATGTTTGAATCCACATTTTCCATGTGTCAAGACATCATAAGAGAGCAAAGAATGTAAAAAGCATAAAGGTAAAAGAAGAACAAGTTAGAGGAAGTGTGGCTTTGGTTCAGTAGTTGTGTCTGTCAGGTTCAGCAAAGTTTTTTAATTCTTGCAAAGAAACACATGTTGCCATGCTGTTTCTAGTGAAATGGAACTGGGCAGGTCCCAGGTGTATTTAGCTATCTCTCCTTCAGGTCTCAAAGTTAAATGTAGCTCTGTGTGCGTGTGCGCGCGCGTGTGTGTGTACATGCACATTTGTGATGATCATGTAAGTGCATATTTAAATATTAGAATACAATAAATGAACTATGTTCTGGGGCATATTTATTGACATGGCTTTACTTCTATTGTGTAGTAGTGGAAAATACAAAGGTTGGTTGGGTTTTTTACTGTCATCTGTCCTTGACATCATTAACCCTGAAGGGTAAGAATAATTTTCTCTCTACCTCTTAAGATATATTTACTGTTCTGCTTTTCCTGTAGTAGTGCTGGATATCTTGTGTACGCTTTGGTTGGGTTTTTTTTTTTTTTTGCTTTCATAGAATCATAGAAAGATTTGGGTTGGAAGGGACCTTAAAGATCATCTAGTTCCAACCCCCTGCCATGGGCAGGGACACCTCCCACTAGACCAGGTTGCTCAAAGCCCCGTCCAATCTGGCCTTGAACACTTCCCCCTTGCTTGTTCTCACAGATCCTGAATCATTAAACAGAGAGAGAGAGAAAGACGGAGAAAAAATGTTGTTCACAGGAACTTACGTGCACAGATGCAATTTCTGACGGTTTGGGGGGTTTTGGTCAATTGCTTCTGGTTTTCTGCTAAGCAGCAAGTAACTGCCTTTTAACAGTATGAGTAAGGCTGATTATGTTCATAAGATGCTGTCCCAAACATGACATGATATGTTATTTAAACTTTCATCACCAGTACTTTCTCCACAGGGATACAAAAGGACTTAAAAATATGAAGAGATTCTCTGTGTTTTCAGTCAGAAAAATACTGATTCACATAGGACGTTTACACTTTCATTTGGTGAAGTCTTTATGACTTTTTTTTTTTAAATGAAGTCTTTTTTAGAAAATAACATGAGACAGACCCATTCTCTGTTACACAGGGAATAACAATCACAATTCTTCCCACTGCTAGGAAAGCATTGGCATTTCTGGATTAAAGGCACATGCTTCTTGCTCACTGACTGATTTCATAAATCTATATCCTATTGCTTTGCAGCAGTCTAGACTTCTCAGAAGCGTTGGAAAAGTATCTCATTTAAGCCTCATTTAGAACATGTGGGTTAGAGCATTCTCCTCAGAAGTAAGATTTGTAATTTGTCAAACTGAAGAATCATTTATATGTGTGCATTTCCTTTCTTAAGGAAGTGTTCCATCCACTAAAACATTAGACAAAATCAGGAATTATTTCCTACTCCATTAGCATGATCTGAGCAGGTCTAATGTGTAAATTTATTCAGAGGAGAACTTACTGTAAGAATCATAAAATCTTGAGGGAAAAACTTCCGTGCCAGAGTGTTTGCAGAGAAATGCAACAAGAGGTGCCACCAAAATGTTTTCTCATGAAAGCTGAAATACCTATATTGACTGCGATGACTAAGGAGATTCCCATTTGAACTGCTTTGGTAAAGCTAAGCACCAAAGAGAAACCTGGACACCTTTTTGACATTTTGTGAGTAAGTGATGTCAGGAGCGTGGCTGCCTCCTCCAGCCTCCCTGGCCCAGGACCCTCCTGCCCGGCCACTGGAGCCCATCCTGGTGCCCATGATCCCTGGGTCTCTGCCCCAGCTGAGGGACACGGCTTCCCATTTGCAGGTTCAACCAGTAGCGAAGCCGAGCACATATCCCAGAGACACGTAGACACACTCTGAGGACACCGACACAGCCATGGCTGTGGCTACATAGATGGCCACAGACAAGGCACTGCCTTCAACAGCACCCACATACAGGACTCGGATTTAGTAAGATTTAATAAGAAGATATAAGAAGACAAGACTGACTGCAGTGATCAAGCACAGGGGTCTGCCACACAAGTGTACTGACTGGCCCCATCTACACATCACCAGCTCTCTTTACACCACTTTCTGTCTACCCCCGCCCTTTGTTCCTCTCTGCTCCCCCTTCCCCTGCACATCCCTCCTCAGGTCTGTACAGCTCTAGCAATTCCTGCACCCCCCCTAGTCCAGGGTCTCCCCTGGTTTACAGTCTTATCACTTGCAAAGTCCAGGTTGATCTTCCTGGCAGTGGTGCCTGTGGTTTCTGGATAGCCCATCAATGAGTGTGACTGGCGAGGTTTGTGTCTTGACATTGTCTCCATGTGTCTTTCACAGGTCTGCATTTGGTATATTTTGTTTCTGCTTTCCCCCTTTTCCCTTAGTCTCCTGATTGACAAGATCCCCCATCAGACAACCTCACTGGAATAAACATTCTCACACTCCCACATGCCCTCATCAATTACTGCGATGGACCAGGTTTGGCTCTCATCACTGCCTCACTTACCATTTATTAGTTAGGTTTGTGTCCCCGTATGTTCTTGTTTACGGCTTCCTCCTTTTCTTATTACCCCTTTTTGCAGTGAAAAAGACCCTTGACCAGACACCATAAAAGGAGCAGACACTCTCCCTCCTCATACCCTAACAAGTTCCATGAAATGTGGGAAGCTGGGACCCAACTTGAATTTAGGGATCTTGCTAGACAACTTAGATACAGAACACTCAGGCAGATCCCATTTTTGGTTATAGCTTAAATCTGATTGTATTTCAGTGGTTTAGAACTGACATATAGCTTTGTTCCTCTGAGACAATAATACTTTGCATTTATAAAATGCCTTCCATCCAAAGATCTCAAAGGACTTTACTAGCAACAATAAAGCCTGAACTATTCAGTAACATCCTCTTTTCATTTTGGATATTGTTTTCTTACTCCTCTATCTCACTCAGGCTATTAAATTTATGTGTGTGATTTTATTTCCTTTACAAGCTGCATGAACCTTATCTACCTGACTTAGAGTTTATTTCTCTTTTCAGTATTAACTTTAAAGTATTAACTTTTAATTACACACATACAAATGCAGACATACAATCTAAAATAGTACCTCGCTCTATTGGACTCTTTCCGTCTTAAATCAATAATCTCAACTGGCTAATAATAACAAAGAAATGCAACCCCGAAGAAATATTATAGGAAATGTAAAAAGAGTGTCAGTGTGCTTATTCTGTTAAGACCAAGGAAAGGCAAAGGTAACCAGACTGCTGACTACAGTCTAGCCAGGGGTAATAATCCTCATTTCATCAGGTACATTTAAAAAACTGTGTTTCACATTCCTCTAAAGCAGCTTTGCACATGTCAGAGCACAAATTAGTGAAGTCTAAATTTCAGCTCAAGGCTTCATGTGTCATTTAATAGCATACACTTGCTAACTGTAGCCAAAAAGCAGGCTTCCATCAGGGACCCTGAAACTCTTCATTTACATAAGAATAGGAAGTTAATTGTGCTACAGATATTCTGGCTTCCCCAAGGAATTCATTAAGCATGCTGAACTTGCTGAGAATATAACTTAACTGTCATTTCTAGGAAATCAGGGAAATTCAACTTCAGAAACACCACACAGAAGCAAAATAAATTGTTTAATATAAATTTAATTCAAACCTTTCTGGACTGTGTCTGGAATATCTACTACACCCTCATTTCTGGAGTTATTTTCTAAATATAAGTAGTTACTTATAGTAGGTATTACTTCCCTTTTCAGAGGGAGCTGAGTTGGTTTTGTTATTTGACAAGAGGATTTACACTTACGTTTACGCCTGAGGGATTAAAAAAAAGACAGGCAGGGTGATATTTTGCTTTCATATACACATCGTTGTGAGTAAGCAAGTACTCAGAGTATTTCTAAAAAAGTGCAAAAAATTATTCAGGACATTTTAGTCTTAAATAACTATCTGAGTTAGCAAAAATATACACTAAAAATGCTCTTATAGACAACATGCAATCTCCAGCAGTAGGTTGTAGCAGTTCTTATACCAAAAAAGAGTCTGACTGTGAAGACACTGCTCTCACAAACCACCCTACAAGGGTTGGGTCAATTGAAATAGCTAAAAGAGATTTCAGTGTAATAACTTTTTTTTCTCACAAAGGATTTTTTTTTCTCACAAAAATTACTTTTTTTTCTTTGTGAATTGGTATTAGACAGAAACAAAATATTTACTTAATTAGAGGGAAGGGTCTGCTTATAAGTTACAGGGGTTTTAGTTAATTCAAGAAACACTACCTTTTTAGAGTTTTTAAGTTTTTGATTTTTTTCTGGATAATGGAGAAACTATGAAAGTATGATATTAATGATCTATTCTGACAGAGACAAATGAAGAAGACAGTTGCTAACTCACCACATCATGTGAATTATGGGATTGCGAGGATGGAAGTCAAACCATTTGTCATGGTTTAACCCCAGCTGGCAACTAAGCACCACACAGCCACTCACTCACTTTCCCCCCACCCAGTGGGATGGGGGAGAGAATTGGGAAAAGAAGTAAAACTCACGGGTTGAGAGATAAAGACAGTTTAATAGGACAGAAAATGAAGACAAAATAATAATAATAATAATAATAATAATAATAATAATAATAATAAGAATAAGAAGAAGAAGAAGAAGAAGAAGAAGAAGAAGAAGAAGAAGAATATACAAAGCAAGTGATGCACAATGTGATTGCCCACCACTTGTTGACTGATGCTCAGCCAGTCCCTGAGCAGCGATCTGCCCCTCCCAGCCAACTCTCCCCAGTTTATATACTGGGCAGGACATCACATGGTACAGAATATCCCTTTGGCCAGTTTGGGCCAGCTGCCCTGGCTGTGTCCCCTCCCAACTTCTTGTGCCCCTCCAGTCTTCTTGCTGGCAGGGCAGAATGAGAAGCTGAAAAGTCCTTAACTTAGTCTAAGCCCTGCTCAGCAACAACTAAAACATCAGTGTGTTATCAACACTATTCTAAATCCAAAACACAGCACTATGCCAGCTACTAGGAAGAAAATTAACTCTATCCCGGCCAAAACCAGGACACCATTGCACATTGTCTTCATTTGCCAGTGTACAGGTAACTCTGGAGCTATTCAGCTGGCTCAGTACTAGCACATTAAAAAAGAGCGTATTGGAGAAACTTGACCTTCAGTTCTAGATTTGATTGCATTTAAGCTGGGGATGTCACAGGGAGTTATTAAGGTCTATACTTTTTATTAAAAAAACCCCAAACAATAAAACACCAAAACCCACATTCTTTAAAAAAGAAGAATATTTTAAAAAAAACCCTAAAAACTTATACTATAACATAATATGCATCATGTTTCCAAATAAGCTTTAAACAAACCTGTAATAAAACAGACACAAAAGATAAGCTTAATATTAGGAGAACAAAATTTCAAAATTATCATCCTTTCCAAGCTTTGCCCTAAATTTTGAATACATAAATACTATTTGTTTAGGGCAATGGGCTTAAATACATCATCGATCCTTCAACACAGATGACATAATTTAAATTGTAAACTCAAATGCTAACTAAATGGCAGTAGCCAACTTTTGGAAGTAGCCAAAGTAGCCAACGTTTGGAAGGTTGTTTCATGTTCCTTTGTAGAAACAGCTAATGATTATATCTAACCTCAGGTATTTGTATTATGTAATAGACTGAAGTACGTCCTATGCTTGTTTAGCCTGAAATGGGTTTGGCAGCAGCAGTCAGACCCCCGTGGATCTATACTAGCAGCATGTGTGTCCAGTCAAGTACAATTCAATGCAAGTCCTGTCTCTCCTCAGAAAAAGCAATATATTCTTAGCAAATAAATGCCAGGATGATATGCCATGAATGCATTGTGCATTATTTCCTAGTTAAATTCAAAGTAAAATGACTTTGCAAAGTAATGTTTATCATGCTTAGACCAGTTAATATAAGTCATTGACAGATAATGTATTTTTCTCTCATTGGGCTTATTTATATATACACTATATTAAAAACATTTATATTTACATACATCAAAGAGTCTTTACATATCATCACTTAACTTTATTTTATGTATGCTCATTCACTGATGAAAAGTTTCTAACCAGCTAGTTTTTCCTCTGCAATACTATGAAAACAATGGTAGCAATTTGTTACTGTTATTCCATGCAGTAAGATTTGACTTTAACAATAGATGAGACATCAGCTTAAAACTATGTACTTCTTACGCTTATTTTTTGCAGAGACTATAACTCTTAATTCAGTTATCAGCAGCAGACTTATAGTATAATAATTGTCATTATAAAGGAGGTTTAGGCAGTCATGATGTTAAATTGACTGAATGTTAATAACCCTATAATTTTGCACAAAAAAAGGAAGACTTTTTTGCTGCAACTAATTGGTTTTATTGCCATTTTAACTGTGGGAATCTATGCACAAAAGTGTGTGTGTGTGTGTACATAGTGAGTGAGGAGGAAAATAATATATTTATACATTTATTGCCTAAAGTTTCCAACTGTATTGTAAACAGATATGTCTTATAACCCAGTGCAGTTTTACACCACAGTATGCAAACAAATGTAATAGTACAATATAACAATAGTATTTATTGCAATATTACATTTCTGAACTAGAGCTTTTTGTGAAAAATCCTATGATAGTGATAAATCAAGTGAAGCATGTACATTTTAAGATTTCAAATACATTCACAACTTATATCTATAAACCTAAATAGGGGCAGCTGCAGTAGAAAAATAGTAATATCCTTAATTTAGGGAGCAAGGGATATGAACTGAAGGATAGTAAAAGGACAACATTCAATACAATTCTGAAAAGGTCAGAAGGGAAATAAACAGCACAACAGCAACTTGAAAGAACAGTCCTAAGAAATTTTAGAAGACCCTATACTTATTTTTTTAATTTGCCTCATGAAATATTCTTTGTGTAAGAACACCATTATATGCTTGTGAAAATTCTATATATACAGAATTCTCAACAGCATTATTTTATAATTATTTATTTGCCTTTGTATTGATGGTGCACTGGAAATTCTACATGTGTGTACACAACTACATAATTACACAGCTTTATCTGAAAAGTAACAATAAAATTATATGCACAAGGCATTTCTTCTGTGCACACCAGGTGACTTCCACTGAGCTACTGGTGAAATGGGTAAAAATAAGTCTCTAATTTATACTCTAAATCCTCCCCCTGGTACCACCTTTACCAGGAGTATTGGTGAAAAATGGAGAAGATAAAGAATTCTTAAACAGTAGTCACCGTAAATGAATTTTTTATTTCTATGACTATACCCTTCTTGGATTCATGTCTTTTATTATATCATACATCTTGTTATTCTTGTGGTTAGATCCATTCATTGATTTTTTCATATTAATTTTTGCATGTTGTGCAACAGCTTGATCTCTGAAGAGTTTTAATTTTTTCTATTGTATTCCTCGTATGTTTCTAATGTCAAACCCACTTCACCTCTATACCAGTACATTGAAGGAGTGATCACGTTCCTGTAATCCTTCTTCCTTTACATCAGTCAGCATAAGTAGGTTCCGATAACTAGTGTTTGGATTAAGCACTAAAATCTGAAATAAAATAACACTCCTTATTTTGTATTTGTACATTTTGGCCAGTAAAACTCCTAGTATTTGTTAGAAACTTGAAAGTAATTCTCATTATACAAATAAGTAAGCATAAATATGTGAAAAGACTCCCAGTTTAGGTATACCTTAAAATAAAGCTGTTGTAAATCTGTCCCACAAATTTATTTTCCTGTGTTTATTTTACACCAAAAAAGACATCAATAGCTCCTAATCCCTAAAGCTGTGTTTAATTTGTACACAAAAATAATAAGCAAGGATAGGATAATTCTGTAAATAAAGTAAGCTCAAATCTTCTGGCAAAGAAATATTAAATAAATGGCCTAAACATAAATCTTCTCCTTGTTTGATGTCCTTGAAAATTAGATTTTTCTGTCTTGTTCTAATTTCCTGAACAGAAACTTTTCTATTCTGAACCTTTCCTATTTTGAACAAAGTCTCCAAAATCCTGGGTGCATCTGTACCAATAAATAGAAGAAAATCAGGGAGCAAGTGTGAGCACTGGACTCCTTACTTTCCATGCTATTTAATTGTTAACTCATGTCCTAGTTCTGGTTTGGATCGCTACAACTATCCTTTTGCCCAACAATTCTTCTATAAAAACAATCTTGAAGGTTAATGGATGTAAGAAGATCTGTACTGTCAGCTTTGGAGTACCCTTCCATCTTTGTCCCAACTTTTATTTAATAGCAGAGAAAGGCCAAACGAGAAAATTATTGGAAAAAACCCCCCTGATATTCAGTGATTCAGTGTGAATGAAATACGATCTTTTCAAACAATGTTATCCTTAATTAAAAATCAAAATTAATGTCTTAGAAATGTGTAAGAAAAACACTGGAGAGAAAATAAAGTCAATTGCCAGGTGGAAGAGAAATACGATCTTCCAATCAACACTGTAAATTATAATTGAAAAGTAATTAATATATAGTACTGTGAGCACCTGTGTAAACAAAGCCAATTACTCATTCAGATAAAATGAATACAAATTTGTTTTACAAAACGGTGTAAACCATCAGACTGCATGGGAAAGTAGTACTGGAAGAGACTGAAGAAAGAGTCCAAATAGATTTAATGAGAAAATTTCAGACTCTCTTCAGTGAAGAACCATTTAATAAGATGCCAAATACGCAGGAAATCAGGTAACAGAAAAATTAAATGCCACTTCATGTATGAGATACTCCTTTAACTAAATGAACAAATAAGGATGATCCATCTATAGAAATGCTATGTTGAAACAGAGAGCGTAACATGTAAATTACAGAACTACTCTATTATCATGAATTTGTTCAAGGAAATAAGGTGGGGTGGGGGGAAGCATTAGAATGAGTACTCCAAAGAATAAACCTAGGTCCTATTTTGGAATAAAGACATTCATGTTAGTGATAACACAACCATGAATGCTATAGAAAAAGTTGACATATTAAAGAAGAAGAAAAAGAGGAGAAAGAGAGAAAAAGAAGATTTCTATTTTTTTAAATTGGATTTGAAACGACACATCATTACCTAAGAGTTTTTAACAAATCTGAAATGCCAAACTACAGAGAGGAGACAAAAAGGTGTGACAAAGCATACTTTATTGTTTTATTCCCTTAGCTGTTTATTGGTTCAATTTTTGTCACAAAATAACTGCAATATTTGTTTTACTTATATTGCAGAGAAAATAATGACTGTCTTCTATTTTGACTTCAGCTAGAACAAGCATATTATGCATGTTATCTATTGTTTATAAAAAAGCACTATTTTGAATTCTGAAATAAGTATATTTGTCTTTTAAGTTCATTGTTATAATTTGATAGAAAGTGAGTGTATATGTTTGCATGTATTTATTTCTGTAATACATTCCTCTTTCAGGTTGTTCCTAAGAAACAGTGAAAACTAAAATGATGGGACACACGAAAAATAATTAGGAACCTAAATTTTGATGTTTACATCTTATATGCAAATAGTGAAGATGGTTTTTCAATACCGGTTGCACCTGAAGGCACTTTTTGAACCTAACTTTTGCTATGACACTTACTTCTCAAGAGATGGTATGACCTTGGTCTTCAGCCTGGAGCGAGGACTTAAAAGCCCTGGCACCCTATTTTCCTATCAATTTTTTTGGCCATAATATAATAAGTGAAATGGGACCAGGCACTCATCTCCCAAGCGCAGTTATGAAATAAATTAACCATTATTTGTTACATGTAATAAAATCAATAGTTAGCTTTTGACAGGTATGCTATGAAAGATTTGACTCTCCATTTGACTTTAATATATGAACATTTACCTTATAGAATTTCTATGGTCTTAGATGTGACAAAAGATACTTTATCAATGAGAAGGTATATTCACTAAAATACTTTTACTTTTTACTTTTCTTTTTACTTTTATGTAAAACAGATTTTTAGGTTGGTAATGAAATTTTTGATGTCTTAAAGATTAGTGGACAGTTTAATGAGTCAACATCACAGATTACATGTACATATTCTCTCTAAGCTACACGGATGAAAACACGCACTTTAAGAAAAATGTGATTTCTCTCTCTTCATTTATATTTATTTTCTCAAAGATGGGACTGTGAATTCTCTTACTGTAATCTGCATTTTTTAGGAATTCATACAAATCTTACAGGAAAGTTTGATCATTAAATATTCTATAAACTGAAAGAAATAATGAAAAAGTAAATTAAAAGAAGTCAGCAGCTGTATTGCAAAATTATGCCTTTAATGTTTACATTTTGTCCATTTTGAGATTTAGGTATTCCCACAGAAATACGGAAAAAATAACATATAAATTAGGGGAAAAAAACCATGGAAGACAGCTCACTAACAATGTAATGTAAATTGTTTGGGCGAAAACACACTTTAATATGAAAATAAGCTTAGGAGAATCCTCTTGCTGCACTGGTTGATGGATTATAAGAATACCTAGAACCTACATGGGGAGTAAGATTCGTGCTGTGCCACTCCACGCAAAATTAATATCACTGTTATATTTCCATGCCACTTACATTTTTCAAATACCTGCTGGGAATTAGAAAGGATAAGCATATCTTCAATAAGAACGTTTTCATATTAGGTAACACTTGCTTTGGTCAGACATTCATTTCAGTAACTATTTCTTCCCCTTTTTAAAGTCTGTGGCTTCAAAAACAACATAAGACAGGATTTTTTTGACCAGGCTAATAGGATAAATCATTCTGAATTCACGTATTTCAGTAAATTAAAACCATCACAAATATCAAAACCATCTGAGTAAGAGGTGGAATCACCTCAAAAGAAACTTTTTTTTTTTTTTTACTTGGCAAACAATTTGGAGATCTTATTTCCTGGGTATTTTTTGAGGAGAGAGGTTTAATAATGATTATACAAATTATGAGGGTTCAAACTAATAAACAAAAAGAGAAGAAAAAACCTGTCAGTTAACTAAGCTACAGCATCTGCCCAGCTGATGATTTGTGACTTCCTGAAATCCTGGGTTGCAAACAGATTTTGAGAAGAACCCCTAAATAATGTAGAATACTAAGAAGATTGAGGTTCACCCTTGTCTTCACATATTCTTTCTACCATGATTTGAGCCTTTTCAGGGCATCCAGGTTTCCTGTCTGCATTAAACCATCTTACAGACTTCACAAAAGAGTCTAGGAATTTCAACAAGGCAGTACTGAATCAAATTATACTGTTTTTATCACTGCTTCCTCCCTTGGATTTTGGTTGGGAGAGTCCCACCAGAGGATGCAGGACTCTGTTTCTAGCTGATTATTTCAGCTTAAATACATTGCACGTTTAATGTATGTGACACTGTTAATGAAAAACAGCACTACAGTCCCATCTCAATCAGCTGATTTCACTCACGTTACCACATTCTATTGAATGAGACACACACTCACACACAAACAGAGAAAAAAATCCATTCTGAAATACTACCTTAGAATCAAGTTATACTTCCTTCCCACCTTGTTATGTTGAAAATTTCGTTATGGGCAAAAAGATAACACAACTTATGGATCCAATAATTTATTCCTAATCCAATTAAAGCAAAAACTACTGCTAGTTCAGTTAAAATGAATATTATACATCAGAAATCCATAATCCTCCATTAAAATAAAAAAGAGGGAATTAATAATGCAATTAAAATTGTAATATACAGGCTGTGCTATCTTAATGCTGCTCCACTTTTCTGAGTTTCTTTTTAGTCCTTCCAATTGTTGAGGGATCCCTGAGCAGTCTTTCTCAGGCAAAGGGGAGGAGAGAAGGCTTCATGGCTGGATGTTAACCTCCCAAGTTCCTGGCAAGACAACGTCAATGCTGATAGTATCAATGTCTTCCCCTTCTCGTTTTCTTCAGTTTTGAGATCACGTGGGGTTATTCTTTTATCATTGCTTGCCAGTTTGTCAGCGTCTCTCCCATTGCTTAGCAGTTCTCTATTACGATATATGTTTTTTTCTTACTCAGGTGTCCTGGTTTCAGCGGGGATAGCATTAATTGTCTTCCTAGTAGCTGGTACAGTGCTATGTTTTGAGTTCAGTATGAGAAGAATGTTGATAACACACTGATGGTTTTGGTTGTTGCTAAGTAGTGTTTAGTATAAAATCAAGGATTTTTCAGCTTCTCAAGCCCAGCCAGCGAGGAAGCTGAAAGGGGCACAAGAAGTCGGGAGGGGACACAGCCAGGACAGCTGACCCAAAATGGCCAACGGGGTATTCCGTACCGTGTGATGTCATGCCCAGTATATAAACTGGGCAGAGCAGGGGTGGGGGGATCACCGCTTGGGGACTAACTGGGTGTCGATCGGTGGGTGGTGAGCAATTGCATTGTGCATCATTTGTTTTGTAAATTCCAATCCTTTTATTATTACTATTGTCATTTTATTAGTGTTACCATTACCATTATTAGTTTCTTCTTTTCTGTTCTATTAAACCGTTCTTATCTCAACCCACAAGTTTTACTTCTTTTCCCAATTCTCTCGCCCATCCCGCTGGGTGGGGGGGGAGCGAGTGCGCGGCTGCGTGGTGCTTAGTTGCTGGCTGGGGTTAAACCACAACATCAGGGTTGTTTCCTGGACTCAGTAAGTCTAAGATTTACTGCCTGTGGTATGCATAAGCATTATATCACACATTTACGAAAAGAAATTCTCAGCAAGTTCAAAAAAAATTCCAGCAAATTCAAGGCTTGGCAGTAACAAACAAGGCCTGAGTAATCAACTACTTATTGTCATACCATACTATTCCTTCGTGGTTATGATTCGCATCAAGGAAATGGATAATGATGATCTACTTTATTACAGCCTTCAGTATTTGCCAAATGAGTTTACACACTTAAGAGTATATTAGATAATGACTTCTGTCATACCAGCACTCTGAGGAGTTTAAGAATGGCTTAAGGGGTGTGGAGAAAGGCAAATATGACTGTAGATTTGTCTTTAAATAGCAACAATTTTCAGTGCTGTTCAGTGCCTGACTTCAAGTGGGATTTTTCTGTAGCAGGTAAAGTTTATACATGACTGATATGCTGTTGGTATAACATTGATTTCATATTGCATATCTATTCTATTAGTTAACTGAGGCCAAGTACATAAGGCTACTGTGTTCTCTGGGTCTTAGAATGGCCAGACCATCACAGGCTGTGGAAATGAAACCTAGCAATATTTACAGTCATCGGATTATGGATTCAAAAAAATATGATGTCTGGAATAAACTTTTTTTGCATTATTTATTCTCTATTTAGGCTGGAATTCCAGCAAACCATTTTTGGTTTGTCCAATTTGTTCCGTTGTTCTTTATACCAAACCATGTTAGCAGACGTGGTCATAAGTAGTTCATTCTTAGTCTCATCCTTATTTGAATGTCTCCTTTTTTTTAAAAAAATCTCCCCCCCAGTCAGAACCTTTACATATGTATATAAAACTTTTCATATAGCATGCTGAGTTAGATTTTCAGTTTCTGGAGTAATTTAACATATAGGGCTGTTCACATTTATGAGTCATCACAGGAATGAGATTCTGGAACAGTGGAAAATAAAAACCAAGTTTTAATACAGATTTAGATACCTCTATGAGAGTGAACATTTGAAGTTGTTAGTTAGGCAGCATGAACTGGTGTATCTCTTCCCCGAATGTGGGGTAAACTTATTCTCCTCCGCAGAGCAAGCACTGAGTGTACTGTTTTGCATCTAAAATGGCCCTTATGTTTAGGAATATAATTTATTCATTTTGTGTAAATAGGTATTTCACTGAGTGACTCAGCTCTGGAATTCAATTCATAATTGAATTTCTTTGTACCTAAAAAGGCAATCTGAGAATGATATAGTTTATTTAAAACAATCTTTAGGGAAAATATAACTACATTTATCTAAACTAGATGCAAAAGAAAGTAGTAGTAAATCACGCAGGATTTTATATTCGGTTTGATTGAAACATTATATAGCATGTAATCATTGTATATGTTTTTAATGATACTAGCTTTTATATTATGCTTATCAAACGGTTTTGATGCCATCATCCATTAAGAATTCATGAATAATTAATTTTATAAGAAAGTAGGTACATTCCCTAAGTATTTCACAAACATGAACATAAAAGCATTTTAAATAACACCGTCGTCTCTGTATTCTGCAAATGAATGGCCCTAATCGAAACTGTCAAGTCATAAGTTGGTTTTACTATTTTCCCTCAAATTCTTACGTGTGACTAATAATTTGAGAACAAGCCAGTGCAAAGGGAATGTCTGTATTCCTTTGTTTGGATTAAGTTATGAGATGTTGCCAGCACCTTCCTGCCTTGGCTCTGCATACTCTTGAGACAAGAAATTATGGGAATTATGTAAAGTATATCTACATATGATTTTCAACTGCTTCTTATGAATGGTGGCTATGATTCCATGTGAATACTGCGAACTCTTCGGTGCTGGATTATCAGCATTGAATACCTTACCCGTACAATTAATGTTAATTCAAGCCTGGAGGAGGAGAACTAAGTTTCTGATGGTCACTGAGCTCTTGGGTAATTTATAAGGACTGTGCACCACAAAGGAATGCTCCACGTCAAGTAAAGGCCTGTAATAACTCCTACAGGCTTCAGACTCTTCATCTTCTAGAATTAGAAAAAGTTTTTCTCTTACTGACCATGGATATTCCTATTTTTTTACCAACTGCAGATAGAAGGATATGTATACATACATACACATGTGAACACACACACATATAATTTCCTGCTGGAGAAAGCACTGTATCAATTTGTATAATTGAAAGAGGATTGACTGAGGATTTGATAGGGTAGAAGACTTAGCTCAGACTGTAAGATCGGCAGTTCTCTCCATCATTACATAAGGAGATACCACAAAGAAAAAAAGAAAAGAACCAATAGCCTGAAATTATAGAATAGTGACCTTCAGTATGTGACAAGGGTAAAAAAAAAAAAAAAGGGGGGGAAGAAAAAGCTGGCTTTATGTCCTTTTGAGAGACTATGAACAGAGGCATTTTTCAGACAAATGTCCAGATTTGTTTATGTTTGTCATAATAAAATTGCTTTTAAGATCCTCCTATGATAAATTTCTACAGCGAAATCTAGAAAGACTTTGTAGATCTCAGAAGTCCTTCATTTATGTACACATAATGGAATCTTAGCCACTGGGATTTGTTGATAACTTTATGTTAATTTGCAATATGTTCCTCAATATTTTTTCCAATGCTAGTGACTGCTAAAATTAAAATTAACATACAATATTTAAAGTTAAATGTAAAATTAGCTATATGCTTCCTAATAGTTTACATAAACTTTTTTTTTTTTAGAAAATATGACTACTAGCCATAATTTCTGTGTATTAGTTTTGTGTACATTAACTGTGTAGTAGTTTTCACTTTTTATTGGATAGGTTTAATTTTAAGCACACAATTGTTAGTCTGATTTTTCTCAGGATGAATGTACCATAGTATTTCTAGGGCAGCCACCTCATTTGCTTACCTATGCTGATTTTGAAATTAATCTATACTTCATGTTTGGCTGTACTACATTATAGTTATTCCTAAGGCTAATGTTATGATCGTATCTGTTTGTATTTGGGGGAACTGAACAACTCACACAATACTTGTCAAGAATTTAGAGTAAAACTAATGCTTAATTGTGTAATGGAAGCTAAAAATCACTTCATTCTTCCTCAGTTCTACAAACCACACATTTTTCTGCAACAGACATTCTTACTGATCCAAACTCTTTAATCTGTACCCAGACTTCAGTATAGGCATGCATTAAAGCCAAATGAAGAAACATGCAAGTAAATTTTTAAAATGCAGGAAAAGTCAAGATGGAATTTAGGAAAAATGAAAAAAACAAACCAATTTTAAAATATTTATAAATAGGCAAACATTGTGACTGGTATTACTGAAACCCAATGGGATAATTTTTTTTAACGGAATATTGAGATTACCAGTTACAATTCCAAAGTAGGGAAATAGCACAAAGGGAAAATACATTGTGTTAGGGAAAAAAATCGTGGAATTTTCAATACATATCAAAATACACAAATTTTAAACTATTTGGGTTCCTACTATGTAAACATCTACATCTGAGTTTTTTAGTTTCTATGTACATAAAGTCTCTAAGGTCTCATTATTCTTAGTTCAGTCAATGGGTTCAATATTTACAGACATCTAATGGATTTAATATCCTATGACATCTGCACCAACTGCTCTAGGGTGTTTTTCCTGGCCTGCAACTATCACTCCAACAGAACAAATGTATACCATCTGCATCTTTACTGCCAGTCCTGTGGCATATTTCTCAGATAATCTAGGATGCTGATATTTAATCAACTAATCCTGTCTCAAGTGTCTGAAAATTTTAGAAACAAATATCTAGTAAGTTTAGCTAACGATATGTTATCCCATAGGACCCAGGAAACTATAGGCCGGTTGGCCTCACCTCAATCCCTGGGAAGGTGATGGAGCAGCTAATCCTGGAAACCATTTCCCAGCACATGAATGACAAGAAAGTCATCAGGAGTAGTCAGCATGGCTTCACCACAGGAACTCATGCTTGACCAACTTGATAAACTTCTATGATGAAATGGCTGGCCTGGTAGATGAAGAGGACACTGTCTACATAGACTTCAGGAAGGCCTTTGTCGCTGTCTTTAATTAGATTTTCATAGACAAGCTGTTGATGTATGGGCTGGATAAGCAGACAGTGAGGTGGATTCAAAACTGGGAGAATGACCAGGTCCAGAGGGTGGTGACCAGTAGCAGGAAGTCTAGTTGGAGGCCAGCACAGTACAATGAGCACTGTACCCCAGAGGTCAATACTGTGTCCAGTCCTGTTTAATATCTTCATTAATAAAGTGGATGATGGAGCAGAGTGTACCTTTAGCAAGTTTGCTGATGACATGAAACTGGAGGGTACATGCCAGAGTCGTGCTGCCATCCAGAGGGATCTCAACAGGCTAGAGAAATGGGCTGATGGGAATGTCATGAAGTTCAACAAGGTGAAATGCAAAAGTTCTGCACATGGGGAGGAACTACCCCAGGCACCAGTATATGCAGGGGGCCACCCAGCTGGAAAGCAGCTTGGTAGAAAATGACCTGGGGGTCTTGATGGAAACCAAGTTGAACACGAGCCAGCAATATGCCTTTCTTTGCTGCAAAGAAAGCTAATGGTGTGCTGGGCTGCATTAGACAAAGTATTGCCAGCAGGTCGAGGGAAGTGATCCTTCCCCTCTACTCAGCCCTGGTGAGGCCACCCCTGGAGTGCCGTGTCCAGTTCTGAGCTCCCCAGTATGAGAGAGACATGGACATACTGGAGAAACTCCAGCAAAGGGCCATGAAGATGATGGACTGGAGCATCTTATGAGGAAAGGCTGGGACTGTTTGGCCTAGAGAAGAGAAGGCTTAGGGGGTATCTTATCAGTATGTATAAATACTTGCAGGGAGAGTGCAAATAGGATGGATCCAGGCTCCTTTCAGTGATGCCCAGTGACAGGACAAGAGGCAAAGAGCACAAAGTGGAACAGAGGAGGTTCACCCTGAACATCAGGAAATGGTTTTTCATTGTGAGGGTGACTGAGCACTGGCACAGGTTACTCAGGAAAGTTGTGGATCTCCCTCTTTGGAGATATTCAAAAGCCATCTGGACACAGTCCTGGGCAACTGGCTCTAGGTAGCCCTGCCTGAGCAGAGGGGTTGGACAAGATGACCTCCAGAGGTCCCTTCCGACCTCAACCATTCTGTGATTCTGTGAATAATGTATTAGTGTAAGTAAATGACAATTGGTCATTATTGGAATTTTCTAATTACACTTTTTGACTCTGAACCACAAATTCTCTTAAGGTCTTTCCTAGATATCTAAATCCCTTACTTGATTTAACCAGTCTTACGTCTACCATTTATTTTAACATAATTTTCTCAATTTCCTTTTTATTTTCAACATCTTCAGGGGAGGACAGACACTAAGATACTGTGTCATCATAGATAACTATGTTAGAAATGCTACTTTCCAGTCTACAGGAATGGTCATTGTTGACTCCTTGTTCCCCTTTTCCCTAGAACTCAACCAATAAAAAATAATGACATGAGACTAAACATTTTGGTTCAAAATATTAAAAAAAAAAACCTAAAAAACTATGATGTGCTATTGGAATACTGCAAAAGAGATAAGGTTTTACCCAGTGTTCTTTATCTCTATATAATGGCTGGGAATTTTTAAGGTGAAAATGTTTGGATGGATTAGGAAGTCAGCTATGTATTGTGGTACGGAGAATACAAAAAAAACAAAAATCCTACAAACACCTAACAGTCTTGTCATACCGTGCGTGGAAGGATGTGTGTATATACAGAAAGTAATTTTTAAAATGTCAAAAAAATATTCTTTACAGGATCACACTGGAGTTGCACATCTATGTGATACTGAAGAGGCTGGCACTCCTGAGGGAGGAAACAACTGGGTCATTCATATTTATTAAAACTAAGGGATTTCACTTAACTGAATTATATTTAGGTCTTGCATCTTAGAATATTATGCTGTTGTTATTCATATCAACTGTCATTTTCTTCCATGTATACCAAAATCTCAGTCTGAGTAAAGGTACCCATTGAGGTCCTCCTACTACTTTTTTGTATAAAATTCTGCTTTATGTCTTAATGGCTGTGTTGAGGGTTCATTATCATTATTTGTTTTCACTTTTTTATATAAACATATTCTTTAAAACAATTTTTTTTTTTAGACCTATGTCATAGGCATCTAATATATGCTTTTCATTTCAAAGGTAAAAGGACTGGCCACTTCCTAGTTAATTTCCCATGCCTAATGCCACAATATGCTTGCTTCTTTTCACAGCATAAATTATAATGTCCTGAGATTTCCAAGGCCTTTTCAATATATCACACGCATGTGTCAGGCTCCAGCCTGTTTCTACCCATAAACCAAAATGAAGATGGTAACATAAGTAAATAAACTTAATTTCATCCCAGTTCAAAGTGTCATTAATAGCTTATAATTTATTTTAATGGTTGACATGCTTTCTTTAGAATATCAGACATTATGGATTTTCCCATCAAAAGGCTTCTTAGAATAAAAAAATCTATTGAAGACAGAGATGTTTTGGAAGACTTTTTGTTTATCATAATTAATTCTTGATTTATACTTTGGCAATACAATGACTGAAAAAAGAGCTAATGCATTCAGGTATACTTTTCAGTACTGTCTTGAGGCAGGACCTAGTGGCATTCTTACCACTCATTTAACAGCTTTCTGAATGACAAGCAGGAGATTACTTGCTGGGGCAACTCTGCCTTTAGTCACCTTTGAATTGTTTTTAAATTTGACTATGAAAATATCTTCAGAAGTACTTGCGGTTGGATGATCCTGGCTGGATGCCAGGTGCCCACCAAAGCCGCTCTATCACTCCCCTCCTCAGCTGGACAGGGGAGACAAAATGTAACTGAAGGCTCATGGATCAAGATAAGGACAGGGAGAGATCACTCACCAATAACCCTCACAGGCAAAACAGACTAAACTTGGGGAAATGTGAGAGACTGAACTGTCACCTCAAGCCATTTGTCTCAAAGATTGTTTGCTGTGAGAGACTGAACTGTGAACTATTTATCTCAAGCCACTTGTCTCTGGGATGGCCTGTCTAAGCAGGACACTCCTCTGTCCGTAAGGATGATCACCAGGCCACTGAGGCATCCAGGGCTGGAG
>JANXJC010000008.1:22827269-22861648 GCA_027564655.1 Leptodon cayanensis
TGCAGCTGAGGAGGGGGGAGTGATAGAACGGCTTTGGTGGGCACCTGGCGTCTAGCCAAGGGTCAACCCACCACACCCTGGCTGGCGGTGGGTCTGTCTTGGATCCGACTGGCATTGGCTCTGTTGGGCATAGGGGAAGCTTCTAGCAGCTTCTCACAGAAGCCACCCCCGCAGTCTCCCTGCTACCAAACCCTTACCATGCATACCCAGTACAGTACTACACCTTCTGTTTCCAGAGTGATTACATTCTCTATGAAGCCTTTGAAATGGAGAAAGGCTTTCAGACTCATACAAAGTTCACATGCCTGACTATCTTCTTGTAAGTCTCCCTATAATCTTACAGAATATTTATCACTTCTAAGCTAAAATATGTCAGCACTACAGTTCCTGTTTCTATGCTTCTGTACAGTATATTTTATATGCTGTCTATTCCATAACACTCATGTGAATGTAAGGCAACTTTGCAAAATAGAAAAAGAAATACATCTTCTTATACTTTCCAAAGATATGAATAAATATATTTTAAGTAAGTTTATTAAGAACATGATATAGAAAACTATGGGACTGTGAAAATAGACAGGAAAAAATGCTTCTGACTTCAACAGAGCTGTGATCTTCCTTTTTTTTACAGAAATTTCAGTGTGATATAGACAAGATTGTATAGACTACAAAGGTAGATAAAATGTTAAAATTTTGTACATTATATTTTGATCTGTAAAGTACTGTTGAGGTAATACAGAAAGTGTAAGTATGTGCAAAAATCATTGTATGCTATGCTGACATAGCAAAAACCTACTTAGCTCGTGGATCCCTACTACCACCTACTAGTGTAAATGTCACACAACTGTACAGTTCTTGAGAAAAAAGATAGGAATTATTTTCACAGCCTCACATTTTCCTCAAAATTGTGAAGGACTCCCACAAGCTTTAGTTGAGGTGATCTAAACCTGTCTTTAAGGTGGAAGAGAGATGACAAGGGAAATGTAATTTGGGAACACTTGTGTTGAAAATAGTCTTAAAAACCACATACACAAAATAAACAAGTGCAGATCAAATACCCTAGGGCCATGCATAGACTGCATGCTATAGTGCCAGGTCATCCCAGGCAAATTCTTGAATAAAGATCACTCGTGGTATAGGAGAGGAAAACCTCTCCCTGTTCCTAGAAGGAGCTAAATTAGATGAACTATCATAGTAAGTTTGTGCTCTTCTAATAGTACACTTGGGATCATTATCTCCACAAGGAAGACACAACCTGTAAGGATACACAATTAGCACAATTATGGAGCTCCATTATTTTTTTTTTGTTTGTTCATTTTTGTCTAGCAAATACAAGTCTTATTACACAGTATGTGACGCCAGGATTTTAGGATAACATCTATTTTTTTTCCTTTTTCCTTTTTTTAATAATTTGAAAGCATAACTGTTCTCATGATTGATTCAAATGTGAAAACAAAAAGTGAAATCCAAATAAAAATGTATTTGTCTCACGGACAGAAATAGATCTCCTAAATATTAGATGAATGTCTATTGCTGTACTTCTGACCTTACTGAATAGCTTTTTCCTGATGGAAGTCAGTCTGCTGGGAATCCATCAATGTATTGTATGCATTTGCTGGTAAGCTTATACATTCTTGCTAGAGATTTCCTTAGTCAGAAGGTCTACCCTTCTCAACTCTTAGCAATCTTAAACCTCAAGAGGAGTCTCACAGCCCTCCTGAGCTTTCCACTGCTCAGACATTTTTCCCAGAGATTCCAGTTCTAGTTGAAGCCTTTGTGTGCAATTAATAGACAGTGAGAGCAGACTTGTAAAAGCATTTCTTAATCTCTGGTGCTTTCACCTTGTGTGGTGCTGGGGAGTTACAGAAAAAAAATCAAAATCATTAACGGAGCTGACTGCTCTTCAGAATCTTGATCTATTTTTCCTCCATGTCATAGTGATCCATCCCTTGTTTAGAAAGCAATATCCCTAAATGTTTCCACTGGGGAAATCAAAGGCTCCACTCCAACCCCTGACTTTTATACAGAATATCATTCAAAGTCAATGACCCAGTCGAAAACCCATAGATTCAGGAGCATGAGTCATTCATCATTAATGACTCTTGATTGTTCCATCACCTTTTCTCAGTCTTTTTATTTGGTGCCAAACTTACACTACAAAATTGTTGTACCAAAGCCCAAAGGTAATTTTAGCATGATGTAGAAATAGCAAATGAAGGTTGCAACAAAATGTACAGCCTCTGAAAGAAGATGGAATTCACAATCTGACAAATAATATTCCCAAACTCTTCATCTTTCCATCTTTTTTAAGCTATATTTTCCTTGAATTCCCTATTTCATTTCAAATCTCTTTTTCATGTTTTCCTTGACCAGAAAGTGTAATTCATAATACTCAAATCTGAACTGGACTTCTCAACCCATAATGTTAGTATTTTGAAGGTATAAAAATTAAACCCTAGTTGACTTGTACAATATTAGTATTATGGGTCAACATAGTAGGAAATTCAGGTAAGACAATTCAATGTTAATGGTATGAATTATTTTTACTAAAATGTTATTTCAGAAAGAACAAGGTTTATTTCACTTAGTTTTAATTGGAAACAGTAAAATTTTGTATTAATTTACAATATTGTTCCTCTTGAAGAGTAGCTGCATTTAAACTGGAGTCAAGATGTCTTCTAGGATGGAAAACATTGTTCAATAATGATTTTAACAGGCATACATTTGATAAAAACAGAATGAAAGTTAGCCCTTCTTTATGTAGATATTTTTCCCCTCTTGTTTTTTAGTATCACAGAAATATATACCAGTATGGTCTACATAGAGGACTGTACCTCCGTTGTCTGCAAATTAATCTCACAGAGCCTGAAAACTGGTTTGTCCACTAAAGTATACATTCATACTCTGTACATCCATGTATAATTTACTTAAAAGTTTATCTGACATTGCAAATGAAAAAAATTGTAGACCTTATTTCCTTTTCCTAGACACCTTTGGTAATTTTCAACACCAATGTAAAATTGATGTAAAGATCTGCATAAACAGGATCATGGTTACCTTTCTCTCACATCCACCTTCTATCAGTGAAAAGCATAGAATCATAGAATCATTTAGATGCATTGGATGGTATATCTGATTATACATGTCATTGTACAATATATTAGATCCTTAAAATCACTGATGGCAGTATAAATTTGGATGGATAGTCTTCTGTTTTGAAATAAAAAAACCCAACCATACTGTACTTAATGTTCAGCTTTCAAGATGTAGCCTTTTTCAAAAGACATTTGGGGACAACATTATAATTAGCTTATTCACTATATGACAGCAATATTATCTCATTAGCATAGTTTCAACAGAACATTTTTAGATGTGTCTATAAACAAAAACTTCTGTGGATTTTTAGTAAAGGATTTGTTAGAGTTCTAAGAATCATCTGAAAGACATAAACAATGATAATTAATGGCTGGGTCTAAGGTGAATTGCAATAGAGGAAAAATTGATACTAACTTCTTTTTCCTCCTAGATCTTAAATACCAATTGTTTGCTCTTTATCCCATAGTTACGCACAAACCACTAGCACTAGCCACTGCTTGTTAAACACACTTGGGGCTTGTTTGACATTTTTCTTAGCTGACATAGTGTTGCAGATCATTGCTTTTGAATAGACAATTCTTAAATAACTTGTATCACTTGCAAAAAAAGCAGATTCAGGTTAATATCTATACTTCATCAATCATCTGAAAGAGCTTTTCAAGCTCACTACAAATGCCGTTTCATTGCCAGGGTAGAAGAATTGTGTGGCATATAAAAGACTGGAAAGTTCTGTAAGTAAATTAAACTCTTACCAATACAAATTTTACTGGGGCATACTAACAAAACCTGTAAGTAAGCCAATTACTTGATGAAATAACCAAGCCTAAAACAACTAAAAATTTATTTTGCGCAGGTAACATGAATTCTGTGAGGTTTTTGACACTTTTACGGGAAACAGTTTGTAACTTATTATCACAACGACCAAAGAGAATGATAAATTACATGAAGATCCTAGAAAGGATTGTAAATAAGAACAAATTTTCTACAAAGTAAAGATTCTGATTGTCCTCTTCCCTCTGATATAATGAATTATTCTATGTGTTTCAGTGGAGTTACTGAATGCTAACAAAAGAAAAAAAAAGAATAAAATTTTAAAAAATAAAAAGGGAGAAAAAGAAGAAAAGAAAGGGGAAGGGGAAAGGAAGGGAAGAAACTATGTGGGTGACAGTTCGGATAGTTCAGATTGATGTTGATTTGAGAGTTTTTTTCTAGTCAAATGCAACACATACGAGGCAAGGCATATTATTAGTGTTGATTCACATCGGCAGCAGCTTCACTCAAAATTATCACTATATCCAGGAAAGACACAGTTTCCCAAAGGTATACCTGGCCTGCCAGTTCTGTGCAAAACTATTCTGTCCAAAGAAGAGAGTTCCTTATAATAGGACTCAATCCAGCACCAAACAAGTTTTGTCCAAAAAAACATGTTAAGAAGGGAGAAGGAGACAGGGGAAAAGTAGTATTTCCTGTAAGACATATGGAGAAGCACTGCACTTGTTTTAATCCTGTAGCGGTTGGATTTCCAACACCTAACAGACCGGGTTATTAATTCAGATTTTATTATAAATAGAGGCATCTTTCCCTATTCTAAGCAAATCGATACTGCATTCATCTAGGTTAAGGTCATTATGAGAAAAGTTTTTCTCATTTAACTGCATACTTGAACCTAATGAGTATGCACCCAGTGATTAAAAAAATAAAAGAAATTTAAAAAGCACTACCTTGGAATAAAAGACTAACACCATATACAGGGAAAACAAATTCCTGGGCACTCAGATCAATCCATGCAGAATGTTTGGGCTTTTCAAATGCCTCATGATTCTACTTTTCTGAAACCAAAACAAAACACTTTTCTGATGTGGCTTTTAGTTGGTTTTAGTTGTCTTAGACATTTCATGATGTTACCTTGGAGCTATTTGAAGCACTTCGCTCTGAATAACTACAAATTTAAATGGAATTAGGTCTCTTATCCTAAATAGTGCAAATAAAGAAACTTCATGAAACAAAATAGAGCATGGCTAGAAATGACTGGAAATGTCTAGAATATATATATAAAAAAAAAGAAAAATAAAACAGAAAAAAACAAACCAAAAATCTTCCTTTTGGCTGTCAGACCTCTCCTCACCATTTGTAGGCCAATGTGCAGAAATTTATGTGTGAATGAACCAGAACATTTCCAGTATCATGACAAAAACATGCTATCGCTATCAAGAATATACTTGCTAGTGTTTTAAAATGGGGACTAAATTTACCTTTAGTAGGTATAGCCTGGCAATAGAAAAGTATAGCCCTTTTCTATACCTGTACCACAGCACTTGGGAGAAATATAGATAGCAATCAAACTGTGTGCCTGTTTATGTGAAGAAATAATGAAAATTAAATATATAGCCTCAAGGATCTAAACACAAAAGCCACCTCAACTGTTTTCATGGTTATCCAAACTCAAGACTTAAAAGACATCAGTTGAGTATCACCTGCTAAATCTGCTGTCATGAAAAGGAGACAAAGCATTTTCATTGAATTTTGAAGCCTTGGGGAATTATATATCCTGGAAATATGTTCAGATCCAAGATGTGAAGTAGGAAAACCTGTATTAATTTAAGACCTCACCAGTGTTTTAGTATTTCCTTTTTTTTTGCTATGTGAACTATTGCCTGGTATTGTACTCTGAAAGTGTAATTGGTCTTAAAATCATCATTCTAAATTGTAATTGTTATCAAGATGAGAAAAAATTCCTAGTCCCATAGAAGTGTCCCCTTCTGTCCAAAGAAGTGTTTGGGTTTTTTCTTCATACTGTTTACCTCTAATAAATTCAAAACCCAACATGCCAATTCATGTCTCCTTAGATCCGTTTTTTAATCAGCCATGTAAAAAAGGCACATCTGAAATATGGTTCAGACTGTAGGTGGGCTGAATGATCCTACGTACACTTCTGTCTCTCTCCACAGACTACAGAAAATGCTCAGGGTAACTCTTGTAGCTAGACAGAATAAATCTAGAAAAAAAAAAATGGTGGATTTCGTGATTCACACAGATAAGTGGCCACTCTCTCCATGCAGAATAAATGGGAAAAAAGTTTTCTAAATTCTGCTTTCAGTTTTGAATGCTTAATATTTATTAGGAATCTGACTCTGTAGCCCTGTGATGAGGGTGTTCAGTGGGAAAATGATTCACATAGATTCTTCTCCATTACTTATTTCTGTTTATTGTCCAGGATTTTTCTGGAGTCCTGGGAACACTTTCATGTTTTGAATCCCCACTGACAAAGGAAAATCATTATATCTTTCATAAAAAGGATAACAAAAGTTGGAAACAAACCCCATTTTGATTTTTCCTAATGCCTCCCAAGACCTCTCAATAATCAGTGGATTGTGGCACATTTTGAGATAGGAGTCTAATGATTCTCTGTCCAATCCATGAGGAAGAAGTGACTGTGTTCTAGTTTGCCTCAGCTCAAGGTTCTGAGTCAAGTAAGAGCCTATTCTGCTCTTCTCTTAACAGAGAAGGCTTCATGATAGAAGTGTATAAATTTAAGGGAACTAGGTTTCACTCTGGAATACTTTAAAGGATTTAAATTATGGACACTAAAGGACTAGGACTATTCTTGCCATAAGGCAGAAAGTGAAGTGTGTGAGAGACAGATTCTCATCTTCAGTGCCTTATTCAATACTGTGAATTCCACAGAGTTGGGAACTGAAATTATAGTAACATTTTAATACTTGCGACTGTTCTTTTAATGCCTGCCTAAAGCCTAAATCCCATTGCATTTTCATGAGAAGATTTGGAACCTTGAATTCTTAAGGTGGTTTTGCTTAATGCTTTATATAGAATAAAATCCAGCGAAGTATGTACATTAATAATTCCCATTTCATGCTTAAAATCCCACTGAAATGCATGTCAAAGATACATTCTAAAATTTTAATCTAGAATATTTGCCTATCCTACGGAAAATAATTTATGATATTCTGATTAGAGACTGAATAATATCAAAACTCAGAAGCAGCAAAATGAGACTTACTTACACTTTCAGAGTGTGAAAAATGGAAACACGTGTTGTCCACATTTTTATATCTACCAAATCATTGTTCAATTTTTTACTTAGTGCTCTAAGACTTTTTGGCAGTGACCATACCTACACATACATAAATATTCATGAATTAATTGACATTCTAGACTGCAATGAAAAAGTTCACAAAGGAATAGCCTTGTCATAGTATTGTATCTGCATGATCAAAATCACTACCTATTGTGCTTAGAAAAGAAATATCAAATGAAGAAGCTTCTTTTTGTGATGATGAGAAAAACTAATTCCTTCAAGAGCTTCTGAGCTCTTTTGAAATATGAAAATTATTGAAAAGAATATTTTGATTATGAAGATACTTTTTCAAGAGAACAACTCCGAAGCTTTGACAGATACTTCAAAACATTTTTTCAAAGACAGGAATTAACTTTGAATTTTTAGTGAAAAACTTTCTAACGGCAGTAAAGCTTCTTAGTGGCAGAAAAGACACTTTTAGCAAACAAAAATAATCCCTCCATGTCTCCTGTCATATGAGGATGTGAACACGAACAACAAATAATACGCAATATAGGAAATAACACATTTCTTCCTTTGAATGTATTCTTGGTGCTCTGCCTTCCTGATTTTGAACATTCCTCTGTCACATTGTGTCAGAAATGTACACTGGCATTTATAATGGGTCTGAGTTGGTGACTTGACCCATAATAGCATCATGACAGGCACAGCAAAAGAAAATTAGTAGATGTGTCCATCTTAAATTTTTAAAACATTTTCAAGGAAAGATCAAATAACAAGCATGAACAAAAACTTCTTGACATGTGTCTACAGAGGTATGTGTCATCAGAATAACCAGATTGCTTCATGAAGTCACTGTCAGGATTTTTACATTACTGTCTGGAAATGGACTGATATAAAAATACATTTGAAACCACTTAACACTGATTACTAGAAGAGAAGGAAGTTCAGATCAAGACTCTTAGGACAAAATATAAGTCTTTTTACTTACCACAACTACATACTAGACATGAATTTTTCTGTTGCTGCAAACAAAACGAGGACTAATCTAAATTGGTTTTGTCTATCAGTATCTATGTATTAAATTTCTTTTACATGCTTGTGATTCATTATTACTAGAAACAGTATTGTCCAACAAATAAGGCAGTAGTAGGCTGTCAGGGATGCATCTCATGTCAGATATCTGCAGCAGTGATAACATCATCTGAACTAGTCATTTTATGCTCCTTTGTCATTAATTAAGAGAAAACACACTATGGGTCCAATTCATCTGACTGGACATCTACTTTGTAATGAGTGTTCCTTTCTACCAACAGTAACAGGAGTCTAGAAGACTGCTTTGAATATATGTATATTTTGTGGGCATTCTCAATCCAGTGAGAGCAAAATTTTGCTTCTGATCTGAGGTTTGACATCCCATGAAGCATGACTTCACTCTGTAATTCAGTTCCCTATCCTGCCCAGTTTTCCTATGCAATTTACTTAGATTAGAAGCTAGTGGCCAGGATATTTCTTTACATGTCTTTGAATACTGCTTAATGGAAATAACCTTAATCTAAATTATTGTTTCGGGTGCCACTGAAATATAATTTCTTCTATCTCTGAATATGTATCCTCAAAACTACTTATTTTAGAAGAACACTATTTCATGTGTGATATTGTTTTGTTGCATGATATTGGAGGACCTTATTTTTCTTGCCTAATCCTTTTTAGAACAGTGTATGCTATAATTTTTAGGATTCCACTTCTTATTTCCTACTAGGACAAATTCACAATACAAATAAAAGTAGAGCTTTTTTATCAGAAGTCCTAGCTGCAACATGGCAGTTCTCTGACCCATTCACGTTAGAGTTTCAATTAGTGATGTAGCTGTGATTCAATAACATTTTAACTCTCCCTTCATAATTAATGAAATAGTAAGAGAGGAAAGAGGTAGCAAGCTGACCTGTTTCAGAAATACCTTTTTAAATAAAACTGCCATGCCATTCTGAAATAAATGACTGAATTGAAATAATATTCACATATAAAGCTGTTTTGTTTAAAATTCCCAAGATGTGTGTTCACTCATCCACATATTTATATATCTGCACTTTTTAGATGTGTCATTCTACGTAATAAGCATCGCACATTAACTAGCAAATTCACTTATTTCATTTATTTTACCTATTTATGTTCTGATCTTCTTTAGGGAAAGGATGTTCTGGGGTCCATTTTTGAACACAGTAAACACAATGATTAAAAATTTTATTTTTCTTACCTTCTTTTCTTTCCATAACACTGAATTCGTAACTTCTAAGGAACTGAAGAGTAATGAAAAAGTATGCTGATCAGAAATACTCTTGCAGAATATGTTTCCTCTAAACAGCCCTTCCTCTCCCTCTCGGTTGCTTTTTACCTCTGATCATTTAAGTGTGTAATTTCTTTCTTTTTCTTCTATCTAGTGGTATTTTATGTAAGATCAAACAGGAGTGTAGCAGTATAGAAACAGGGAAAGAGTATACAACAGATAAAAATAGCCTGTGTTAACCCTAGAGATAATGAAATAGCCAGCTAAAAAGAAGTAAGATCTGTATGCCGATTCATTGTTTCATCACACTGATATCCCCAGGGGTTTTTTTGTTTGGTTTTTTTTGGAGGTTTTTACCATGTTTTTATCATAATAACAATTCAGGGCAATTTCAAAATATGCCTCATTTATCATCATGTATGTCAATTTATTACTTCCTTTTAATACCTTCATTACATTGGTGACAAATAAATGCATTTCAAAATATTACAGCTTTTACTGAAAACTTGATTTCATTTTTATTAAAAAACAACAGACCTTCAATGTTTGGTTGTACAATTTCTTTTCTAAATACCCATCACTTTTTGAATACTCATTAGCCTTTTACAAACAACTTGATGGAAATGAAGACTTAAAATGAAAAAGACAGTCTGTATTTCTCTCTCTTTTTTACCCTTATAAAGTATGATGGAGAATGGTATACAAAAAATATTAAATATTCAATGCTCATTATTCACAATACATTGAAAATTAGTATCCATAAATCTCTAGCACACAGCTGTTGTAAGTATTTAAAAATACAAACCTGAAATGAAATGTGTGTCAGCTTAATGATCGGTCTGAAGCAGAATGATCTGAAAAATACTCTCTGTGATTTTCACCCTGACAGTTTACCATGATTTATACTGAATATGTTAGGTCTTATTTCCATGAATTTGAACATAGATAAATCGTATGTCCTTGTGCTCGCCTTCAACAAATGGAAAATTTTTGGACCCCAAAAACTTGAAATCAATCATAAAATGAATCTCCATTAACAGACTTTCCTTCATCATATTCAATTCTTGTTCCTCTCTGTCAAATGTGGTTCCCAGGTTTCTTAATTGAGACACTATTTTACTGAAAAAGGTCTTACTTCAGAAAACCATCCCTATTCTTTAAAGAACCTGGATAGATTCTTAGCATAAATCACGTGGCTAATTGCCACTGACTTCTGTGGAACTTAAGTATGTTTTTATATTTAAGCTGTTGGATAAGTGCTTCGGTGAATCAAGAATGATTGAATAATTTGTGAACTAAGATCCTTAAATAGTATTTTGATAGCTTGCAAAACACTCTTGGTTTGTACTGTTCTTCACATTTATTCAACTGTTCTTCATATTATAACTGCTAGTACCAACTACATCTATGAAAGAAGGAGTAGTTCACTAGTCAGCACTGTCACCTTTCTGTTCAAGATGCCCCTTAAGAACTTTACAAAACTCACAGTTTAAATATTTAAAAGGATTTATTGATATATTTGCTGGCTGTAAAGCACTGAAGTTCAGGGTCCAGTCTTCTTCCTTACAATTCTAGACAGACAAGAAAAACATTCACTGTGTATATAACTATAAGCAGAGCTAGCACTGCTGAGGGACATGAAGTATTGTTTTGGAACTCATTCTTCCTTCTTTCAAATACAAGATGTGGAGCACAGCTGGGCAAAACTTAGTCTTTTAATTTCATTGGAAATGTCTGTGTTAGCAGATATATTTCTTTTCCAATGTGATACCTGCTTTCCCCTTCCCCTTCTTAGTTTTCCTACTGTGGTAAGAGGGAAAAAAATCTAGTTAGAGTCACATGCTGAAACCTTCTCATCTTGAAATTGAGCGTATTTGTCAATAGACGGTTTGAGAAGCTATTCCATCAACTTTCATAGTCAGATTGAATCCTAGCCTGCATATGTAGAGAAAAAAACTTTTTTTCATTATTGAGCTCCTGAATCATTAACACTGCTAGCTCATCCAAAAGAAATGGCAGAACAAGTGTGCCAAGTATAAAGTCTAGCTCACAACCAATTTTACACTAAGCCACAGAGAATTGGCTCACACCTCCAATATGCTTCACCCTCTAATGACTGCACTTTTCCAGCACAAGCTATTTTTGGGTGTTCCCCCTGCCAGACACACCTCTGTTAAGCCAGGTGTCTGCATGTTATCCTGCCATAGTGATTTATGCCTTCATCATGTCCAGGTCAAAGTATTATGTGTGAATGCTACACCTCATAGCACACTTCAGCCACCACAAATGCCAATGTTCATACTTGAGCAATCTTCCACACAACCTCAAGATTCACTATTTATGGGATGAAATGAAAGTCCTCATCATTATCTAAATATTTACAAAAGGATTTCCTTCTCCTACATCCTCATTACATTGCCACCTACCACCTAATTCAAAATGCAGTAACACAGTTATATTCTGAATTCAAACATTAAATATTAAATGGTTTTGTTTAAAAGAAAAACTAAGAACTAGATATTACAAAAATACAGATTTTATTTTGAATTTTTTCCCCTTTCCTTCCCATATTTAATTAAAAAATTAGCATGTCATGTTTAGCCTAACCTGAAATGTTTTGCTTAATCTAAAAAAAATTCAAAAATAAAAAAAAAATCTTAATATTCAGGCATTTTAATCACTTAAGATATGCCAGCTTCAAAATGAAAACCATATCAGAATAAATAATTTTTAAAAAATAAAAACTTTTCTACTTCTTAAACATTATTTTCATTTTTTTCATTTATTATTATTATTCTGCCAGTTCTACTTAAATGAATAAATATTTTGGTATATCTTTGAGGGCATTTTGGCATGAGTTTTATCATAGGCAAAAACTTATCTCATGAAAAAACTTTTATCATTCATTTTTGTAAAACACAGGAGATTAAAAGGATAGGAGAGAAAACATTTGTTTAGAGTATATACATTTACATTAAAACTGCACTGAAATAATTTAATTTCTTATATAATATGTTGCTTTATCAGTGTCTTATATAGAGCTTTTTCCTTCATATAGCACAATCCATGGAATTAAATTTCTCGTCAGCTCAGTGCCACAATGTTAATGTCTCCTTTATGTTCACCCTCCATCACAAATCTAGCTGGCATAGTAAGGCTGTGAATTTCAAGGAGCTTACTTGTCTGTTTTCACCAGCTGGGAGAACACTTTGCCACAGTTCTGTGTATATTCAAATACTCTAATATGTCCCATTTATTTTCTTGAGTATTACAGTGTGTCATTGATTCAAGCCAGCTCCATCAAGTACAGTATCCTGGTATTTCATAAGAACCCCCCCAAGTCCCATAATGCACCTGGCCAATCCTGCACAGCTATGCTACAGGGAAAAAAATCTTTCCTCAATGTCATGGTTTAACCCCAGCCAGCAACTCAGCACCACGCAGCCACTCACTCACTCACTCCTCCCCGCCACCCCTGGTGGGATGGGGAGGAGAACTGAAAACAAGTAAAACTCATGGGTTGAGATAAGAACAGTTTAGTAATTTGAAAAAAAAAAAAAATTGTAATGAAAAGGAAGGTAACAAAAAGAGAGTAAAATATACACCCAAGAAAGACAAGTGATGCACAACGCAATTGCTCACCACCCGCTGATCGATGCTCAGCCAGTCCTTGAGCAGTGATCCACCTCTCCTGACCAACACCCCCCAGTTTATATACTGGATATGATGTCATATGGTATGGAATATTCTTTTGGCTCATTTGGGTGAGCTGTCCTGGCTATGTCCCGGATATGTCCCCTCCCAAGTTCTTGTGCCCCTCCAGCCTTGTTGCTGTCTGGGCATGAGAAGCTGAAAAATCCTTGACTTCGTATTTAGCAACAACTGAAAACATCAGTGTGTTATCAACATTCTTCTCATATTAAATCCAAAACACAACATTATACCAGCTACTAGGAAGAAAATTAACTCTATCCCAGCCAAAACCAGGACACTCAACAATGCAGACTAAGCTATGCCCAAAAACTTCAAATGTGATTGCTCTTGTTTTAGTATGTACGACTGACTACTGTTAGTAATAAAACTGGGTAGTCTGTTTTTCAAATCCTGTTACCATTTTTCAGTATGTGCCTTAGTGAACTCACTACATGCTTGTAAATAAACACTTCCATTGCTGCCTTCAAAATATCCATATTATTGATTTGAGTAGATTTTCTGCCTTTTTCCTTATCTTTTTTTTTCCTTCATGAGAAATTGCTTTTATGAACTACAGCAAAACATGTCTCTTTAAAACCTCTACATTAAAACAGAGTTTAATTACTTTATGAATTGTTAAAATTACTTTTATACCATTGTATTTTTTCAGTCTAAAAAAAACTGGGAAAAGAATAGGGTCTTTCTTTTCACACTGTTGCTGAAATGCTATATAGTTACTTTCCATCATGTGTCCGTGGATATTTCTGCATTTGTGCAAGTCTGTGAGAACAGGCTGAAGTCTGTTTTTCATGTATATTTCCCTGAACTTGTGTTGTGCAGTTATGAAAGCTCTTTATCAATAATAGTATTGTGATCCAGTTCAGTTCTAGCATTCAGCATCTTTAGCGAGCATGTATGGATGTCAACAATGTATGCTATGGTACCTATCTTTATCTGGTGGGGGACAGGTCAAAGTGTATATACTTGGGCATTTGATAACACACAGGAATAAATTTATACTTCTACAAATGCACTATTTTTGTCCCACATGTATCTTTGAATGTTCGTTCAGGCAGACATCAAATTCCTGCTGTTTTGCAGATTATAATTTAAAAATGAAAGCTAAAATGAACTCACAAAGGACAGTGTGCCTGGTATGAGGAAGCACACTTTTAAATCCTTGGTAAATCTAGTCCTTTGCTCCTATTTACACATACTGTGTCTTCCCATCCAACAAAAAATACCTAATGAAAAGCAAGTAGTGTAAGTGAACAGTGACTGACTGAATAAAGAAAGTCCTTTAGGAATAGCAATATGCAACATCTATTATCTGAAAAATCTCATACCGTTTTCAGTCTATAGAAAGCTTATAAAACATTACTGTGTATTCATGCAACCAACACTGCAATCCATCAAACAATTAATGGCTTTGTTGGTACGCTTTGGTCCACTGAATATGCTGCAACTGCAACACTTACATGACTGTGACTTGTTTGGAAAATAAACACAAAAAATCCACCCCAAACAACAACAGCAAGAACAACCCCACCCCTGAAAAAACCCAAAACACAAAACCCTACAAAACTGGATCTGAGCGAGCAGATTATTTTAAACCAGGGATTTTCTGGTTTAGTTCCAGAAGCTATAGTTTTGAAGAAGTCCAAAAAGCCTACCCCTTCTTATCCTCCAAATAAACTGCAAGCATCCCAAGAAGAGGTGAATGAATCTCACTAACTGGATAGAAATCACTGAAATGCAAATTCTGAGTCCATTAAAGCATCACAGATAGAAGAGCTAAATCTTGTGGTTGCTTCTGCAAGCACTGGTTGCAGAGCATTTACTGATTCCCACTGTTTAATGACATCTGCTTTGATTGTGTTTTCTTACTATGGTCAGCAAATAAGAATTTAAAGATTGTATACAATAAACGTCTGTCATTAAACCAAAATTACATTTAGACATGTTCTTTCTTGATGGGGCTAAGATGTCATGGTTAAGATTAAATGGAAATACTAAGTTGGAGACACAAAAAAATCAGACAGGAGTCTAAATAACATCTTCATTGTATAACTTTCTGATGATTTAATTTGAAAATTCTGGGTCCACCTGTAATTTAGCCTTCCTGAATTCTTTAAATATTACTGAATTTAATAAATAATTATTAGATTTGACAGGATGGTATGTGGAATAGGGAGCACAGAGAACTCACTGAAAATCCAGAAATTTATGAAACTTAAAATCCAGCCTCAGTGTCATTTAAGTACTCTCTTTGTAAAGAGAGAAAAAAGGATTCTCTTCATTACTTTATTATGTGATCCATTTATAGTAAGAAAATGACGAGAAAAGACATAATTTTTAAAGATAAAAAAGGTATCAACCTGCTCCTTGCTTAGAATGAAGACCATTATCTGAAGAGACAAATAAATCCAGTACATACGTTTCTATGTGATACTGTTCTTAAATTTATTAAATTTTATTTAATATACAACTAGGCAGAAAACTATTTCTGGTTTTATCAAAATAACCTTCCACTCTCTGTTGACATTTTGTTAGTTAAACATGCAAACTTTACTGGAGCTTATTTTATTTCAAAATTATTTGTTTCTGCAATATTAGATCTAAAGGATCTAAAAAATTGGAAATGGCTGAAGGGTTTCCATCAGCGTATTTTTTTCATGTGGTGTCAGAAATATTTCTTGCATGTACAGGCCTGAATCTGTACAGATTTTTTTTTGTTGTTCACATCCTGTCTGGACATTGCATTTGCATTTAATTGAATATTCCATCTACATACATGCCAGGCAGAACTACATTCCTTTCACATACTTCCTGTGATAAATATGCTCTCATTTCACTTCCTAATAACAAACGAAGAAATGAAAGAGACAACATAGATCCATGGTCCTGCTTTAAATTTCTGCACAAATTCTCCTGTGTCCTTTGAAGAACAAGAACAGGAATATACAACTTTTATCCCTTTTTCAACAGTACACTGATGCAAATATTCAAAGAAGATGTGGGAGAACAGAACTAAATTTATTGCTCTTTCTGAGGAGGTTCAAGCTTGTTTGGGGTCAGAGAGAAAATATGTTTATCTGTAACAGTTAAAGTGTTCAACAGAAAGAGGTGCAGTCTCTGCAATAAGTATTTCCTGAACTTCTCCAACGTGGGCCCTTCCCATGGGCTGCAGTTCTTCACGAACTGCTCCAGCATGGTCCTTTCAACAGGGTACAGTCCTTCAGGAATGGACTGCTCCAGTCTGGGTCCCGCAAGGGCCACAGGTCCTGCCAGAAAACCTACTTATGTGTGGGCTCCTCTCCACAGGCTGCAGCTTCCTTCAGGACACGTCCACCTGGTCCAGCACGGGGTTCTCCATGGGCTACAGTGTGGATATCTGCTCCACCATAATTAGTAGGGAGCGGATTATCCTTTGCTTGCTTTGACTGGTCTGAGCAGGAGCTATGGAAATGGCTGCTTCTCTCAGTGCAAAATGTCAGATCTATATAGGTTTGCTTTGGCCTGAGCTGGCTTTAACTTCTTGTAGCAAGTACTGACTGGTCTAATGATATAGTCTTGTAATGAATGCCTCAGGAATCTGACAATTTGTCTTCAACTTCCCCCATTCTTCTTGAGGAGGAGTGAAATCAGTCAAAGGACCCATAGAAACACTGGAAGGGTGAGTATAGTACCATAGAAAATTACTAGATATGAACAAGATTTTTTGGCATAACAATTTCAACTGTATTATTCATGAGACTTTTATGTATTAATTAGATAAATTGGACTATTAGACTATTAGAATGCTACTTGGATTAACAATAAATGTTTGCTTTCATGTTTATGGTGCATTCCCTTTTGCCAGTAACATGATTCTGAGTGCAAGCATTGAGATATTACAGGGACTTGCCTGCTTAATGTTAACAAACCCCTTTGATTTGCAAATAGAAAAGATACACCCAAGAACAGGACACAAACCTCTAAAATACAAACTCAAAAAATTTATATTTTAAGAAATTATTCATATTCTTAAAATACAAACTCAATAAATTTATATTTTAAGAAATTAATCATATTCTAGATCCAATGCATTACATCAGAACATGATAAACAGTTATAATAAAAAAGTTAAGCTAGTTATATTATTGTGGATTTCTGTATATTCTCCCTTGCATTGATTTAAATCAGGACTATTGCCAATGAAGTCAATGCAATGGGAGTGTAACTAGACCAGATTACACAAGTTATTGAATCATTATTCTAAAAACAGACTCATTATTTTTAGATCATTTTTCAGTAACATTTGTTAAAAATTATCTAGAGTATCATTCTTTTGAATATTAGCACACAGTTTAAAACTAGTTTGCTCTAGAGGGTAGAAACCTAGCAGAGCATTTGCGCACCTTAGAATGTCCTGCACATTAATCCTTCCCATTTATAACTATCATTCCCTTGTTTAACAAAGGATATATAGCTTCAGTAAACAGTACGTAAAGATTCTTTAAAACCTTACCTTTAGTTTAAGTCATTAATGGTGTTCCGGAAGTCAGAAAAAGTGAGTTTGAACTCCTTCATACTGATGAGGGTAGAGAGACCAAGGGTCTCATCTCCTGGGAATGCTTCATATGTTAAAATACATAGAAACTTGTTAATTATTCCCACAATTATTGTTCATCTGTGTTTTAATAAGAAAAGATGAGCCCTCCTCTGTTCTTTTGAAAAACAATTCCAGACACCTACCCAGAAAAGGATTTTATATTTCTGATCCGAAGCACTTGGATAGCACAGCACTTGCCTCTAGTTACAACTTTGAGGACTAAGGGCCACAGAGTTGTAGGACTCACGACACATCTCTCGGTCTCCTGTTAGATAAACAGTCAGATCCTGCAGGATGTTGTGCTGGTATTTTTGGGGGTATGTGGGATAATTTTTTTTAAAGTACTCATCTCTGCCCAAATGGTATATGGGGAAAACACTTTCTGGTTTGGGATCCTGCTCTGGGAGCAAGAGGCTAAAGATTAAGTGCCTAAAATTTGACAAAGTTATTTCTCCTGTGTTGTTCTCTTTAGCTTCCTTGCATGTGCAGGATAATTCTTTTATTGGATCAGCAATCGAGTAAGTGTTAATAGCATTAACATTGTAAAATTTCTGAATTTTGACCCGTTAATGAATTTGACATCAAACTATTATCCTGAAAATGTACTTTTAGATGTAGTTTAAACACGTATTTGTCTGAATGTTAGGTTACAGAAATTTATACTAAAGTTAAATATTATTTTCCTGTTCTTATTCTTCATAAAATTATACACAGCAGAGAAACTCAGAATGCCACTTTTTTTCCTCGTATTCATGGATAAAAAGTATTAATTAAGACATATGCTAGATATATTTCCTCACTTCCTCCTTATGCAACTTCTGTAACCACTGCATTGCATTCTTGCTATGGCTAGACTGAAGTATTTTGTCTTTCATTGATTGTATGGCTTGCAATATTCAGAAATGAATAATTTTAGTGTTCTAAGGGAGAAGAAAGATTCTGTATGCTGTTTCTACTTCGATGAACAGTTTTTCTTTAGGGACAGTAAAGCAATCCTGAAGCAGCCTTCTTTCTTATCAGAAACTGATTATCTAAAGCTGAATCTTTTCTCTCTGAGATTCCTTGGGCACAGCAATTACACAGGGCCAATCTAATGATTTAGAAATGGAGAAAAATCAAATTAATCATATAATTTTTTGACTTCATATGGTAAAAGAAAATCCATTTAATTGCCAAAATTGAGCCAGTATGAATTCTTTAGTACTCCTTATTGGTGAATTATAAAACTACCCTTTGGTCTTAATAAAACTAATTCTGAGACAAATGGTGGCAATTAAAAGGTCAGTCTACATGACTCACTGGATGACTTTAAAGTTAGTAATCACATACTTATTTAAGTGGCTGGGGTAATGCAAAAAAGACAATGAAAAAGTAAGAAAAATACTGAGAATTATTTTTATGTATTTTATTAATCTAAAATAGCTTCAATTTCATCATATTCTTATTCCATTCAATTTATATTTGTCTTTTTGAAGTCATTTTTGTTTGTTCTGTTCATAGAATCTGTTTGGAGAGATGCACATACATGTATCCATGTATATTCTAGAGTTCACGTTTTTTCCTGATCACTTATGGTAATGAACATTTATCTGTACAACATCATGTGAGAAACATATTCACATAGAGTATTTTCATCCAGATTCCTCTGCTTGGGAAGTGAGGATGGAAAGAAGGATCTCTGATAGTGAATATTCAAAGGCTGACATTAAAAAAAGAAAGTAGTTTGTGACTCTGTCTCAGGAACATTAAGGTTTAGAAAATGAGGTATAGACTGTTGTGGATTTCAAGTGGATTTCTGTAAAACCCTACACGAAGGATCAAGGGAAGCTCAAAAAGAAAAAAAAAGGAGAAAAAAAAAGAAAACAAAAACATTGCATCTACTAAAAAATGTCCATCCCAGACACTGAATTAGGAAGGCTAAATCTTGGGTGAAGATAAGACTGGTGACAGATGTCTAGTAGAACAGGGCCTTTAAAATATTTATCAGTAGCAAAAAGTAGATCAAGAATAACGTTGAACTGTTCCTGAATGAGGCTGCTGATGATCTAGTGACAAGTAAACCAGAAAGTACAAGCTACACAATGTCTTCTTCACATGAGCTTTTGCTGGCAAGGCCTACTCTAAGGTTTCCCAGGTCTGGAAATTTGGAGGAAAGACAGACAATCCAGAGTAGAATATAATCAAATTAGTGACTACTTACGCACTATGTAAGTCAATGCACCCAGATGAGATGCACCCAAATGTGCTGACTGAGCTGGCAGATATCATCGTAAGGACTTTTATCCTTTTTGAAAAGTTGCCAGTGGTTGGGGAGGTCCTCAGTGAATGGAGAAAGATGAACATCATTCCCAGTATCAAGAGAAAGGATCCACAGAATTTTAGGTCAGATCCTACAGGCTCACCTTAGTCTTTAGGAATATTAGAACGTCACACCCATCAATAAAAAGGGCCCAAAAGAGGACCCAGAAAACTACAGGCCCATTAGCCTTACTGTAATCTCTGGTAAAGTAATAGAACAAGTCCTCTTAGAAACTATTACAAGCCAAATGAAGCAACTGATTGGGAAAAGCCAGCAGAGATTTACCATAGGCAAATGGTACCTGACTAACCTATCACCTTCTACAACGAAGTAACACTTTATGTCCACATAGGGAGAGCAGTGGATTTTGTTTACCTGGACTTCAGCAAAGCATTCGACACCATATTCCACAGCTTGCTTCCTCCAAGACAAACTGTCAAGATATAGATTGGACAGGTGGTCTGTGAGATGGGTGGAAAATCGGCTAACAGGTCTCACTCAGAGGGTAGTAATCAATGGTTTTTACTCAGACCGGTAGCCTGTCACAAGTAGGGTGCCCCAGGAATCTGTACTGGGCCGCACGCTGTTCAACATCTTCATAAATGATCTGGATGATGGGATTGAAAGCACCCTCACCAAGTTTGCTGATGACACCAAACTGGGTGGTGAGGTAGACACGTCAGAAGGGAGAGATCTCTTACAGACAGACCTGGAGAAGCTGGAAGAGTAGGCTAACAAGAACAGTATAGAATTTAACAAAGTGTAAGGTTCTGTACCTGGGATCACATAACAGAAGAGCCCAATACAAGCTCAGATCTGCGCAGCTGGGGATCAGCCCTGCTGAAAGGGACGTGGGGTTCCTGGTGGACAAGCTGACCATGAGCCAGCATTGCACTGCTGCGGCAAAAAAGGCAAATTGAATGCTGGGCTGCACCCACAGGGAATTACTAGCAGAGACAGAGACATGACCATCCCACTCTACTCGGCCACACCTGAAGTAGTCTGTCCAGTTCTGGTCCCCACAATTCAAAAAACATGCAGGCAGACTGGAGAGGTCCAAAGGAGGGCCACAAAGATGATTAAAGGGCTGGAGAACCTGCCCTATGAGGAAAGACTGAAGGAGTTAGGTCTTTTCTCCCTGGAGAACACTTAGAGGGGACCTCATCAGTGTTCCAGTACTTAAAGGGCAGATACAGAGGGGATGGAGGCTCTCTCTTCACAAGAAGACACATCAAGAAGACAAGTGGCAATGAGTACAAGTTGCGCCAGGGGAGGTTTCATCTTGACATAAGACATTTTTTTACAGTGAGAACAATCAATCACTGGAACAACCTCCTCAGGGATGTGGTAGAGTCCCGATCACTGGAGGTTTTCAAGATGTGATTGGACAGGGTGCTAGGTAATCTCATGTAGGCCTGCCCCCTTTCGCATGAAAGATCTTTCAAGGTCCCTTCCAACCTGGGCTGTTCTATGATTATGAAGCAAATCTTCATGGAAGCCATTTCCAGGCACAAGAAAAAATTAAAAAGGTGACTGGCTATGGCCAGGGGCATTACCAAGGGCAACTCATGATTCCCCAGCATGATGGTATGCTGTGAGTAAATAATTGGCCTTCTGGGCAAGAAGAGAGAATTGGCTCTCATTTACCTTCACCTTGGCAATGGCTTTGCTACAGTCTGCCACCGCTGTTCTTATAGCCAAAATAGTGGAGTACAGACCTGAAAGCTCAGAAGCAGAATATGGACTTTTTGATCTGAAAGGGCTATAGTTAATTGTTCTAAGCATATTTAGCAGCTGATTATAAAGGATCATTACTGGAGTCAATATTATTTGACACCTTCATTAGAGATCTGGGTCATGGGGTACAATGAGCAGAGGCTGAGAGAACTTGGACTCTGATCTGGAGAAGAAAGGCTCAGTGGGGATTTTATCAATGTGTTTAAACACTTGATGAGAGGGAATGAAATAGGAGCCAGACTCTTCTCAGTAGTGCTCATTACTAGGACAAGAGGCAACAGTAACAAAACACATGAAATTCCATCAGAACATGAGAAAACACTTTTTTTACTGTGAGGGTGGTCAAAGAGTGGAATAGGTTGTGCAGAGATGTTGTAGAATCTCTGTCTGTGGAAATTTTGAAAACCCAACTGGGCACTCTCCTGGTCAACCTGCTCTAGCTGACCTTGCTTCAGCAGGAAGGTTAGACTGGGTGATGTCCTTGCCAATGCTCCTCGTTGCTGAACAGTGCCTGCACAGTGTCAAGCCTTTCTCTTTTTCCCACTCTGTGCCACATAGTGAGTAGGCTGGGGATGGGCAAAACAGTGGGAGGGGCATTGCTGGGTCAGCTGACCTAAATTTATTGAAGGGATATTCCATACCATATGATGTCATGCTCAGCAATCAAAGTTCAAGGAAAGGAGGAGGAAACAGGGGCATTAGTGCTTATGGTTTGTCTTCCCAAGAAATTGTTACACATGCTGGTATCATGCTTTCCAAGAAGTCGTTAAAACATCTGCCTGTCAATGGGAAGCAGTGAGTAAGCTGGGCTTTTTTTATTTGTTTGAGCATGCAGCTCTTGCTTCACTTACTAAAATGCTGATGTCTCAATCTATGAGTCTTTTCATCTTTTCATCTTCCTTCAGCTTTCTTCCTGTCCTATGGGGGAGGACAGTGAGCGAGCAGCTGTGTGGGTATATGGCTGTTGGCTAGAGTCAAGCCCACTTTTAGGCACCCAATGTGGGGCTTAAGGGGCTCCAGATAATGATAGCCTTGACTGGAGTGTGCTAGACTGTATTTGTAGTTACAGTTGCTCAGTTTTTAATTGTCAGGGTCTTGGGTTAGCCACAGGGCTCACTTGCTTTGCTCTGTATTGGAGTCCAGGGCTTGTTAGTGGCCACTTTCAAATGTACAAACATAAATGTACTGCTACTACCATTTGAAATGTTCTATTATATTCTAGGTGGCCTCTAGCTACCTGTTCAGACAGGTGGAGGTTTCCTCTAAATCCTCTGTCTAACTTGTCAGACTCCATATATGCCTCAGATATCCTGTGGTATCTCAAATGGCATAAGACAGCTACATGTGGACAGATGAAGGCATAAAGCCTGAATTTAATTTGTATTTATTACACATTTTATTAAAATTGTCAAGATTATTATCTTTCTCATGAAACTAATATTAAAATATCACAAGTCATGGTTTTGTATTTCAGTTAAATGTTATGTCCTGGATTCACTTCATCTGACTTCTGCTAGCTAAATGTTAAGTGTTCAGGATAAACCAGTCATCTAAGCTCTCTTTATGATCCATGAAAAGAAACAGGAATTTCCAGAGGCAGTTCATCTCCTTTTAATATTGATATCATACACATAAGTGAATTGCCCTATGGAGAAGACTATTTCTGTCCACAAATGATAAAAAAAGTCTAGCAGACTACTTGCACGGGAGATCTTATTTTTACATGCCGGAAGACAGGCAAGATGAATCACCACACATCTTGCGCCTACCTACTTAACCTCTCTTTCCTTTAGTTTGCCATTGGTAATATGGGGATACTCCGATTGACCTGCCTATTACAAATCTTGAGGTGATTTGAAACTTGCATAAAGGAAAATTATTCATTTGTCCAAAGTTAGGAAAACCTTCTTTAAAATATATGAAGAATGATTTCAACTAAAAAAAGCAACCAAACAAAAACAACAAAAAAAACATCAATACCACCACTAGTGTTGTCCAGAGGGGACAATTTATGTTGCATCATTAAGTTTAGCAGCTGCCAGCAGACCACAAAAACAACAGTCAGCTCTCAGCAGTAATATTGTGCAGGATAAAATATGGAGCAATTACTCCATCCACCACTGATGGTTCTTAATCATGTATAGTCATTACAATCTCTAGTATCTAGTTGGTAGATAAAATACGTGATAGGAGTATGACTGAAAGATCTCAATATGTCTTCAAAACATGAAAACAAGTAAGAAAATGAAAAGTAAAGCTTCAATACAGCAAATGATAAAAAAATGGTTTGCTAATTGGCATATTATATAGCATTAGTTATAGCTATAGAACAGCAGAGACACAAGTGATTGCTCTTATATTTGCTTCAGAAGAATTAAAGACAAAAATATGAAAATAATAAATCAGATTAGTCGGATAACTTCTACTTGATTTATTTTCTTAAACTCTCAAGAGATTGAGGAGTAGGCTGTACATGCTAACTAGTCTTCGTATTAAAGTCAAGAGAGATTTGCCCCTCATTTCCAAATAATTAGAATTAAAGAATGAAGACTATGATTCATCATTTACAGCTTTTGCTAACTGAAAATAAGCTACTTTTCTTAATTTCATCTAAGTTATGCAGAATTCCTAACAAAAGATAGATTTTTTAAAAAACTTAAGATTTCTTTTCATGATGGCATAAATATCACTTGAGAGATACCATTCTTTCCAGTGTTCAAAGAAGACTGAGTAACTTAACAGAAAACTTAGTTAAATACATCCCACCTCAAGTAATCATAACAAACACATACCAAAACAAAACAAAAACAAAACAACAAAAAAAGCAGAAAAGCAAGATGGAGTTGTTTTTGTAACACATATAGAGTTTTCTACTTTATATCTATAACAATATTACATTTCTATGTCTGTATTTATAGTAATAAACAATGGTGGAAAAAGCAAGAGATGTTGAGTGATACATTTATGTCCTGAAATGAGTGATGCAGATACTAATAAGATATAATTCAGAGATGTACTAGCCAATTATTATCCACGTTTTTGTTGGTCCCAGTGAAGCCTTATGGAAGCAGCAGTAATGGAAATGGCCTCCTGAGAATGTCCATCATTTTCCACCGTGCAGTCTTATTGTAGATGACATTGTAATGACTTAGCTTAACTGTTATGCCTACATGAAAATCTAAAAAAAAAAGTCGTAATTTCACTGCCAATTATTTGCATAAAAGTTCTCAAACTTTAACAGACTGGCAGCTACTTCAATAAAACATTCCTCCCCATTTTTTAAATCTTCGGTAGTTTAATATTTAAATGCTCTATTTCATAGTTTATTCATGTACTTTATCAAACCTTCGGTTTTCAAATTTAATGTTTATATTGCATACATACCAAAGAGGCATCTTTGCTGTTTTTTAATACTATAGGACAATTTGTGGTTAGACTGATATACATACAACTCAAGAAAACACAAGTGAGATTATTTCCACTACGGTGGTTTAATTGCAAGAAGAATTTGACCTTTTATCTTTTTAATCCACAGTACCTCTTTGTAGGGAGAGGGAAGTTAACCTGACTAGAATGGTTTGGGCTCGATGTCATTCATAACACTTTCTGATTTGCTCAATTGATTTTATTTCAAACTCTGTCAATAGTTTAACTGAAGCAAGCAACTTTTCTGGAACTTTACTTCTTGCAGTTCTTTAAGCAGCCGGTTCTCTCTAGTGGTTTCACACACTTTCCAGCAGAAAAAAAGTGTTAGCAGTTTAAAGTGATGTGAACTCGAGCAATCAGAAAAATATATTGGATGATGAGGGTGCCATTATGGAGAGTCAGTGAAGGATGAGGATAATGAATCAATCTGATAAAATGTGATTGGCTCTTAAAAAGACAAGGTAAAAAAGTAAATCCAAATTGGTTAGGGAACATTCACAGTACCAAATAATACTACACCGAGGCTGCCCCTGTACACCATTCTATAGAGCTGATCTTGCAGGCAGCATATCATCAGGAAAAACAGTTAAAACCATAGATTAAAATGAAACCTCAAGGAACCCAAACAAACCAAAAAAAAAACCCCACAATTCTAAAAATAATGCACTGGTCATAGTGGGGAACAGCAGCACACAGCATCTTTCACCTTTAAGTGTTTCATGCATATCCAAGTCATAAATCAGTCCAGGAAAATTAAAACCTAATTGAAGATGGCTAGAAAAATAAGTCTGTGGCTAGGGCTTTTGGATCGCATTGGTAAGAAGGCTATAAAATGTGAGGGAGCCACAATGTTGTAACCAAGTAAATGTCACTGACTAGATGGAAAGTGGAATGTCCTCCAATTGCACCTACATGTAACACATGAAGAGACATTTTTGTTAATCAGAGGGAAAACCATGCAACTCCTAAGGGTTCAGGACTTTACAGAGTTAACAGACATTGTTTCCTGACTTAAAGATGATGATCTATTTTTATCCTCTTTTCTGGACTAGGCTGTGCATTCTTCTGACATCCCCCGTTCTCTTCAAGTCTTCCTTGCCTCCATTTCACTTTGAAAGAAGTTAAATGAAGAATAATTCTTCATTATTTTTTCTGTTTTTTTTAAACCAGAAAATGTTACTATAAGGTTCAAATCATTGATAAACAGTAATAATTCTAATGTATAAGGAGCTTCTTTCTCTACACTGATTGCTGCAGTTTTTAACAGCAATAGGACTTGGTAAAATTCAAGAGCTTTTCTTTAAAAATACATAAGAAAACAGTATTCCACATCTCTCCAGAAAACTGTGAAATTAAATAAATTAAGCTATCCAAAGACACAATTAATAGAAGGAAAGAAAAACATGATAGGCTTAATTTAGTTACCTAAACCTGAGAACATAAGAACTTGGTGCTGTTTACATGTCACAGGTATTCAAGATTTCTGTATGGGGAAGGCTGCTATAGCGTGGGAGATTTGCAGGGGACTCATGCCCTATCTGGAGTGTCGGTTGGTTGCTAGGCTACATAACCATTGATGTTTGAAAAGGCATTAGGCAACTATGGTAAAGCAAATGAACCTAACCCATTGAATAGAAGTACACTTGATAGTAAGTCACTTAAACCTAGATATCCATATGAAGGTTCTGTCTGTCAGCTAGATGTCATAATTCCCATTACAGTGAACAGACACAAGACTTCATTCAGTCTTAGGCTAAAAGAGACACTTTGTGTCATTTGAGATACTACAGGATAACCCAGCCGGCATCTAGCTACCTCTCTAGTACATGAAAGTACATGAAAGCAACGTACATGAAAGTACATTAAAGCGTGTGGATTCTGTGTCATACCTGCCAGCTTCATTCAGAAGTCTCAGATCTGAGACATGAAAGATCTGCTTCAGGATGAGTTAAATTCCTCCTCCTAGCTTCATTGAATATATCAATTAGGAGATAAACAGAGGTATCTAACACCACCTGAAATGCTCTGGGATACTGGACACAGCCACACGAGGCAAGTAAATAGGACATAACTTAAGTAGCAACAAGAAGGTTAGTGAAAGATCATAAGGCATCTCAAGGAGTGCTAAATGCCTGTTTAAGTAATACAGTCAATGCCTGTTTAAATAACTCAAGCAAAGCATATGTCTTCAGTGATTTCAAAGCATTCAGAGGCTCTTAGCTTCTGCTTAGACACCTATATGTAGATAATTCAATTCTGGTGTCTTCATCTGGAGCTGAACTCTATTCAGTAATACCGTTAATAGTTCTCAAAAAACAGACATTCATTTCAGTGTATACTGATGGTAATCAAAGTCTACATCCTTAACCTCTAGTTAAGTGATTGATAAAACAACTTGTCTCTACCTCTTCATGTGCTAGTACAGGTTTTTGTTACAATAGTGCTGAATTTTCAGGTTTCTCCAACCTCTCTCTGTTGGAGGCAATTTGGATAGTGAGGTTTCACATGAATTACTGCTGATCTTGATTACAATACATTTTTTTGCCAGTAGCCACTACTGCTAAATGTACACACTGCTGATCATGCTAGCTGTGGTCCCATTAATCACCATTAGCTGGTGTGCCATTAGGTGCTTCTGCTAATTGTATTCTCGTTTAGCAGTTCCCACTAACTTGTTTAGTGCTAGCTGTCACCATAGTAGTTTACATAATCTGCATGTATACATGTTGCTAATTTGTAAACTCTCAGGTAATAGTAGTGCTGGACTCTGCATGTGATCTGCTGGTCTATCTTTTATAGTAACTCCCTGTAATATTTTAGAACTAAGTGAAAACACAAATCAGTTCAGATTCCCAAGCCTCCCCACTAAAAAACAAGAAACCCCTAACCCAAGCCAACCCAACCAAAACCGTCCCAGAAAGTCCAAAATATCAGAATCTTCAGTGCTGCAAATTGTAGCAATTCCCTTACCCTTAGAAAGCTGGGCACAGCTGTCACCCATGCTGTAAGCAATATAACATCAACAAATATAATTTTCTCAGGTTAACAAAATACATTTTTTAACAGAAACCCCTCTAAGCTATTACTATGTAATTGGCAATTAACCTCATCCATTTCATTATAGCCAGTGCCCCCACTCTTCACTGGAGGCAAAAATGCTTTTAACCTAGTGGCATGTTATCTCAGTCTTCATCTGTAAGTAGCAAAACACTAGGTTTATACTACCTTGTGTATTTTCATTTGCAGGTAGAGTAAGTTTTAAAGTAAATGACCCTGAGAAAATAATTTTGGAATATGCAATATAGGTAAATCTAGTTCGCAGGATGGATTCGGCACAGGTGACAAAGAGTTGGCAGTGGGGTGCTGCAGGAGTGGCCTCTGTTAAGAGAACCATGGAGGACTCATACCAGAAGAAATGAGTATTTCCTGAAGGATTGCAGCCTGTGGGAAGGACTCACAGTGGAGCAGAGGAAAAGTGTGAGAAGGAAGGAACAGCAGAGACAAACTCTTATGGACTGACCACAACGCCCCATCCCCCATGACACCTGCACTGCTCAAAGCTGAGGAGGAGGTAGAAGACACTGGAATGAAGGAGTGATACTGAGCCTGGGGAAAAATGAGGTGGGGCGAGACAGGAGAGGATGAGATGTTTTAGTTTTTGTCTTTGTTTCTCTTTATCCAAATCTATTTTATTTGGCAATAAATTTAATTAATTTTCCTCAAGTTGAGTCCGTGTTGCCTGCAATGGCAATTGGTAACTGATCTCCCTGTCCTTATCTCAGCCCTCAGGCTTTTGCATCTTATTTTCTCCCCCTGTTCTGTTGAGGTACAGGAGTTAAGAGAGCAGCTGGATGGGTAGCTGGAAGCCAGCCAAGGCCAACTCACCACACGGGTATATAACATATTCTAGTCTACCAGTAATCTGACAAAATAAATATAAACTTGCTGAGACCTTTTAAGATTTAAGTATAATCATTTTAGATGGAAAATTATAATAATGTCAATAATTTTCAAAAATTGAAGAACCTTTTACAGTAACAGTGATTCATGGATCTATAAACAAGAATCACAGCCTCCTGAAAACCAGATCTTGGTTTTAGCTGTTATATTATTTTTACAACTGCAATACGCATTGATTTTTTTGACATTTCCATAATGACAAAGTTAGCATGACCTGACTTCATTTTTCTGGTACATCCTGTAAACGCAAATCATTCTTTTTCCCTATAAACATGTGGCACTTTCACACCTTGACAAAGAATCTACTTCAGAAGTGGTCACTGATTATCAGAATTTGCTGCCTGCAGCTTAACCAGTCAACAAACACATTTGTTTTATTTTATTATTTACTAATGATTTGTACTTTTTGTTCACTGAAATAAGTGTTCTGGAGTATTCAGAATCATATTGTGATTCACAAGGAAAGGATAGAACTAAATGAAACTTCAATTTTTGTACTGGAATGACCAAGTATAGCATTTAATAACCATATAAAGCTCCAATATCTTGTTGGATCATTACTGCATAATGTGTTCATAGATGAAGAGACAAAGAAAGGAGTTTAAACTGATTCAAAACTATATTGTTTTCCCTAAGTAATTTATATTCATCAGAGCCAGGTATTTAAACAGTAAAGAAACTAATGAAGCACTGGTGACTGAACACCTATTGGTATGTTTCTTACTATTTTTCTCCTTAAATCTTAATGAGGTGTAATTACTGTTTCTTGTATTTTGTCTGGAACATGCATTATTCTAACAGAGAGTAGTGACAAGTAGCTGTGTCTGACTTCATGAGCAGCAAACTTACTGCAAATATGTAAATGAGGAACAACAAAGAAGAGCCTGGAGATATTAACATCTGTGTGAACGAAGCAACCATTTCACAACTCAGTGGACCTTAAACAAAGCAGACATTGAAATCTGTTCAGTACATGGGGTGGATTTTTAAATATGTTCAATTACTGCTTGTCGCACAGCTGTCACTAGAGCACAGCTTCAGTCACACCAGGGATTCTGCTTTGACATTACCAGCATATAAAAATGGTGTTCACGACAAATAGTTTTCCAGCATTGTAAAATAAGCATTTTTCACCCACATCTATGAGTTAGAGATCCGCTAATACTTCCATATCTCTGGCAATTTAGACAAGTAGAGATGGAGAGGCATCTGCTGGGAGCAAAATAGCTATTTTACCGATCAACCTAGTAACTACTTGGCTAACTATCTCATTTCTGTGTAATATTTAAGAAAATATATTGCTTTTCAGGAGAATATGAATTTTGAATGAAAGATGGATAATTCATCCTTTTATGATGAAGGGAAGGAGAAATCCACTCTTCTACTCTCTGGAAAAGTAGGGTTCTCTAACCAACTTTTTCCACATAGTGAAGCAGAGGATAGTAAAAGAACTGTTTTGTGTCAGAATATTTTCCTTTAAAATAAGTAGAAACACATGCTACATGTTGGTTGAAGGAAAAGCTTGAAGATTCAGTTAAATAACCTTTCCAAATAATTATAACCTTTACATAGTACTTAGCTGTATTACTAATTTAACTCATATTATCTGTAATACTTATTACTGTTGCTGGTAATAATATTGGTATTCATCACAGGGAATTACATAAATCTTATTTTATGTATGAAAGTCATAAATTAAATTTGTGAATATGATTTGCTGGAATATTTCCGGTGTTATGTCATTTAATTAGAGTAACTGAGAAGCAAGCAGTATTTCTTGGTAGTACTTCAGTAGACGCTTATGCTCACCAAATTATCTCCTTTAAGGACCACTCTCAGATATCGGACAAGCAGTTCAAACATGTATCAGTAAAAATTCCAGATTTACACCAGCTAACTCCAGGTGTAATTTATTTATATTTCTGTCTGACTGTTTTACTTTTTTACTGACTTACTCCTAAGTATCTAGTATCTTCATCCACAAAGTACTTCAGTGTCACAGTGGTGCAGTGCCTGCCACTTAAACATCCAATACTAAAATCAGCCTTGACTAAAATGTCTAAAATCTGAACACAACACATGGAGAGAATTGGGCACCTCATATGGAATCACAGAAGCTATCACACAAAGGGAGGAACTGATTAGGGAAACAAGAAAATGCACATGCAAAATTAGTGGACATGAGTCTCAGTACATAGCTATGGTACTTTTTCTTTTGTCTCTTTGACCCAATGAAGCAGTAATACTCTGCTTGAGTACCTTTTTAGCCATGAAAGAATGGTCCTGTGTATCATAAAATACCACATCAAAAGACTGTGATCCACCATTCATCCAGCCAATCATTATGTGATGTTTGTAATCAGTCAGTTCAGTCAGATGGGATAACTTCTGTTCTATTTATGTCTAAAGCAAGAGGAAAATAGCCAGAAGCAGCGAGTAATACTAAAGTATATTGGCACTATTTTGGTTTGTGGATTAGTACGTAATTTGCAAATTTATGCATATAAACACTTTAACTGTAATTCATATTTCATAAATAAATGTTTCCAAATGCAGGACTAGAATCTGTAGTTCCCTGGGGTCACATTTGCGTTTTCAATTTTCAATCACCACTGTACATATTTTTGCTCTGGGAGATCTCTAGTGATGCAAGCCTGGATTCAGTCCTTCCTGTACTGAATTCTGAATGCTGCACAAAGTGGAGGAGAGATGTAATAGAAGAAATTCCATACAATTCTGGAAGATATCCTACTTCTCTTCTGTAAGTCAAGCTCTTCTTTGCTTAACTTCATCTTTAAATCGCTGTAGATTCTGTTGATGGATACTGAGAAAATTATACCTTTATCCCCGACAGTCCCTTTGCTCAGTGACTGAAAATTAAACCAATACCAGGCTATGATCCAGATCCAAAGCCCTTTCATCAAAAGGAATGCCCTTTTGGATCCAGCCTTATGCAACCTACACTTCTCATAAATATAATTTAGAAAAAAAGAGCCCATAAATAGTCCTTTACCTTCTCCAATTTTAAATAATAGATGAGGTGAAATAGAAAAAAAACCCATAAAAATAAATGTTTTGTTCTGGCATTTCTATGTTTGTTGAACTGCTTATTATCATCCAAAGTGTGTCAATGCTGCAATTCACAAAGTAATCGAAAACACAACTACTTCTTGATGCTTTCCCTTATTTTATGACACTTGCTAGAGCTGAAGAAGCAGACCTATACAATATAACCAAAAAATATATTCAAGGATTTGAAAATAAACAGCTAAACAAGAAAATAATTTTCCTTTTTATAAAAAAATAATGAAAATTTTTAGTTGATATTGCAACAGGTTATTGAGTTGGATTGGACATCCCAAAGAAATTTTAGTAGAACATGTTTTACAATGTCTGTGACACACTGGATTTTTAAATTGACGAATTATTTATCTTAAATATGGACTGCAAGAGCTCTAGGAAATTTGTATCTCACTTCAAAATGTGCTTAACTCCAAAATTCATATTTAAATTTGGGACAGGAAATACCAGAAGACTGGAATAATTCTGAACATTACTCTAAAACAGTACAAAGTAAGCATTAAGTATAATATTGAATGCAAATGTAGTCTGTCTTGTCTTCTATTATAGTCACTTATAAACAGAGTCCAATAAATTCTAGTGTTGATAACGTAGTCAATATAGTAATCTAATCTCTCTTGAAAGACCTTGAGTTATATACTTCTAGATAATTTTTCTTTCTTTTGTTTATGAAGCAGGGTTAGATGGCTAAGGCATAGTGATTAACTTTAGGATGTTGCTGGTGGAGAGAGAACACTGATCTAAGCACCTGAAAATGTACTCACAGAAATTCCAATTAACAGTTTGGTTACCCTAACTTTTTTTTTCCCTCTGTAATGTATTGAAACCGTTCATGACTGTGTCATTAAAAAGCTATCTTGAAGTTGTCAGAACTATCTGCATAGAGTTACAAACACTGTTCATGTATTTTCTTTAATATATAGTAATTTGAATCCTTCACTGGCTAACTCCTCTCCTCTCCATTTCTACTTGAAGTAATGACTAATGAAACTTGGGTGACAAACAAGGACTAAAATATCCACCTTTTATAACAAAATTTTTGAACGGATAATCTTTTTGAGCATGAGTTTGTTAGAAGGCTTAGCATTTTGAGCTGCGATTTTCATCATGGAGACTTTGGGGCCTATAGTAACACAAGAATAAATAAGTAAATAAAATGTAATAGCAAATCATGAACTGGAGACATTCTAAAATTCACATATACCATTTCTTCATTGAAATGCTTTTGGCTTACAGTAGACAGCTTATATGATTCCTGTAATGTTAAACATTTTTATTTTCAGCCTTTTGTGGACTGTTATAATAAATTGCTTGGTGGCAAATTATTTGGAGTTAATCAGTTGAGTAAAACCTTGAGGAAGATGTGTAAGCAGTTCTGGATTTGAAGAGGTTTCTATTAATCATAGTCTGAGAGCTGCAGCTGCCACCTATGTGTGCTGTATGATACAGCTGATGAACTGCTGATTTGTGAGACCAGGCAAAGGTATAATATATGGAAATACTATTCAGCTAACAATTAAAGTGGTACCAAAAGAAACGTAAGACCCATTAGAAGTAGTTCATGAAATATCTGTGCCTGTTGTACAGTTTCAGAAGGAAACATTACCTTCTTATAGGTAAACGATACTAAAAGTTCTTCTCATTTTTCAGTTTGTAAGGGGCCAATCAGTAGCTCTGAAAATGCTTAATGTTCTCAGTATATCACACAAAAGTTACTAGGAACCTGCAGCACTCTGTATTCAGATGCAAATACATACAAATGAATTCTGTGGTACTTACACTAAAGATATGTAAAAATATTGTCAAAACGTATTTTAGAATAAATGGTTCCAATAAATTTAAGGTAATGAACAACAGCTCTTTATGGCTACTGAAGGTGAAGAAGGCTATTCTGCATCTTTCAAACACTAGCAGGCAACCAATGGGAAAGAAATAGATTATATTAGGAAAACATAAAAAGAAACCCCTACTGGACCTGGAAAGTGGGTGGAAGAGAAAGCAAGCCTCAGTATCACGATCCGCCAGCAAAGAGGAAAAAGCCACCACTGTGAACATCATACTCCTCTTCCTGAAGACCTAGTTCACTATCACTGAAAGACTAGGCCGACAGCGATACGTTTCGAAAGCCAATGTTCTTTACTGATATCAAAATGTACCTGTCAAACTGAAC
>JANXJC010000008.1:22861748-22880512 GCA_027564655.1 Leptodon cayanensis
ATATTCCAGTCCTTTTATTATTATTGTCATTTTATTATTGTTATTATTATCATTATTAGTTTCTTCCTTTCTGTTCTGTTAAAGTGTTCTTATCTCAACCCACGAGTTTTACCTTTTTCCTTCCAATTCTTTCCACCTTCCCACTGGGTGGGGGGGAGTGAGTGAGCAGCTGCGTGGTGCTTAGTTGCTGGCCAGGGTTAAACCGTGACAGCTGTTCCTCAGCTGATTTACTCACAGTGTGTGGCCTGCAGGCCTGTTCTTTCAGTGACACCTTTTGCCTGCTTTGATGGTCAGGGCTGCCCAAGGATACTATGCAGTTCTTGGTTCTTCATTTACATCCTGCTGTTTGGTGCTGGTGGTCTCCTCCTCTAAGACCAAGGTAGAAGCCTCTCATCCTTGCCTGTTCTTTTCCCCTATGGCAAGATAAAACAGGCTCAAGAGGCACAATGTTAACAACATTCTTGCCTCCTTATTTTGAAGGTGTCAAAGGGTCAGTTTGGCACACAATCTCTGCCTGACTATATTTTAATTCTCTTCAATAGAATTTGTTAAGTAACCACCTTGAGAGTGCAGCTATGGAAACATAGGGGTGTATAGATAAAAGTATCTCTCATTAAGGGTGCCTCATTATTGCTTCCTGCAAGCTAAGGAGAGGGTATTTCTGACAAGCAGCTCAGCAAAGAGCCAGTTAAAGAGATCTTTTTGAGCTCCCTACAAATCTCTAAAGCTGAGGAATGTGCAAATTGCTGCCAGAAAGTAATGGATATCTGGGTAGGACTTCAGAATAATTATACAAACATCTTTGAATCCTGGGTGTACAAGGTACGCTGCCATCATGCTTATGACACATACCCCATTCTCATTTCTCCTTCCTCATCTGGAATGACTGAAAATGAATTGGCTTAGGCTATATTTTACTTTGATTTGTGTGCCATAAAGTACCTTGCAATACACTGTAAACATAACATTCAGAAAAAAAATAAAGTAAAATTTCAGTTATGTCAAAGTACTTTTAGCATTTGTCTTTAAAGCAATCTACCACCACTGACATATTCCCATAAATTTTTTTTGTTTTGTAAAATTCATTTTGTCATGGAAAAATGCTATACTGAAAAAAAGTGCACCTGGTCTACTCAACGCATTGGTAGTCTTTGATCAGGAAAGGTTTGATCTTAATATTATGACTACTGTACGTTTCTCAACAATAACTGATTCTGTTAGGTCACAGCATTTGGATTTCTTGATCAGTTTGCAAATGTTAATGGTAAGTTAATGGTTAATGTTTTTATTTAGTTTTATTAAATAGACTGTAGTCTTTAGGAAAGGACAGTAAAGAGAACAGACTGATTTATGAACTGTGTTCTTTGAATCTTATTTTACTAGAAGCAGAAAATTACGTGGTGTAAAATATAGAGATGTGCAAAAAAAGCTTTAGATAAAGTCTGATACAAAAATACTTGCTTCTTTCTTTTAAATAAGAACAAAAATTATATCTTCCTGGTTCCCAAAGGTTGTGGATAAAAGGTTGTAGTATTTATTTATTTACCACTTAAATTATATGTTGGAGAAACAGGAAAAGATGGAAGACTAAAATTATTTCTCATCTAATTTTGCAAATTGTCACCATGAAGTTGTTATGTATTGCATTTGTAAATACTCTCAATTTAGTGAATCAGCATGCAACCATCATGCATAAAACTGAGGACTACAATAACCTGTAGACTGATGTTTAACATTACAAAATGATCTAATTTTTCCTTCTAAACAATGTGTCTATTCAGTAGCAGTCAATCAACTTTTGATATGTTTTATGGGTGTTATCTCTGTAAGCATTCTTTTTGAAGAACTGTTCATTCAATCTGTAGTCCTTGAAGAGAATTATAATTGTATTTGTGAGAGCATCAGAAAAATATTTTCAGTTCCTACCTAACAGTAGCTATTAATGTTTACAATTTTTTCAAGGAATTAGCATCCTTCGTGGCTCATTATTTAATCCTGAAGATTTAATTGCATTAATATTTCTATCTAGGTGGCATAGCAGAAGATTTGGTTCTGTATGAATGCAGCTGCTGCATTTGAAGATGCATCAATATGTGAGTCTATGTCACATTTTAAAATCATACAGTATGCTTGCAAGGGCATTGAAGCAAGACAGATTGATCTACACACATAAACATGCACACACACACAGACACAAACATTCTCACAAATACATAATTTCTCTCAAAATAGAAACAAATCATTGGAGAAGCATTTCAAAACCCTAGGGTGTTTCATCCCATCAGCTTTTGAGCAAAGCTCCCTATTGAGAATTCTGATTAAAAATTGATAATATTATATATAGTTGCTTTCAAAGTTAATCATAAAGATTCAAAGTTTTAAATGACTTTGCAAATAAGTACCACTCTCAGGGCCCTGAGGGACCTAATAAATCCTGACCAATCTTTCCTGTGGCCTCCAATCACACCTATGGGCCCAGAGGCTCCATTTCAGCTCTACTTGGGGCCGTCAGCCCCTTCCGGAGCTGTGTTGGGGGAGTGTCGGTGTCCAGCTCAGCCACAGACATGCCCCTGCCTGGCCATGGAGCCCCATCATCTGGACCCCAACCCGTGGATACCCAAATCCTGCTGTGTCCTGACAGTGAGCTTAAGCCTTCTTGAGCCCTGAATTGAGGGCCGTAGAGTTGTAGTCTCTGGCCACAAGACTACAAACCTTCTTCCACTTAAGCTTTTTTAATAATTGTCTCTAGAAGAGAAAATATCAAATATTCTACAATAGACTTTTTGAGTAGCAATCTGGAAAGGATTAAAATGTAAACGTGTGAACATAAGGACAGTATCAGTGAATCACAATATTTTATTTTAGTGTTGTGGCTTTCTTGGGGGTTTGTGTTGCATTTTTTTATACCATGAAATGTAAATGGCAATAGAACTTTGAGACTGAGTGACTATTTGCAATCATTTTTTTCGAGTTATGGGAAATACCAAGTTAAATTAAACAATTTCTTGGATTTTTTCTGAACAGGTATCAAAAAGCAAGTCTTTTTAATTAACTATGGAAATACTGTTGATGTCTCCAATTTTTCAAACGAAAATGAAAATTTGGTCTCTCTGACCTTATGAGCACATTTCCCCTAAGCATTCTCTAACTTATTACTTTTTTCTAATTTCACAAACTGAAATTTCAATAAAAAAACATTTACAAATATTTTTGTTAACATTTTTATTGCTTTCTTTAAAAATATACTTTAAAATATATTCAATACTTCGAATTACAATTTATTTTAACATTTTGAAATTTTTGGAGAAGTAGGCTTCAGTTTTGCCCATGAACCATGTAAGCATCCTTCCCTTCTGTTCTCCAGAAATTAAGCAAAAAAATAGAAGATCTTAAGAATTTTAATTGAGGGAACTGGTATGTAGTTTAGGAATGTAATCTGTGTAGAAATATTAATTATCTGATAATTGTCGAGATAAAAACTTTCATTCTATAGATAGTAAAAAATACATATCTCTAATGTAAAACTTTGGAATTTCCAAGCACTCCAGTTCTGCTAAAACCATAAAAGTCAAATACTCTTCCTCTGTGGGTATCAGAGTTTACAAAAAGGCAGCCTTTATTGTGTCATTGATCATTGGCTCACAGGTCTAAATATAACAGAATTCTCATAGGTAAAACAAAAATAAGATAGGAGATAATATGCCTGCTATGTTATGCCTCTAATTAGCTGATATTAAGCCTTCAATATCTAGGACATGGTAATAAGATGTTAAAAACTGTGTCTGATAGATGCTGTGATGTAGGAATGAATTAATATTAAACAAAGAATGAGAAGATAACAGATTAGATTTACCAGTCTTGCCCACATTCAGTAGTCCATCTCAGACAAATTTTATGTGTCTGAATAAGCCATGAAACCCAAAGATAGAGGTTTTAGGTATTATGAGAACAGCTTACTGGGGTGAACATTACTCATGAAAATTGAATTACTCTTTAGTGGAAAAAACAAATGTTCTGTTAAGCAGGAAAGGATTTACTGATGGCACACTCACCTATCTGGCTGTTAGCCTTTTCAGCGACTTGTATTTTTCCTTCATTGCTTCACTCTAGATTGAGGAGCATGGGAAATAATCTTGTGCCATGTGCTTTGCATCCTTAAATTAATCTAATGTTTTTGTCTGTCCCTGTTCTGTAAACAAACATCACAACTAGGCAGTATATTCTAATACACAGAGTTTGGTTAGCTTTTCAGTTATCCCAAAATGTCTATCATATGGGTTCCAAAGAAGCAATGATTTAATCTTTATTTGTTAGTGTAAAACTCAATAAAAGAGAATCCCATTATCCTTTTACTCTAAAATATTTGTGAAAATAACTTCTATGTTAATAATGAGATGTCTGAGCAGTACAAAAATATTATTTCGTAAATTATATAGAAGACTCAAGAACGGATTTAGAAGAGGTGCTTTGGGTTTAAATTTTTGAGGTTTTTTAAAATACGATTTGCTTCTCAGTTTTCAAACAAAAAGTTATTTTAGAAGGATAGTGACAGCTGTATATGTATCACTCAGGAATCCACATATGAATATTGACACATATGATGTTGAATATCCATATATGAATATTGACATCAGTGTTGCAGCAGTGCTGAGAGAGAAATGTTTTCTTATGCATTTTAAATTGAAGTTTATTCCTACCTGGTCTGGTTTGTGCTTCATCCTTACATCAGAATATACAGGGCAAGCTCTTCCTGTCTTCAGAGCATAGCTTGCTGTTGTGTTAAAGAGAACGGCAGCTCTAATGCTTACAGAAATTTTCCTGTCTTTATTCCTCCATTTCGTAGTGCAACATGGACAGCAGGAACAGCAGACAGGATGGAATAGGGAACAAATCTTATAAAGAGATATAGTAGGTGACACATTTTATCTCTTGGTCTGACATTTTGGAAAGGTAGTATTCTTTAAGAAGGGTGAATAACTCTCCCATATTGTGGTAATGAGCCTCCACCTCAACCCTTAATCTCTGCTGCACCTAACAAGGCAACCTATTAGTTCATTCTGCAGTCTGTGCTGTGATTCAGTAACTAGTTACAGGCTCTGTATAGGTGTGGAGCCTTACTGCTGCAACATTTTTATTTGCTGTCAAACTGTAGGAGTGACTGAATGTTATTAGTTTTTGTGCTATAATGTAATAGATGGCACAGTTATTTTTTCCATGCATCACTCAACAATGTTCCTGGCAAATTATGTTGTTTAGCCTGTGGTTTGGCGTGGATTTAACTGGTAGCTACTTTGTGCCCAAAATTGATGATGTAAGTTGTTTGCAGCATTGTATTTCTATTACCAGAACCTTCTGGTAAAGTAGCAGAGGGTTTGCACAGAGGCAAAATTGTTCTCATATTCATATGGTCCTTTAATTTGGATTACTTTTATTTAAAAGAATGTAGAACAGTGTATGTTGCTAACATAAAATAATTCTGAGTGTCTGTGGAGAGACTGTGAGACACTGGCAACAGTAATCCTAAGTGGATAAAATGTAGTTCACATGCATCTTCAGTCGTAGACACACGGCAAGACGATTGTTGTATCTGAAGGTTAAATCATAGGTAGCTCTTTATTATCCATTCATGTTCTATGCAACCCCTGTTGCATCTCCTATGGATATTGGCAGCTTACCTGAAAAAAGTTGCAAGCACAGTTGGCAGACCACCAGCCTGCATTCTATTCTCATCTCCCGTAGCAATCAAGAAAACCTCAGGTGGTACCACGTATGCTCATTCTTTAACAGAATGAGGAAAAGTAGGGAGAGGGGACAGATGTAACAGGTGGATTGGAAGAAGAAAGAGCACACACACATTCTCTTTTTCATATGCACATATACTTAAATTGGAAAGTAAGACATTAGGAGGGAGATAATAGGAAGAAGAGGAAAAAAGGGAAGACAAAACAAAAACCAAGACACAACAGAGGTGGATGTAGAAAATATGCATAAAAGACATCTTGGATTCATCAAATCAACTTAGTAAAAATTATCTGCTGAAAACATTTTATGAGATGTTTCAGGATCAGCATTTGTAATTATAGTCTTTGATATCACTGGCTTATAATTTTCACTTTACAGGATTATAGTCAGGCCTTTTAGAGGTAACTAGCTTAACTTCTTCAGCTAGCTAGATTGTTGACAACAGAGAGCTCTTTGAAGTTCCTGACCTAACACTTCTAGTGTTTTGTTAAGAGAGCGTGCTGTGAGGTCACTAATTCAGCAGCTCTGGCATAATCAGCTAGAGAAAAAGACACATACCTCAATTTGCTGCCTTAGATTGTCTACGCACTGGAAAGTTGACCAGAATCAAGCTTTTATGTATGCCCTCTAGCTTACTGAGAAGAGGACTCCTAAACTCATTAATAGAGAATCGCTAGTAGATTGGTTGTAATACAAGTACATAGAATTCCATATTCTCAAACTCGGGGCAGGGGAGAAAAAAAAACCAAAAAAAGAAAAAGGAGATTTAAAGGAGATTTGTCATTAAATGCTTTTGAAGAGCTACATTAATGATGGCAAGTCCTGGCTTTCTATTACAGGTAAAAGCCTATATACCTCTGATTATCTTAAGTTACTGATAATTTTAGCACACTTTCTGAAGTAAAGATGTAGATCGCTGCTGAGATTACTAATACATTTTTTTTTCCAGTTAATTGTAAAGTGAAATTGTAAGGTGAAAACATTGATAAGATTACTGGTTTCCAGAGAATATTTTTGTAGTCACTAGAAAAAAAGAATTTAACACCTTTGTCATTTTCTGGACTAATTTAAAGACAGAGATCCTTTAGTCATTGGTCAGCACTTTCTACTTGTCTGAAATGGTTCAGTGTTTTGTTTTCTTCAAAATTACTACTTCTGCCTGTATGCTTTTTTGGAGCATATGTAAAATTGCAAACCTGCATTAAACTCCTGGGTCAGCATTTCTAATTCACTATACTGGGGAAGAAACCAAGAAAATATTCTTTAAATTAGATGTCTAACCTGAACTAGGTGTCAAGTTAAAGTCACATAAGATCTTGCAATACCTGGAAGAAAACAGTTGTTTATCTAATTTGAAGGTAGGTGTCTAAAATATAAAAACAACAAACAAACAAAAAGATTTCTCACCTCAATTTTCCTTTTCTCCACTGTTTATAAAAGGAGCATAGGGCAAATCACTGCAAGTTAGACTTATATAACATTAGGTTCCTATGGTAATTTTAAAAGAATCCCACTCTAAACTTCCAACTTCTCACTTTCTGTATCTGGCATGCTGGGTTCATATAAAAAAATCAAGTGATTAGTGAGCAAAATGAACTCCTAGACTACTGGTGGATAGGTGGGAAGAGTTTTACATGAGTTACTGACATCCTCATGCTATACCTGATAAAGCCAATGGCTTTGTTACATTGAAAGTTAGGACCCAGTCAAAACTGAAAACTGTAATTAAAACATAATTTCTTAAGTGCTTCACAGAGGAAAGAACTCTAAATCATTTTCTTGCCTTGTAAGGGGCTGAAAGCCGCTTTATTGATGATTGTTTTCATCCATAAGATCTGTGGCATCAGACGAGCACTCTGCCATAAAGTGAAGAAACAGAAGACATTAAATTAGCCAGAATATTCTTGAGTTTAAGAGAATGTATTTTGTTCATTTACTTTAACAGTTCCATTGTGACAGAATTATTTCGGGATATATAGTAATTACAGTACTGGGCCAGACATAGAAACCACATAGTCAATATTCTATCTACAACAAAGGCCAATAACAAATGTTTTAGAAAAATGAAGAACACTACAGTGGAAAGATATGGGATAATCTGAATCCCATATTAAGTCTCATCATGATTTCTAGTTGGAATATAATATTTTAATCTCTGAAGTATGAAATTTAATAACCCTTCCACTTTTAAAATTATTAATTAAAAATGAATATTCTTGCATATAAATTTGCAGTGATATTGGTCAGAAGAAAATTATGATCTCTTGAGTTCACAATTATTCTCAAATAATCTCAGGTTCATTTAACTTTCTTTGTTGATCTTTGCCAGAGTAAGACATATCCAAATTATTTATTTCTTAAACTACACAGAGGAAAATTTTAAACTAAACCACATGAAAATAAAAACATAAGCCAAGCTCAGAGCCTTTTTATGGAACTCTTAATATTCAGCCCTGTTTTAAAGTTTTACTTTTTTTGTGTTGACTTCCTGTGGCAATGTATTTTATACTTAGTTAAACACTGTATGAGATAGTATCTTTTTAGCTGTTTAACTCTTCAGATTTTAATTCTACTTTTTGTTTGTTGTTCAGCTTTGAGGCAGGTAAAAAAAGTACTTTGATATATCTTGTCCATACAGCTCATTTATGTTTTATTTTTATAAAGTTATCTCTGTCCTATTGTTCTAAAACATATTTTAAGGATAAAAAAGAAGTCTTCAATGTTTGTTTGGAAAGTTTCCTCCACTCTGTGGTCATGTCATTATCCTTTTTTTTTAATGTCTTTTAATACTCAATCGTCCAATATATCAGAAACATTTTAAAACATGTAACTACATTTAAATACGCTCACCATAATATTCTTTGCATGATTCATTTCTCCATCCGCTATACAACCCAGTGTCTTGTAAGAGATATTTCAATATATTTGTACAAAGAACAGTGGTTTCTCCTGTGCTGTCAACATTAACTCCAAGGTTATTTTCGTGGCTAGTGCTGTTAATTGAAATTCTTGTAGGCTATATGAATAATTTCAATTCTCATCCAGTGTGCTTTTCTTCATTTTTATTGATACTAAAATTCATTAGTCATCCTTTTATCCATTTAACAGCTGCCTTAAATATTTCAAGTTTCTCACAGCTGTAACCAGTCCTAAGTAACTAAATTTTGTGTCTTCTGTAACACTCGCTGACTAGTCTCCTAACTTTCAGACTCTTAAAAATATATTATCAGAAAAAAGGCATAACATGGAATCTCAATATTAGTTGCTTTTAACTTTTTACAGTGGTGAAAATGAATGGTTCACATTCCATTTTTAAATTTAGAGCATCTTACTCCATAACACTCTTCCTGCTGCCTGTGACTCTGCTTTCATTAAAATAGCAAGACTTCCAAACTTGGAAGAATTACTCAAGCCCTAGCATTTCTTATGTTTTGTTCATTTATATTACCTCATATTATGTTACGACATACTAGTAAATGTGTTTACTGAAAGTCAGTTTTACAATACAATAGGTAAACAAGATTTGCTATACAGACAACCAGTATTTTATGAAAAATACAGTGTGCAGAGTATCAGTGTTATACTACACTAGTAAAATTGTATATTTTCTATTTCTGCATGAAATCCACTAGGAACTTCAAAGTGGTAGATCAGCTGAGAAAATAATCAGAAGAAAATAGAAAAGCCTTATAAAACTGTAACTAGATTATTTAGTTAACAAGCCTGTACTGTACTGACATACTGTTACGGGATTGTTATGTTTTATTTTTATTAAGTAGGCTTACTAGTTATGACAAAAATCTTAAAAAATGTTAATGTAGCTATTTGTTTTTACAGCATCTTCATTCTTTGAGCACTCACCACTTTAGATAGGAAATTATTACGAAGTATGTGCTGTTTAATTGCAAGGCAATGGGAGTCTTACTGGTTTAGCTAAGCAGGAAGGATTTTAAAAGTTGTATCTTATGAATACAATGACTGGGGCCATTTTAAGATTAACATTTGCTGATTGATAATCTGATGTTCTGTAGGTTGATTGCATCATCTGTCTTTAGCAATGTGTAGTAATTACTAACTATGTTAAACCACATTCTGAGCTGTCTAATGTGTGAGGGCCTTCATTAGGTGATGCCCTCAAGAACACCCACAGACTACTAGAAGTTTATGGCTTGAGGGTAGATATTTTCTGTTTAAATGAAAATGTGTTGGGATATTTTACACAGATGCAGTCTTGTACATGTGAGGATCACAAAGTTTGTTGTGAATATTCATTAGTTATGCATCTCAACATTTCTGCTAGGTAGAGAGAGCAACTGACTTTAAAAGGTCAATATAGTACATTAATATTACACTAAATATTACACTAAGTAATTTTTACTTTTGGTGCTTCTCTAAGCACTTTCAGCTCTTTTAGGTTTTTATTTGTATGTTTAAAAAAAATCATGAATGTATTTAAAAACAAAAGGTAACCTAGAAGAAATGAGAAAACTTGAGCAATATTGAGTTTAAAAAAAAAAAAAGATAAGACATAAAAGAAAATACAAGTTACAGTATCTTTGCTTTTCTACACCCGAGAGCTTTTTTAAATACAGTAAAGTGTCAAAAGTTGGTCATATATTTTTCATAAATTACACATCATCAGAAATAGAAACAATGTTAGAAACATGGACCTTGCTAGTAGAGATTCTATATAAACAGGAAAATCTTTCTAAAATTACTTATACTCGATAGTACCCTATCCAACAGATTTTTGAAAATTGAAAGCATTTCCTATGACTTACAAAAATCATAGGAATACCATTAAATTTTTATAGTTTATTGAATGTTTACATAGAGTTGAAACTAACTGTATCAGAAAAGATGCTTCCTGCTTATAGGCATTTAGGCACTGAAATACAAATACTTTGTGTTTAACAATATTTTTTTAAAGCAGTTCCAGTCCATCAGTTTCTTTAATGCTTTCACAGTCCATTTTCCCAGACAGAGCTTCCCTCTGAAAGCCTTGGCATGCAGCTGACCCTTTGGTGGTTGTATCACTCTGCTGCACTGAGCTGCCTGATAAGGAGTGAGAGGGACTGAAGACTTGATTGTATGACAGAAGACTATATAATGTTAAAGCTGTCAAAAAGCTGATGATTAAGTCAATCTCTCTCTGTACATAGGCTGCAGTAGCTGAAGATGCAGGCAATCTCTCTTTCTCTATATACAGTAGTGACTATACACACACACACTAAAAACTTCACCATATACTTCTGGTCCTTCAGGAAAAGTGCAAAAATGATGTAAAGCCAATGTATAACCTATGGAACTGGATAAATAAATATGAAGTATGAAACAGATAAATAAAACCAAACTTTCTGTGAAAAGTTCATCTTGACAAAAGCAGCATCCTCATCTCATTTTTGATGTCTTGGTATCAAATGTAGAGAACTTTATAAGTCATAAAATGTAAGCTCTACCAGATGAAATCCATAGGTAAGTAAAATGAGTAACATCAATATTGATTCAATTTGCACCTTCTTTACTTTTGTCATATTTTGTCACTATATCTATTTAAAAAAAAATACATTTTTGCGAGTTTTATTGTACAATAGAATGATATATTAGTTATAATACCAAGAATCTTTTGCTAGAAATCTAATGATGAATGACAAAATTGAAAATCAGAGGAGAAAAATTCCAATGTTCAAAACTTCTGACTTTTGAATGGTACAATATATGGTAATGAATGGTTATTAAAGCCATCCACAAGCATATAATACATATCCAATAAAATGTAAGAGTATATTTGTAGGAAGCAATCTTAAAAGTGTGTGCTCCTTTATGAAGAAAAGGGATTTCTCTCCCCAAACAAAATGCTATTCTGTTGCACATTGCTGTACAACAGAAACAATGCATTATTCTATCAGTTTATCAGCAAATAGCTTTCTATAAATCTTATATTTGTTTATTTTTCTTTTAACAGTGTTCAACAAGCTTGATGTCCATATTGCTAAGTAAGAGGATCATCCCTTGCACATTCCTTTTCACTTTGACCAAATATTAGTAGTTGTTTTCTTTCCACGGTACTTAAGAGTTAGCACCCTCTAAAGCAGATTCATTGTGGAGTCAGAACTAGTTGAAACATTCTCAAAAAGGGCCATCAAAAGACTTAGAATGAAAGAGAATGCGTGACCAAGCTCGCTCCCTGCCCCTCCTGTGGTATCACCTGGTAGGTGTATCCATGCTTAGTTATTTTTTACCTTTGTTAGCATGCTGCATTTACATCGGTGGATTTACAGACTTCTTCCATATCACACTGGTCACAAATTCCTAATCCATGTTACACTTCAGTCAATGACTGAGTTCACAACATGAGATAGGTGAGACAACAAAAGTGGGATTTCCACTAGTTTTAGAAAACTTGAAGTTGTTTTTTCAGTGCAGGCTACCTTTTTCAGGTTGGTCAGGGTCATTCTTTTTAGCTGTCTGTTATTAGTGTCCCGTCAGTTTTGTAATTCTATGTAACTCTATACTGGTATATTTGCTATTCAGAAATTCTAATGCTAATCTCACTTTATAACACACAACTTCATGCTTGAGTATCAGATACTGATAAGAGAGGTCTATAATATACCCTCCTAATAATCCAGCCAATGTGTTGATGCATATATTGCCATAAAAAGTCCTTGGCAAAAAATCACATCTTCTGATTTAAACAGAATTTGAATGGTTCTTCTTAGGCAGAGATCAAAAGAGTTATATGCTAGGATACACCTGCATCATTAAATGTATGTTTCCATCCCATTCCTGCCATTGGGCAGTCATACTAACTTTTAGTAAATAACAATCGCTTGAAGAATACAGTGAAGATTTTGCCCTATAACTACCAATAATTTTTATTACATTTTACTTGGTGAAAAACAAAAGCACAACCCAAACAAACAAATAAAACCCCAAACCATAAAGAATGAGGAAATGAACCAACACATCCAAAATAATAGAATCTGATTGGTAACCAACTTTTTGAACTTGTGTTTTCTTGTGAGATGCTAAGTATAGGTGTCTTTTTTCCTGAGTGGAGTATAATGTTCTCAGACTAGGATCTTGAGAGAAATAAGCCATGGCTCAGTCAGTAATGCGAGTAATGACCTAGGTCATTTAGCCTTTTATATTTGAGTTTCTTCATATGGGATAAAAGGAATATTAATTTACCTTGTGAGAACATCGTAAGATTGTTTATTTGTTTTACTCACTGTAAAGTTGGGAGATATCATAGAGTTGTGTATTGTTCTTAAATGTTTCATTAGGACTAGTCTGTGCATTTGCATTATGGTGAACCGTCTGTATTTACTTCAGAAAGAACATTTTAGTTATCAGTAACTCATAAGTAAAACAAGGGTAACTGAAACGATACAAATAACCGGTGCAAAATTCCAACATCAAGCCTGCTTGTAAACATTGTCAGTGAATTTTCATTGTATTTTGTGAACAATGTTTGTCTGACTCTTTTTAAGGTTTTCATATCTTGCTCTGTAGCAGTAGGGACAATTAAAATAGAAATTGGGTAGCAGAAACAAAAGTAATAGTGTAGACAAAAATTGGTCAATAAATTATGTCAGTACAAAGCTCAGTTGTAGTGGAACATCTTGAAAAATGCCTGTATAAACACATTTTGAAGCATGTCTTGGAGGTCAATAAAATAGGTTGTCAGCTGGATAATCTGGAGAATCCTCCAGTGGAGGACTTACTGAAAACTTCTTGGTTCCAATTGCTAGGCTAGAACAAGAGCAGGAAGCCTCTGACAGATGAAGTTTGCATTGTATCTGGGGCTGATGGTCTTTGAAAGAACAGTAGGACTGTTAATTTAAGAAATGCTATGTGGAGAGCTATTTTTTTCAGTCATTAAAAATTTGAAGTAATTTTGAACTCTAGCATACTAAATCATACCTCCAAGGAATAATAGAAGGAGTAACAGAGCCAACGTCCATCTAAAATTTTGTTCTTTGTTTCTTCTTTATCAACAAGAAGAGGAAGAGAACAAATTTTGCTGTTATTTAGGAAATTTTCAAACCAGAGGATGGTAGGGACAGGATTTCTTAGAAACCCACAGAGTAAAGAGTTATATCTATTCTCTTCCATTTGTGTAAGCAATAGTATTTTAATCATGTACTCTTGTACATTATTCAAGCAGCATCTATGTATGTTAAGTATACATCACAGCTGCAAAATCTTAACTTTCATGCAATGTATTGTGGCTGTGGATACATACGCCACTAATCAGTCATCATAAAGATGAAAAATATCAGTATTGAAGTTATCAATATCAATATTTACACTTCCACTACTTCAATAGTGCCATCTTGAATAGTTTCATGGTTAGCACTTTGCAATGTCCTAGTATCTAGGGGTTCCTGTCAAGTATCAGGATTTCAGCATTCTAAGAGCAGAATATAACAACAGCAAAAAAAAGGTCACATTAAAAGAACAATAAAGTTTCTGTTGAACTGAATCAAATCAGTATTATGTCAAACATCTTGATAATATACAGCTCCCTTGAAAAATACATGTTCAAATGTAGTTTGTTGTCATTGTATGTAACACTAAAATGTTTTACTAGGTAATGAATAAACTGAGAACATTAATAGTTCTTTTTTTGCTTAATGTTTAATACGCAGTAATATGGTAAAATGAATTTTAAGTATTTGGTAAAGGAGTGTCCAAGTCTTCTGGATCAGTTTAGATGAGGAAGCTTTTCAAAGACTGTGTGTAATGAAAGCTAGTGTAATTTTTTTTAATATGTTTTGTTTTTTCTTAACTTTCCTTTACAGCAATGCTGTGGCTTTGTGTTGAAACTTTAGCAGGCAGCACATGAAGTCATTTGAAAAGTCCTGTCGGCCATCATAGGGATTAGACTTACAAAATACACAGACATTGTTACAAATATGATCAACTATTTGTAATGCAGAAAAGTTACATACACGCATATACACTGTAGGTACATACAAATGTGTGTATTTATGTCACACATAAAGAAAAACAAAAAAACAGAAGAAAGGAACAAGGGAAGCAGCAGTTCTTAGACAAGAGAAATGAAAAACACTGATCTCGTAAGTGTTCAGCTCTACCACCATGTTTATTGAGGTGTGAGAGGGAAAGGTTTTAGTATGAAATATAATCCTAAGGAAGTGTTGCTGTATTTTTATTTTCTTGTAATATTTTAAGAAAGTATGTTCTTTTATCCCTAAATTTAGATGAATGCTAAAGCATGCATCCCAATACTGTTCTTGGAACATATATATTCAGCTATTAACAAATGCCCTGGTCCCCAACACACATACCCACAAAATTAAAGGGTTTCATTTAAGCTGTACAGCTTCTCAAGTTAGCCACGTCAAGTGCTGCAGAAAAATGTCTCGTAGATCTGTGATGGTGTGCACATAAGAAGGTGGTCACTGAGGGTACTTTCTGATGAAGCATATGAACACTTTCTATTCTTGAGCACAAATATGCCATCCAAAGGACATTATACTTGTAGCACCTAAGTAAATGAGTAGGGTGAAAACTCATGATTTAAAAATCACTATTGACTTGAATCTATATCTTTCTTGAAAACTGATTTTTTTAGGTTTGGGGTTTTTTTGTTTTGTTTTGGTTTTTTTTACATGGGGAATAGAAAAATATGTATAAGGCAGAGCAGAGGTGACAAAAGGCAGTGTTTTTCCATGCCTTCTATGCAGGTATAAAAACTTCATTCTACTTGCAACATTATGCAATGACCACAATAATTATCTTCCTTTGTTTGATGTTTGTGCAAGCAATTTCATGAGCATAGATGGAAATCAGAAGTTGGTCCAAAAAACACAAGGAAGGTACAAAGAAAAATTCTCACTGTCTTGTAAAATAGATGAGGAATGTAAAATAGTACTAAGGAATATGGAAAAAAATTTTTTTTTTTTAATTTATCATAGGTACAGTTTAAGTGTCCTGCAGTACTGATCATCTCTTATTTCATTGCCATGTATTTCACTCATTGCAATAATTTAAGTATCCAGTGCAGGCATATATTCTTAACCTGTTTACACATTGTAGTGCAATAGTATCAGTATCAATTCCTTGTTAAAAATTCAGGATTCCAACATTAAATTCATTTTACTTCTTTCAGGCATGCATAGAAGAGTACAGAAAAGATAGACACAGCATTTAAATTTCCATTAGGAGCATTTATTCTAATTTCCCCAAACACCTATTATAAAAGGTGGCAAAGTCTGTAGCCTACATGCCACATGCAGTGCTCCTAATAGAAAGACTAGAAAACAACAAAATGAATGTGAAGATTTGAAGGTTATCCCAGCCAGTTCCAACTTTGGAAATTACAGTGGCAGATGCTTTGCCTGTAATCTCTGCCATCATTGAAACACAGTCATTACTCATTTTGCTTCATTAAAAAGCTCTTTCAGTATGATACATGACATTTTTCCGATCTAAATATAAATTTAAAAAATAGTTTCCAAGCTGGAAATGATAAATTTAATTCAAGAATTACGTAAATAACAATAAGTTCTTTGGGTACCTGTGCTTTCTGCGTATTTCCTCTGAATGGCTGCCTGTTTCAGTAATTACAAATAATTAGGCTGATCCCTCTGAGAATACCCTCACTGTTGTGCTATGCTCTTTACCTTGATTATGTAAATTTCTTAGGGGACATTCCATTTAGAAAGAAAAGAACCTTTAATTTCAATAATTTCCAGTGAACACGAACAACCCCTATTAGGAATTTTATCTAGCATTGAGGAAGCACAAATAATCAAAATCATTGATTAATTCCAGTGATGCATTTTAGGGAATATTGATACTGCCTGCATTTATATAGTTATATAGTCTACTAAGAACAGTTGCAAAAATTTAGATGTTTAGAATATGTTTTTAAACATGGTGAAGTTACCAGAGATCCAATAAGAATTATACAGTACATACTCGATGATCTTGAAGGTCTTTTCCAACCTAAATGATTCTATGCCAAATGTCATTAAATGTGTGTATACACAGCAGCTTAGTATACATTATTTACACATGTGTATGTCTCTATATGCATGTATACCATAAGAATAACATATATATAATACAATATATTCTACCTCTGCATCATTATGTATAGCTCCAGAACAGCATTTTTATGTTCTCATATCAGAATGTGTATGTTCTTTAACAGTTAGTGCTATTAAATGGGAATAGTCTGTCACTATGTAGGAATATATTTTAATGTCATCCACTGGGATAACATGTTTTCTTTTTGCTTTTTTATTAATAGCCGTAAAATTTAATATTGACATTTATAGCCCAAATGGTTGCAAATATTCATAAAAACATCAAAACTCCAAATTTTAAAAAGGCAACTATAAAATAAAAATCTACTCTTTCCTTGTGGATTTAGCCTGTAAACACTAATGCAGCAGTTACAAATCATCTATTAGAAGAACAAATCTAAAAATTATTACTTGCTCCTAATAAATAAGGAATGAAGTCTGTAGTTCATAAGGCTTGGGTAGTGATCATGATGAGATTTTCAGAGTACATCATAAGACTTAAATAAGAGGGAAAACACTTGTATTCCAGAATAAGTAAATAAACAGAATTTTTTCTGTGTTTTTCTTTTTGAAATTTTAATTATTCATGTTTAAAAAAGTGCAGAAGAAAATAAACACAAATATTCATAGATGTGGAAAATACATTGTTTTCTCCACAACATCTTCAGAACCCTGACACTCTACGACTGGCCAGAAGGCCTAGCCTTCGAATCAGATTGGGCCCAATTGCTGGTTTTGAAGATAAGTCTAAGCACTGCTGACGTGTATCCAGATGTGCTTTGTCACTACTGTTGTGTGTCCCATGATGCCCTTAGCAATGATTCCTTTACTGCCACCAAAGTCAAGTCAAATCTTTCGTATTTACTTTTCTGTGGGCATAGTAATTTTATTGCTATTGTTTGGAGAAGAATTGAGCAGAACTGAATATAGTATTCATAGTAAATATGATAAGGAATAAAATCGTTTGGTTTTGGTTTGGGTTTTTTTTTCTTTCCTTTCTTTTGGCCTAGATCAGGGATAGCCCATTATTTTCATGGGGATGTTCTGATGTATGATGGGATTATTTAAATATCATTTTCGTATACTTATTCTGAATTTGTTGTGTTTTGTAATTCAAGCTGTAGGGGTTTTCTGGAAATTACTTTACCTGACAGCTGACAGTTGATAGAATGGACATACATTAAAGGGCATTAAGGTGTTCCAAGCTTTAACGCTTCCTAATACAACAGCATGGAAGATTGCATCTTTCCCAGTATATTAGCAATTCTTCTTGCTCCTAGGAAAACTTGGATATACAACAGTTACATCCTCCTCAGTTCAAAGAGTTTCCTCCCAGAATGATGACTTTCTCAGTGTGAAAATTCCTCTAAGGAATTTTGGGTGCATGTATTCTCTCTACAACTAAGTTTAATGTCTTTTATATTCATAGTAGCAGTATAACATCATAATAGAATAGGCTGTGAATCCTTATTGTGCATAATTCCTACATTATAATTTCAGTAGACACATTATGTTTGGCACTTGAATGATGGTTATTGCTAGACTGTGCAAAAACTGAAATGAAAGAGTAATAGAGGAACCCTTTTTGGAAACTATATTATTCAGTCAGGTTTGACTTAAAAGTTTTTTGACATTCTCTAGTTCTTCAGCCTACTCTGGGCTTTACAGCTTTTACTTCCTTTGCTTGCCACAGCGTTGTGGTTTAACTCGTTGTGGTTTAAGCCAGCAACTAAGCCCCACACAGCTGCTCGCTCACTCCCCCGCAGTAGGATGGGAGAGAATCAGAAGGGGAAAAGTGAGAAAGCTCGTGGGTTGAGATAAAGACAGTTTTAGAGGTAAAGCAAAAGCCGTGCACACAAGCAAAGCAAAACGAGGAATTCATTCCCCACTCCCCACGGGCAGGCAGACGTTCAGCCATCTCCAGGACAGCAGGGCTCCATCACGCCGAACGGGGAC
>JANXJC010000008.1:22885564-22908010 GCA_027564655.1 Leptodon cayanensis
CTGGATGCCTCAGTGGCCTGGTGATCATCCTTACGGACAGAGGAGTGTCCTGCTTAGACAGGCCATCCCGGAGACAAATGGCTCGAGGTAAATAGTTCACAGTTCAGTCTCTCACAGCAAACAATCTTTGAGACAAATGGCTCAAGATAACAATTTGGTCTCTCACAGATGTCATTGCAGATCTTGAGCTCCAGACGCTGAGCAGCCTCACATGGGGGACATGCTCTGGTCAAGATGCTGAAGGGCCATGTGAAGTAGCTGGCAGAGGAGATGAGAAGATCATCCACCAACAGGGAGGACAAACAAGCAGGGGAAAGGAGGAGCTAATGTATCCAGGAGATTAACACTTGGTGCACAGGTCATGTCTCAAACTGGGCTTTGGCTTTTATGAATATGGGACTCGATGAGGAACAAGGATTGTTGGGAAGGGACCAATGCATCAGGCAGCATGGGGCAGGAGTATATTTGGAAACAGGCTTGCTAACCTAGTGAAGAGAGCTTTAAATAAGTTGCACTGAGGAATGGTTCTCATAACCAAAGAGCAGTGAAGGCATGGCAGGCAATGAGGGAGTGCCTGGGAACAGGGTGATGGGTGAGGCCCTCACATTCCCCTTGTGAAATCAGCACAAAGGGCAGTCCAGTTCAAGTATCTGCATAGACGCATGCAGCACGGGAAACAAACTGAATTAGAAATCCATGCACAGTTGCAGAACTATGGCCTCTTTGAGACTAGAGGGACATGGTGGACTTCCTTATATGTCTGTAGTGCGGCACTGGGTGAATATAGTCTCCTTAGGAAAAACGAGCTTGGAAAGTTGAGCAGGAAGAGGTGCATTCAGTGCAAAGCAGTGGCTGCAGTGCAGGCAGCTTTGCTCTGGTACAAGTGATGAGACATTCAAGACCCTGGGTGTAAGGATCCTAGGACAGACAGACAAGGACAATTAAGTAGTGAACAGCTATTATCAACTGCCTGATATAGGATGGAGTTCACTTAACTATTGATATTTAGAAGGTAGATACTTCCTGAGCTAGTCCCTCTAGTTTCTAGTTTTCAGATTTCCTTATTCCTGTCTGTATTACTACTTGGTTAGATTGAAATCTAACAACTCACACACTGTCTCTTAAAAAGGCAACTTTTCTTTAATGTTGCTTATTCAGAAGCTGTCAGGCCAAGTAATTGTCATCTCTACAGAGACACAATCAAGGCCTGATTCACCTTGTCAGAGGGCTTACTTCTAAACCAGGTTGGATAGATGGGCTATGCTTCTCTTCACTTATAACAAGCATAGTCTAAAATATTATTTAACTGTAGACATGTATATTCTAGATACTTACATTATAATGACATCAATCTCACCTACACTGTTCCCCTAAATTCATAAGCAGCAAGTGACACACAAAATGGATGGATACAATAGTCAGTCCAGTGAAGTCCACTGCAAGTAAAATATGAAAATAAAAATAAAGCATTGTCCATCTACAGAGTAAAGGAGATTGAGGTTGTCAGACAAATAAAAAGGCATGTTACTGAGGTATGACCTGTTCAGTATCCAATTATAAAAATCTACTTTGTATATATAAAACAGACTTAAGAGAAAAAATCTCAAGTATATAAACAGATGGCATTTTGTTGTTTTCATTCTCTGGTTGTGATAGGAGCAGGAAAAGCAGAAGGAAAAAAAAACAGACGCTTGTATGTGAAGTCTGTTCTCCTATACATACTACTCTCAAATATAACACTAGTATTCGGTATATGTATATATTCTCAAGGAAAGAGCTCTCAGAAAAAGCAGCTGAAAATACCAATATCAGTCCATGCAGTGGAGAGGACTAACAACAATTCAGACTGAATCTTTATTACTTGCCCTGATTGTCTGGCAGATAAAAGTGCTAGGTGAGATATTTTAATCTTTCTCAAAAGTCTTAATTTTCCAGAGTACCTAACATTTACCTGAGCAGATAATAAGGTAGCAGCATAACCAAGAAAATCAAATTAAATGCTTATGGAGGAGAAACAAGGAATAAATCTGGTTTTCAAAGTATTGGAAATTGGATTTCTCTCAGGGGAAAAAAAATTTCTTTTTTTTTGCAAAGACCTATGTGATTTACATATTTCTTTTCAGTGTATGTAATGTGCTTCTGTTAGATGGTAGAGATAAATTTATTTCAGCACCCCAAAAAACCCCAAAACTCTCATCCCTGAACGCCTGGAAGAAAAATGTAGACATTTCTAGAGTTCTAGAATCTTTGAATCACTTGTCTGCCTTTCCAAGTAAAAACTGTTAATGTTTCTGTGCTTTTAATCACTTTTTCCTGACATTTCAGCAATGTGTGTGATAATCCTTAATATCAGGTTGTATTACATATGAAGATCACTCTTTAAGATATCTAGTTAGCAGTTGCTTTGAGAAAAAGGCATATGTCCAAATTTGTTAGATCCTTTCCCTAAAAATAGGTCTCTGCATTTAGTCATAATTCATCTGCCGCTGAAGAAGAACATTGATTCCTAACATTTACACAGTGGAAGACATTCAAAACAAGTAAGTTCTCATCACTGATATCTTATTAGGATGTTAAAGCAACAGCAGCAGGGACATGCCCCTACAGCAGATAGTAGTAATTCAGCACGCTCAAACCTACATACCCATCTCCATTTCACTTCTTCATTGTAACTGTCACTACATCACTGTTCTCTTTTAAAAAGTTCTCAGAGCTGTGCTCTCTCTCTGCCTAGCAAGACCTCTGTTCAAAACTAGTTCAGGGGGAAAGACAAAAGTATAAAGACAGAAGAAAGAAGTCTCTTTCAAGCTGCACTAGATGTAGAAGCAGAACTTGTTAAACCTGCAGGTCCTTATCAGAACATCTGCCACCTCTGTCCCAGGGGGCGGCTGGGACGCATGGCCAGCAGTGGAGTCAGTGCAACACGGAGACCACTCTTTCTGGCACACGGCAAGCTGGGAACGTGGGACAGGAGGCAAAAGGATGGAGATGGGAAGAAGTTGAGGTAACTGGAGTTGAATTAATGTTCCAATTAACCCTAGCCATAGTGGTGCTGTTTTCCCACTGACCACCATTGCAAGTCTTCCTTTTTCCTTCTTTTTTTTTTTTTTTTTCTCTGCAGAGGTACTCTCGTGTGAATTTATACAGCCTAATTCAGTTTTATGAGCATTTGGAGGCAATGAAGATGAAAGTAATCCAATGAATTGAAATATACAGAACGTTTTAGAGGATATTCATCGATATGTATATGTTTATTTGTAGCACTCATTTTTGTGCTGACACATGTTTCATTCTAACTAAACACTTTGCTGGCAATATCTGCTTGAAAACATAGCAGGTATTCAGTCTTATCTTCTTTAAAATAATATTCTATACAGAGAGCCTGGAATGCATTTTGTATTATTAGTTTCTCCTACTTTTTTTATCTTGAAAAATAATGATACATTTGGTGCTTTACATGATCGCTGGTATTACTTCTTGTGCTCTAAACTCTTCAAAATACTTTACATAACAGCCAACAATGATCAGAGAGTCATCTTTGTCAAACAAATTTGGAGAAAGTGTTTGCTATAGTCTTTGAAAGCAGGATGATTAATTAAAATATTTCTGCTTTGGACTATTGTAGAATATGTTATCATTTAAAACCGGTGTCTATTGTTTGGAGAGTAATCTTTTAGTAACTCCTTTTTTTTTTAAAGAATATTGCTCCTCTCCTTTGTTGTTGTTTGTTTTTATTAATCTGATTTTGATTATGTATTTACACGCTTTTTTAATGTACCTGCAATTATGTCCCTATATAAGTACTGTGTTAAGGAAAAGGAATGAGTTCTGCCCAAAGGAATGAGCCATTTCTCCCTTGAATTATGAAGGCCAGATTATTTTATATTCCAGGAAAAATCCAGAGATGGTGCTTTTTGGTCCTCTTCCTCTCTTACAGGGGAAAACATGATCTTTCTGATTAATTAGGCCTGTTTTGTCAGAATGTTCTTTCCATCGATGAAACAGACTGAATTTAATCAAAATAGCACTGCCACAGTATTTTCTTACTGCTGTTTCTTGCAAACAGCAGCTTTAGGACTCCTTGAATCTCTGAAGATATTTCAAATGGAACAAGCCAAACTTCCATGACATAAAATGTTATTGAAAATGTTTGTGGTATTTCTGCCAGTTCACTAAATCTATACTTATTTTTTTGCGTGTTTTTTTTTTAAATCTGTTTCTGCCCGTCTAAGCATTTAAACATACATTTAGCTTCAATTATGTATGTAAATCCCACGTAAATGACTTCTGCTAATCTATTGGATTATACTCTTTTTTTAAGAGTTTGACTGAAAAATAATAAATTTTTCCACATTATCCCAGGTTTAATGGAATGAAAAAAAATCAAGTTTGATTTTTCTGTGCCACTGTTCATAAAGTTTCACCTAAATGCCCTAAAATAAGCACAGTACTTAGTTATTAGAATAGTCTTTCAGTTATGAGGGGAGTAAACTCTGTGCCACAGGAAGGGAGCATGAGAAACCAAAACATCTTTATCTTGGTTTCAGTGTTGGAGACTCATACAAAGACAAGAAATTTTGATTGTGTAAAACGTACCTGGGTTAGGATACCAATGGCTATGTTATCCTGTCAGGTAAATGATATTTCCATATGGAAAAGGATGGACACTTTTCTCAAAGTCCCTTTTGAGCTGCATCTGAAGAAAAAGTATTTTCCCAACCCAAAATATGTATGTTAGTTGGTGCTTGAGCTGGAGGGCAAGATAGGTGTCGTGGGTTAAGCCCAGCCAGCACTAAGCACCACACAGCCGCTTGCTCACTCCCCTCTCTCCCAGTGGGATGGGGGAGACAGCTGGAAAAAAAAAAGTAAAACTTGTGGGTTGAGATAAGAACAGTTTAATAAATAAAATAAAACATAATAATAACAACAAAAATAATGAAATATAATAACATTAATAATAATTGTAATGAAAAGGTATATAAAAAAAAAGAGAGAAATTAGAACCAAGAAAAGACAAGTGATGCTCAGTGCAATTGCTCACCACTCACTGACCGATGCTCAAGCAGTGATCTGCGCTTCCCGGCCAACTGCCCCCCGGTTTATATACTGAGCATGATGTTCTATGGTATAGAATATCCCTTTGGCTAGTTCGGGTCAGCTGTCCTGGCCATGCTCCCTCCCGGCTCCTTGTACCCCTGCTTGCTGGCAGAGCATGGGAAACTGAAAAATCCTTAACTTAGGCTATGTGCTGCATAGCAACAGCTAAACCATCAGTGTGTTATCAACATTATTCTCACAGGAAATCTGAAACACACTGTACCAGCTACTAAGAAGAAAATTAACTCTAACCCAGCCAAAACCAGGACAATATGGTAGCCAGTGGTCAGAAAGGATTCTGTGTACTGCTAAGGAAACAGATCCGCTCCTCTTGTGTGTCGCGTTATATAACCTACATCTGACGTTCATAGGGAAGAGCTGAAAAAGGTGAAAACTTACTGTGTCAGTCTTCACCTCTGAAAGGAGAAGACAGCAGGATGGGAGAAAATCATCCTGAAACATATTACTTGAAATTTGCTTGTAGTCATTTTCTCACATAGATCTGCAAATATTAAGGACAATAGGACAATACTTACTATCTTGATCTGCTCAAAAATAAATAATAAAGATATGAACAACTGCCTTATACCATTACAAGTTTCAGTGCCAGAAAGGACCATCCTGAACACTCAACTCCAGTGCTTCCTTTCCAAGTTCATATTGTGCATAGTATTTGAAAGACTTGATCAAAGCATTACACTTTTAAAGACAGGTAAACTAATTTTAAAAACTGCAAGCACCGGTTAGTCCATTGCCTCCTGTGGAAGCCTTTCAAATGTGTAATTTCCATCGCAGCTAGGAAAAAGTACCTTATTTCAAGATTGATTTTTTTCTGATTCCAGCTTCCAGTCATTGACTCTTCTACTTTGCTTATGTCAGCAGTGCTCCACCACACTGGTATCACATCACTTTTCTGTATCTGCCTGTGAAAAGTAAGCAATTCTCAATGTGTTCTTCGGTAAAAGGAGTATTTTAAATATTTAGGCTCCACATTGAAAAGCTTATTTCCTGGCTTTGAATGATTTGCTTAATTAATGCCTCAGATCACAAAATGCTCTCTGCCATCTTCATGGTGGGATATAAATATTAAAAAATGAAAGTGGCAGCATTGATCCATATCGGAATTCTATGTGGAAAAGCATTTAATTGACAAGAGGCATTCATCCTGCCTATTTTGAACTGGCTGGTCAGAAGTAACCTGAATAGATCTAGCAGGAGTCCTTCTGTCCCTGCTGGGGTATGTTGCAATGCTAACATATGAACTTGTGATGTATGATAGAAATTTTTACTCTGTAGTCAACAAGAGACAATTAGCTTTTACTATTACTAATCAATCCTTCATTTAATTAGGTGCTTTCAATAACCTCTGTCTCAGACTTAGTCAGACAACATTAAATAAAGAAAAAGATAAAAAAAAAGGAAAAAAATGTTACTCAATATATTATTTCATAGTTGCTTTCCCTCCTTTGCTATTTAATGACTTTTTAGTTCATTACATATATTCATTGATGCTTTGGGAAATATTGAACTGTCTAGCATGGAGATTGAGGAAATGGATATTTATTCTAAACTGCTGTCACTGATACTCAATGGCTTTCTTATCACAGTGACACTTTTGTTCCCTCATGGAGTGACATGTTCAGAGGATGAGGTGAGATTGCTGCTATTACTGCATAATAAAAATATGATACAGAAAAAGTGCTGGTTGGAGAGTGATTGTTCTCTCCTGTCTGAGTTCTATTATAGATAATAAGCTTACAAGAGGTTACATATATGTTATATAGCAAGAGTTAGTTTCCTTAATTCCAATCTACAGTTACAGTAGGAAGGGAAAGTTCAAGGTTTTTTTTTTCAAGAACAAAATCAAAACTATAAACATATTTAAAACTATCAATTGTCAATCTAATTTTACACGATTGCACTTTCCATAGAAAGTTCAAAGGAATCGTTCCTTTCATTCTTTTGTTCTAAAGTCTGAAAACTTTTTTCCCAAGGCGATACTTTTTTTCTTTTATGATTGCAAGCTAACATAACAAAAAGCTATTTTCCCACCCTTTTAAATATGTTGACACTTAAAATTTATCTAAGACTTTTAAGAGATCTATTTCTGAATTAAGAGCTGTACAGCTGAGTTACAATAAAAGCTGCAAAGATACAAAAATTAATTTCACCTATAAACAGGATTATATTAAAGATAGTCCAAATAGTCTGCTTAGTAATACTTCAACAGGGGTGTCAATCCACCCATTTAAAAGACAGGATCACATATGCACTGTCCCGCACATCCTAGCTCAAACACTGTAGTTTGACAAGATGCTATATCTTGTTACAGAGCATTTGGTACTGTATTAAAAATGTGATAACCACACACTATGAATTACTGAACTACTGCAAACATTCTCTAACAGTTGAGAATATTTTAAAAATTATGTTCACATTTTCCTCTTGACTGTGGAGGAAGACTAGGAAACATTTTAGAATAGGATTATCAGTTTAGAGTAGGACTGTTTTTTGCTGTAACAAATTCAAGGATTCATGTTATATCATTTAGCTAATAAAAAAAAATTAGACGTCTATGTATCTATACCTATATCTATCTCCACGCCTATACCTATGCCTGTATATCATGCCACTTTACATATCTTCATTACATAATAACTTGAGAACACAAAGTATCTTCTGAAAGGGATTTTAACATCCCATTGACTTTCACAGTAACCTGTCCTGGAAACATAAGCTTACTCATTTATTTCCAAAAGCAGTGGAAGATTTTCTTGTTGTTCCTGCTTTTTCTTCTGGTTGTTTTTGTTGTTGTTGTTTGTTTGTTTTTTAAATATGGAGTCTTACCTATTAAGGTCTACCTTTAGGTCACTTACCAAATCAGCACATGGCACTGAAACCTTTTCAGAAGGGACTGTTGACAGTATATATTCTATTTACTTTTCTCTTATTTACTTAATGACTAGAGGAGAGCTTCATTAGCAGAGAGCTGAAAGTCAGGGCTCAGGGAGACAGATATCAAACTTCATAGGCAGCATAAGGGAGGACGATGTACATAGGCAAGGGCAAAGTAGTTTGTAAGCCTTTTGTTTCTGATATGTCGTCTTGTTAATTTTGAGGCTTCTCTCCATAAAGAATTAACCACTTGAGTTAATATTCCAATAAAAGCTGGATTACTATATATTTATCTTTTTAACTTTTGTAGTGCTTACTTCAAGGAAATAGTTCAGACAGATTCAAAGAGCAGGCTGATTTGGTGTTCCATCATAGAAAGTGAAAATAAGTCTTTTATCAGAAGTAAAAGATTCCCCCTATTCCACACCAACAAAATAATACTTTATCATTATTGGGTTTTTCTGTGTTACTGTAGGTCTCTTCACGGTCATAACTTTTTCAGTACAATTCTTTTTTTCGTTCTTTTGTTTGTTTGGTTTTTTTTTTTTTCTAATCCTCATTTAATGTTTCTCAGATATTTGGGCAACAATATTCCCTGAAAATACGGTTTATTTGCCTAAGATCAGTGAACTGTCCAAAGGACTACCAAACGGGTATTCTGTGAGATCCAGCACTCAGAATGGTTGAACTAATATTTGCTGTCTTACAATTAAAACAAATTCATAGGTAAATATAAGAACATTTATTTGTTCAATTAAATTACCATTTCATGCCAACTTATTATTATTTCTTTGCTGGAAATTTACCTGCAAATAAGAGTAAAGATTCATCTTAACTAAATGCATTTACAAGACATTTTAACATATAAAATCATTGTTATGACTGTCAAACAAACTGCTGTAGCATGGCTTTGAATATTAGTTGCCTGTAAGTACGCATAGCCTTGTACTTTAAATGAAAAGTGTTTGCATATTGGAGCCTGTGGACAATCTCTTTTTCTCTTTCTTTTTTAACTTTAAAAGTGAGTTATTTTAGAACAAGAGACAGTCGTGGGTTTTTTCTATTCAAGGCCACATACAGTGGAACAGATCTTCTTTGGTATAAATTAGCACAGCTTCTTGAAAAGCCATTCTTTTGCTAATGTGCGGTAGAAAATAATTTCTGTTATGCACGTCACTTGAAAGAATTTTTGAGTGTAGAATTTAACGAACACTTCAAAAGATGTATTTGTACGTTCTGCATAGGAATGCTTTTGAGGACATTGCTTATTGCACATTATAAATGTGTCTTTGTGTTTAAATATCTTCGAGATATTTTATTGCCAATATAAAAGTGTATTGATCAAAAGATCTGAGTCATAGGTTAAGCTGGAGCTGCTTAGTTGCATTTGCATGTATAGTGTCCATGCACATTTTTAATGTTATCTTTAAAAAGATAAAACTAGAATCAGTAAAATATTGAGCTCTTGAAAGACTCACAATGAAAGGAATTGCTGAATTATGTAGTAAACATTGTCATTATTCCTCCACATTGTGTATAGCTACTGAGATGAAAAGAATAAATGAACTTGAATACTATACAAGCTGCAGTTCATAGGCACAAGGAGCTAAAGTGAGTATGGTTTCAACCTTAACTTCAGTTTCACTACTTTTATGGATTTAAGCCTGACCATTAATGCACTTTTTGTGATTTAATTTCTTCCACAATCATACTTAATTGCTTACCATGTCATATAATGTTCAATAAAGCAAAGCAATGAAGCAAAAAAATAGCAGGACCTCTTACAAAGGCTAAAATGAAACTCTTATTAAGACAAGAGTGAATAATGCCTCAGTGCTAATTAACATGGTATAGCCAGAGCCTATAAACAGTGAGGAACCTCATTAAGCTCTATTAAAATGTGCGCTTAGAATTTATCTGGTCAGATAGATGAATAAAAATGTGTAGTTATATTAGCCTCTACTATCAACCTTTGCTTCTCAGCAGGAAGTATTCTCAAAGAGTTTGGTTACTGAATAATGTGGAATGAATGAAGGTTCTCTTTCAAGTTTCGAAGAGTAATAGACATTCTATATATAGAATACAAGAAAAATAAAATGTGTTTTGATGTTCATATAGCTTTACAGAAAAAATGCTAGTAATAATAATGTTTGCAATTTAAAATAAATGAATAAATAAATAAATATTTAGAGACATTTAAAGAGTGTTCCAGCAGTAATCAAAGGTTTTGTTTGTTCTTTGGTCAAGTAAATTCTGTATTCTCATCTCTAAAAATAAACTTCAAAAGTTCGCATTGCTCTGTCGGTCACTGCAAACTATATCCATAGATCAAAATCATTACACAAATAATAAATGTTAATTAATATTATTATTCTTTTTAGTAACTGGGTGGCTTAGTTTCCCCAGGTGAATTAGACATACGCTAATACTATTATGACTGCTTTTATTAATAATACATTACTGTGCATTAAACAACTATTTCTTCATTTACTAAATGTGATGGGGTACTGAGAAAACAGGCCAATGGTCAAAGGAGATGTATGTGTCCTCTGATAAATGTAAATGAGAACACTGATGGCAATGAAATAGGGGTAGTAAATCAAGTACATATGTCCCCATCTTGCCAAGTCGTAAGCATATATTTAATTCCAAATAATCAATAATTCCACTGATTTTAGCAAATTTAGATTACAATCTCTTTTGTACACCTTCCTCATTCTTTTAAGAGCAGGCAAAGCAGCTGACTCCACTTTGTAGAACTGACTTTACATTTTGTCGACAACAGCAGTAACTTCCTTGTCTTTGAGACAACTCGTCCAAATCCCCTAACAATGTTGTAAAGAGTGTAGAAGAGGCTAGTGCTGCTCTGAGCTCCGGTAGTGCTTTTACAGACATTGGCTTCCTACCAGCTCCTAGAAACTGAATGTTGTCATTTGTTCAAAGGTGCATTAAAGGTTTTGATATCTGGATCAGTCTGGATATACCTGCTGGGACATACCTCAGCTTTCAGCTGATCTCTGTGCTTTGCATTTATTTCTGTTTAAACTACAGTGTGTGAACGTAGAAGGGCTGGAGTGAACCTGGACCTTGCCCTGGTTCGGGTGCAGATATGACATGAACATGAGTATGGGAACTAGCCAAGTAGCCAAGACGTTTAACGGCAATTATTTTTGTGGCAATACTGTTAAATAATGCTGACTCCTGTAAAAGCACACTGATGTATTTTAGCTTTACATTCACTTCAACCTGATCTAAACAATGTTTTAAACATAATTAGAACAATTTTTTTTTTTAATATTACTTTATTTTTTTGAATCCTTTGCCTCTGGCTAAGATAGTACCTTATTCTTCTGAGCAAGTAAGGAATGACTAGCACAAGAAACTTCAAGCTCAATGTTCATTCAAAGGAGATCAGAGTGTGTGTACAAGGTTTAGCTTTGCTATATTAACATTAAACCTCTTAAGTCAAGAATGACATTCCTAGTATTTTACACTTTGGTTTATGCAGTTTTGTTGTACACACTGGGAAATAAATATAATGTGTAAAGGATAAGACTTAACAGTTACTTTTTTTTCTTTCTTTTTAATGGTTTTATGATAGATATCTGATTTTTTTTAAAGTCCCAAAATATTCAGGGGCAATAATTTTAAAAAGGACAAAATGGTTATATTTGGTACTCAACTAGTCTGCCTGAGAACAACTAACTTTCAGACTGTAAAAGTCTGTAAAGATATATCAGTATTTATATAAAAATATATAAATGTTGCTGTAGAGACAAACGACATGTACGCCTTCTTATAGTACAAGCAAAGGAGTTTATAGAAGTTATTTTAGCACAAGCAAAGAAGTTATAGAGGTTCTATTACATCCTTTCAAGCCAGCATTTTTATACCTATTATACTTATTACCTTGTACATTTGTCTGTCCCTTATTGGTCAAAAGTTGTCAGAAGTTGTTTTTATCACCTCTCATTGGGTGACTTTTTTAAGTTCCTTATCACAACTGCAGCTGGTCAACACACTCCTTAAACTTAGTTTCTCAGGCATGCTTCTCATTATCTCTTGTTCTCTCATGGGAACACTGATCTTGTCAAGGTCAATATCCTCCCCAGGCCCCGAGGTCCAGCCGAGGTCCTCCACATATAAAAAATACATACATGCATATTTAAAAACTCTCATGCACATATTTTTGAAAAACAACAAAATTAGGCTGTGGTTTACTCATTTTCTGGATCCCCACTAAACATGGCTAGGAACTCAGAAGGCAGTCTGAGGATGTATTACATGAAAACTGCCTAAGGAACTTCCAGATCAAAAAAGGTGATATACATTGATACTAGTTTTTTTCCATAATCGTGTGGTTGCTGAGTGATTGCCACCTATACATTTCAAAGGAAGGAAAAACCACAGTGCAGGAAAATGAAAGTACTAAGTAATAATTGAGGCTTAGCTATAGATAAAAAATATCTCCCAGCACTGCACAACACACTCGTATTATGATTTAAGATTAATCAGTCCTTTCATTAATAACAAGCACAAATATAATTGAGAAACACTACTTTAAAGAATTTGGTTTTTTTTTTTCAGATTTCATTTTTTTTTTTTTTCTTACACAGTGAAATATCTCTTTTAGGGTACTGAAACCTAACATCTACACAGTGCCCAGAGCCATCATACTAACACTGAGATGAGCTCATAGCTACTGTTTGGAAGACCAGACTCTAACTATGAATCTTCTCATCTCTCTCCCACAGTGCAATTCAGTATTACATGTTCTTCCTGTTTTGTAGCTGTGCATCTCGTGAGTAAGAGTTCTGGATTTATTTATGAGATAATTTTTAACATATAGGACTCTTTTTAGATGTTGTTTCCTATTACAATTTAGTTTGTAGTATTTTACCTGTCAGTATTCAAGTTGCTATTTTTAGGTATGCTTGTTCATTTTTAACATGCCTCTGTCAGAAACAAATATTAACCTCCTTTAAAGTATTTATGCTGTCAACATTAGAAGCTGCCGTCTCATAGCATTAACCGTATTAAAAGAAAAAAAAAGAAGAAAGAACTTAACTTTCACCTTAAAATGCTCTAGCACCAACAGTGGCAGTTGAAGCCAAAGACTGCAGGAAAAGGAGTCCAGTCTTTTGGTAAAGGGAGAAAAAAGAATCTGGTCTTTGTCCTATTACTCTGTTAAATGTGTGGGGAAAACAAGACAAATGGAGAATAGAAGGTTTGATCTTGCAGAGGGATGAACAGCTTCTCAAGGTGCTGACTATTCCCTATTGTTGTTCAAGATGACAGGATTTAAGAGAGATTCTGTAAAAGGGTTCTTGGCTGAAGGTACTGCATTTCTGAAGGTTACTGCCAAGCCAACTCGAGATAATGAAATTATTTTCTGGATTACATTTGTTCCAAAAAAGTCTGTACTTGATCTCAGTTATTCTCAGAGACCCATGAACTGTGCAAATCTGTGCCCAGGGAATTCAATTCAGAATGAACTCCTCACCACAGAGCTGAATTGCAAAAAAGTAAATCTCATGGGTTCTTTTGTCTTTCCTTTCAAATTTTATCTGTTTCACAATAAAACCTTAAAAGTATAAACAGTAAACAATGGCAAATTGTGTCCCTTTGCATACAGAATCTCAAACATCAGTGCAAAGAAATGTTTGGCTCTCATTTCATCATCTCTGTTAGGATCTGGTTGAATGCCTACACAAACAATGCAGACCTTTTCAAAAGTTCTGTGCAAACTGTGAATGGTACCTTAATATTTAATAATGAGACCAAAACATGAAAAGTTATGTCAGTATCATTAACAGCGTCACTGATGATTGATTTGCAGATGCTGTATTTATCTCACAATCACAGGCAATCCCCACATGTCTTTCTAATTTCCCCACTCTTCACCAGTGTGGAGGGTCAACTTACTCTTAAAGTTCCTGCAATAGAGTTCTGGGCAGATGAGCAACAGCTCAAAGAAAAATTATGATTAAATTACATACAAAAGGGAATAGCAGGTGCCTATACTGTAACATTTGTATTATTCGTTTTTATTTAACAATGTGTGTAATTCATACAGTTAAAGAACTAGAAAATTGATACCATTAGTGGTACTGATGTTTTCAGTTTTAATTTAGGTTGTTAGCTCCTGCACCTCGTTCTGTGAAAACAGGAAAAGAAAACCTATTTAGACTTTTTTTGCCATAGAATATTCAGGGCAATGGTGGACTTTGGTGTTGTGTTGGGGAAACAGGACATTTCTTTTTAGATATGAATCTACCTAGCCTTCCTGTCATTTGGAAGAAAAAGAATCTCTGTGATTCCATCTCTTTCATGACCTTTTCCCCATCTCATGACACATTCATTACTTTTTGCTACCTTAGTACTACCTTAGCAAGTATAACTAAAACCTCTTTTTTGTGTGTGTGAATATAATATTTGGTAGGGATAATGCCAACCTGTTTTCCTGTAGTTATAATTTTTAACATGTGTCAAGATGTGTATTAATAGCTAGAATTTTTAATACAGTCAGGGCAATCTATTATTATTTCACAATAAAAATGGGTAGAATTTGATGTGCTTTTTTTCTTCATGCAAAGTCTGTATTTGTTTAGAAATGAGCAACAGCACTCCTGTAGCTTTTTAGAAGAGGTTTGCTTTTTTATTTTGTTTTATTTTGTTGTTTTGTGTTTTGTTTTGTTTTTTTTTTTTCACAGAAACAGCCTTTAGACCACAGTTTGCAATCAGTGAATATTTATATTAGCAGCAATTATACCCGACTAATTATCTTATCACAGAGGAAAAGGTTAGAATTAAGTTTCTTCATTGGACACCTGCTGTGCAGATAATTAAGTATCTCTATGGTTTCTTTCATTACTGCATTCAATAATAGCTAAATACCAGGGAATCTAGCCATAATCAGACATGATTTGATGCGATACAGGGGGGAGGAAAAGATACAGACAAACCAAATTTTCACAAGGGGGCACTAGGGCCTAGATTTTCCTTCTTAAGCCCAAATTATCTAGGGGAGAACTGCGGAGAGAGGCAAATAGTAATATCATCAGGTAGGAGCAGCTTAAAACAACACATGAACAAGAGCATTCTGTAAAGGTACCTCAGGTTACACTAGATTCCTTTTCGGTCATGTCTTGCTCTGCTCCTGTGTCTCTTCCTGACAGTCAGCCCAGTGACAGAGTCTGTATCATTGCCCATGCTCTTGTGCTGTCCCTCCAAAATAATCCTTACTTCATGCCTCCATTTAGATTAATAGTTTTTAATTAAGCTTCCCACCTTCCCTGTAGAACTGAACTGAGATGACATTTTCTGTAAAAATGTCATTTATTGCGATTGTATATTACAGAATTTTTCCCCTGCCGTGGTCATCTAACATGCATTGATTTTAAGCTCTTTGGCAAGGTGTCTTTCTGCTGTTTTGTACTTATATGGAAGGAACCAGTCTGCTTAATGCTGACACCAGCTAGTACCTACAGCTCAATTCAGTTGTTCAAACATAGGCATATAATGTGATTTGAAATTTCCTATAATATCCCACATGGTCCTCGGCTCCTGATCTCACAGGGCATGGATCTTGGATATCAAGGTCATGCCAAATAACACTGTATACTTATGTACATGCAAATTAATTAAATTCCTAAGGTAATGGAGATGTAAGTCTCTGCTTGAACCAAACACACATAGACATGTGGTGCCATTTCTCTTGCCCTAGGGTGTCTAAGGAGCAGTGAAGGTCAGGTGAAGGATCCAAAGTTGTCTCAAATGGCACTGCCTACTTGTAGGAAATTAGTTTATGTTCTCAGTGAATATAGTGAGCAGAACAGGAAGCTCTGTCCTGCTTACCCTAAATGAAACAGCTATATTCAGCTACTCAAAATGAGGTAGGTCTCACTAAGTATCATAAGCTTCCTGCGTGATAAATGAAGATAGGCAGAAGTTGTTGAATATTTCTAGAAAGTGAATTTTCACACATAAACTCAGGACTGAAAGTTAAATAGATGAGACCTTCTTCTGATAGTTTTTAAAGACACCAACATCTTTCCATTTACTGTGCAATCAAAACAGATATTTAGGGTGGCTTGCTTGCTATACACCTGCGAATTAGGTTCAGGGTAAGTTACTGAAGTATGTGCATTGTACGTTATGTAGAGTAGCCAGAGCAATGTAGCATAATTTTAGTTGGACATTATTATTATTATTATTATTATTATTATTATTATTATTATTATTATTATTGATAATATTATTATCAATAATAATAATAATAATAATTATTATTATTATTCACCAAAATCACTAGAAGAAATGGGAAGTATTTGCAGGTAACAGTAATGTCACCTGATAGCTTCAGAGTAGATTCTGGTTACTTTGCTTCCTCATTATTATAACTATTTTCCTTAAAAATTCATAGAACTACAGGATCATTTAAGTTGGAGAAGACCTTTAAGATCATTGAGTCCAACTGTTACCCTAACACTGCCAAGCCCACCACTAAACCGTGTCCCTAAGTGCCATGTCTACACATCTTTTAAATACCTCCAGGGATGGTGACTCAACCACTTCCCCGGGCAGCCTGTGCCAATGCTTCACAACCCTTTCCACGAAGAAATTTTTCCTAATATCCCATCTAAACCTCCCCTGGTGCAGCTTCAGACCGGTTCCGTTTGTCGTCTCGCTTGTTACTTGGGAAAAGAGACTGACCCCCACCTCACTACAGCCTCCTTTCAGGTAGTTGTAGAGAGCTATGAGGTCCCCCCTAAGCCTCCTTTTCCCCAGACTAAAGAGCCCCAGCTCCCTCAGCCGCTCCTCACAGGACTTGTGCTCCAGGCCCCTCACCAACTTGGTTGCCCTTCTCTGGACACGCTCCAGCACCTCAATGTCTTTCCTGGAGTGAGGGGCCCAAAACTTAACACTGTATTTGAGGTGTGGCCTCACGAGTCCAAACTGAGAAGAGTTTAGGGAAAACCTGCAAGTTTCAGGATACAAATCAACGTAGAATTAATTAATTGCACTCCTACAAATATGTAACATCATAGGTCAGTTATATAATTAAAAAAAAAACAACTGATATTTCTTACTATCAGTCAGTCATCATGATTTGAAATGAATAAGAGGGATTGACCTTTGAAATTTTCCACTCTTAGATGAAGATAGCTTTGCATATTTCAAAGAAAAAAAACCACCCAACCCAACATAATCTCATTAGATCTGCAGTCAGAAGCACTTCTTTAAAAAGATTAAATATAGCCAGAAGCTACTGTATGATATAAATTCGATGGAAGACAGACAAAAATTAAGGTCAAAACTTTCAAATCTTAGTTTCTAAGATAGACTTCTATAAAATCAGTCTTTTTACATTTAAAAGAAAATCATGTGGTTTTCAGTAATGCTCCAGTAAATTTCAAGATCAGAATAAAATACAATTGCCAACTACGTTTTCAGTTACTTATCTATTCAGACTGCATAATCTTAGTGTGTTCCTTTTGTACATACTTATAATAATACAGTTTTATTTTTCTATATGATGTGAACTGGACTCAAAATATGAGACACCAGTTTAACATTTTATCATCCATATTTAATGGTGAGCCCTATATTGCTTGTTATAACTGTACTTTTTTAGTTTGATAATCTGTGTTGTATCTGAAGGTCTCAAATATCATTCCCGCTATCCACAAAGCATTACATAAATTTTGCTGGTGAGGACTCTATATAATTGGCTAAATCTTCCCTCTCCTTGAAATGCTAACTGGTCTGGAATCATGCAGAGGTACCTGAATTTTCTTCAGAATCAAATAGGTCTGTTCATGAAAGTTACATGGACATGCCATTATGGTCTTGCATGCAGTGAAGTGGTTTAAAGACAAAGATAATTTGCCTGATAATGCAACTTTGTTATTTTCATGTTCCAGATGAATAATCTGTCTGCGTTTAACAGCTAGTTTGGAACAAATTCAACTACTTCTACAGAGTCCTTACGCACCTAAATAGGAGCTTAGGGAGTAGTAATGTGCAAGTGTGCAAATGTCATAATTCTTAAGCCCTCCATACATCTGATACTTCAATTCTACATGTGACTTAAATTTTGACTAGTTTTTCACTGATTTGTTTCAGTTCATTCTAAGCAACACCAGTCCTGAGAGCAACAAACATGCAGCTACTAGACCAAAATCGTATGATTCAGAGGAGATGATATTCTGTTTGTTGCACAAGAGATACCCAGCCTGGTGAATGCCCTAGATCACATGTAATGACTGACATCCACCACTATTTTAGGCACTGTTGTGTACAGCACTCCCATGAGAGTCAAGCTTTGCCCAGGGAAAAGCGAGTATGAGAGGCACATAGTAAAAGTGAAAGACTTGAGTGAAATTAGTAAGCATCATAAAAATAAATCATAAAATAGGTAGGCAGATACAAATAATTACTCTTTCCAGAGGAATACAGCTACACAACGAAAATTTTAGCCCTCATCATTATTCAATCTTCTAAAATACATTGTCAGGAAAGTGGGATAGAAAGAGTTAGTACGAACTCAACAGGGCTTATACCTACTCCATACTCCAGGCACTTTAAGCCAAGTCCTAATTTTGTCTTGTTCCAACAGACTATGTTGACCACACACCAACCTTTTATTTTCCTATGAGTCTATAATTTGTTCTGTATGTATTTTTTTTTCTTAGAAATTAGATGATGCAGATAACTTAGTAACATCTTCATTCTTTGAACAATATCTTCTGTGAAACTTTATGACAGTTTTCAAATATTGTTATATGAACCGGTGAAGGGAATTTTAAAGGACGAAGACATAGTTTTTCCCTTACAAATTTCAGTTGACTGATGTTATCAACATGTGTGATACAGCTTCTATCAAAAGATCATCAAAAGTCTTTTAAACAGAAAAAGTATTATCCTACTACTCGTTGGGGGTCATTATCAGTTCCTACAAGACCAAAGGCTCTTAAGATTGTTTCCACTTCAAAATAAAGCTAAAAGGATAAGCGTCCAAACTTTATGTTTCAATTAATGGAGATAAACAAGTTTCCTGGGGAAAAACATAATCAATCTCCTGCTGAGCAATAAAACCCAAGAAAAAATAACGCAAATTTGCTGCACAACAGCTATTATAGGACACCTGTATCTGCAGTGCCTCTTGGTTTCATACTTCATGTTCTGAAAGTGTTCTGTTACTAAAACAAAGTAGCAAAATGTGTGGAATTACATCACTTTTCTCTGGAGTTCTGGAAGTTTCTTTGTCAATATGCCAGTGAAATAGAAATGGGACTTTTAGCTTCTGTTTGTTTATTTTTATTATGCAAAGCATGCTTTGTCATGTTACTAAACACACTTTCAAAGTTTCTAGAAAGTAGAGTTAAATCAGTCCCCATATTATGATTCAGTGTTTTATTAAATGTGCTAATCAAGTTTAAAAAAATCCCATAACGAATGTTTTCAGACAGCCTTTGCCATACTAGCAGATAGTTATGAGGCCTGTTTACCAGTATTTCCAGTAATTTTTTCCAATCAGTGATTGAATTTCTTTGTATTCCTACATAGGAGAAAGGACCTCAGCTCAGATATCGTTTATTCTTCCTGTTGAGACTGAGTAGGTACAAGGTCTTGAGAAGCAAAAATTTAAGAGTGTAAAAGGTGAAGGACAATATAATTTGATGAGCAATGATCTGAAAAACTTAAATTCTATCCTGGAGCAACAAAACCCACAGTCTTTCATAAATTTCAGATGAAGGGTGTTCTTGATGGCTTCCTGACCTGTACTTTGAATATTCTACTGTTTTGAAATACACCGGTTGAAAGATGTACAGGAATACATTGGTTGAAGTCTTTATTAATTCACTACCATCAGGCAGGTAGAAAAGGGATAATTTTATAGGGACTGCATATTACATTTGGGTGAACAATCTCTATATCTGTGAAAATGCTGAACTATTTGCAATGGAGTGTATCTGTAGGGTCTGGCTGTTTTTTTTGTTTTTGGAGGTGATGAGGGTTTTTTAAAGTACTCAGTTACAGCAAGGTTTGAACTCAAAATTGAGTTCAATGTTCGGTATTAATCCCTATAGTGCCCTGGGAAGAGATGTTTTGAATCTGCAAAGTCACCTGCAAAAAGTAATATATGAAAGTAGATGTGGCATTTTATTATTGCCAGGAAAGCTTTGCACAAATAAGCAGAAGCACAAGCAAATGTGCTTTTGTCATTTGGAACATACAGTCACATTAGGGGTACGTGATATGTTGCATGAGATAAAGAAAATTAAGAGATTTAGCACAGAGTACAAATAAACTTGCAGAATACTATAATCCTAGTGGGAGTGATGCCAAAGAAAAACATTTATATTTTTTTATTTTGAATTGAGAGTATTTCCAGTTTTGTGTTCCATACCAGACCAGTATATACAAGTGTTACAATGAAGCCTAGAATCCCTATGCCCTCAATCTGAACATGGCTAACACCAGCTCTAAATCATCAGACACTTAGTAGAACTGTGCCTTATACCATATGGCCTGACTTTCAGTTTCTACCATTTAATATATAACATAATTTTGAAGTGAACTTTTAAAATCTGCATATGCTCCCTTTTTCTTTCCTGATTTTCACAGTATAAAATCTATATATGTGTGATCCATTCTGTTCAACATTTCAGACTTCCGTTAGCACCAACATTTCATTTTAGATTAATTCCCTGTGATTCTTAGTAACTTACTGAAAACACATTTTTTCTAAACTTCCTATATAAATAGTGGAGAGAAGCAGCACACCTAAAACATGAATTTCTCCATAGAGATTCCCAATGTTTCTCTCTCAATAATACAATGAATCATGGGTGGTTATGCTCCAAACTTAGGTGGTTCATTAAGTGCCTTAAAATGAGTGGGCTCAGTCTGGATTTAACAGCAATACTGAAAATAAGACTTTAATTATGAAATATTTGTTCCTTATTTTCCATGGAGAAGGAGGGAGCTCAAGCTCATGAATCATCTGAGGAATGATGATGTTAACTGCCCTTTCATCAGGATCTTGAAATAAGCAGAAATATACATAGGCAAAAATATGTCTGAGGCATAAGTGTACTAATCTCTGCTTTTTATATATTTAATCATATTTAAGTGAAACTTTGTTTTATAAATTTATGGATTTACTCTGTAATCCTGAAATAATAAAAGGTTTAACATTTATCTAGAGTAACTTCTGGAACTACAGACTATGTACACCATGCGTGTAAAACACAGCCATCTTTCAGAGGAGTACTGATAGAAATAGATACTATTTAGAAAAAATTTAGGAAAAAATATTTCACTGGACAACAGAAAAAACAGCAATTCTGAATTGGCTTAAACATTTGGGCAAAAGAGATTGTGAGTGAAAGCAGAAGTAGACACCAAACTGATATTAGACTTGGCATTTCTAGAAGAATTCAACAAGGACCTTTCACTAATGGAAGAAGAAAAAAGGAAGGGAAGGGGAGGGAAGGGAAGAGAAAATAAAAATCAAATATTCCTGCAAAAGGGAAAAAGGGGGAGGGTGCTAAGTGTGTATATTCCACAGTATTTAGGATATTTGGAAACCATGAAGAAATGCTTAACAGGCCATAGACAAGTGCCAGAAGAACCAGAAATGGTGGTTCCCCCTGATATGAATCATTGAGAAACATGAGGTCCCAGAGACTAGAATGAAGATCTTGAATTTGCCAAAGAAGGCAACTTACTTTTACTACTTTCTACATACTGCAGTGATCAAGTTTTCTGAAACAGTTTTCACAACATAAAGCATTGTGAAAAAATGACAGCATGTAAGGACTGATTATGGACAATGGGGCTTGAGTTGTTAAATGGGGCTTGAATTGTTAAACATTGTTAAATTGTTAAAAATTGTTACAAAAATTATTAAAAGGTCCTCCTGAAAATTGCTTGAGACTACCGCAGTTATCTCCTATTCAATCAGTGGGGTTGGCCAGCAACACAAGTGGCCTCTTCAGGCTCGTAAGTGATGCTCAGAGTTTCCAAATAATATTTTGGAAATACAATCACATTGTGACGTGGTTGCTGTGACAGCAGCCTGTCGCAAATGAGATTTTGTTACACGGCTTCGGTTTAGCAGCAATTTAGGATTTAATAGTATTTTTGAGATCACAGGATTCGGTTGTATAATTTTAACAGTACTTAATCACCAGCCAATTTAACAGAGTGATTCAATGGAATTTGTTAGAATCAAATTTGCGACTTAAAGATTCAACGAGGGCAGGGATCACCCGAAACTTCCTGCAGGGTTGCACGCAAAGGGAGGTCCCATGGAATCACACACATGCACAGACAGAGGAAACAGTTCTGACCCCGCAGGAGGGCTAAACAGTTCCAAACCAAATCACACAGGGACAAACTAGCTCCGAACCCACCTGCAAATGCAGACGCACAGATACAACA
>JANXJC010000008.1:22908247-22948995 GCA_027564655.1 Leptodon cayanensis
GGCGGCTCTCAGCGAGGGCCTCCGCACCACCGGCTTCGGCCATTACTTCCCATTCCGGCCGCAACGCCTGCCGAGTCGTTCTGGTAGATGATTGGGGAGCAGATGGCCCAGGTGTGGCCAGGGGGTGCCCGGCGCCCAAAAGTCGCAGCGCTTGTAGTCACGGTAATGGCACAACGGGAGGGTTTTCCCAAGGCATGCAGGGCTTATCCCGAGATCTCTGGGTGGCTGCACCACCACACAGCCAAGCACTCACACAGGCACTCCCAGTCCTCAACCCTGCAGGACAGGGGAGAGTATAGGAAGAGCAAAAGCAAGAAAACTCGTGGGTCGATATAAATATAGTGTATTAAGTGAAGGAAAGAGAAGAAAAACAAGTGATGCAATCACTCACCACCTCCCACAAGCAGACTGGTGCCCAGCCTGTCTCAGAGCAATGGCCACCTTGAAAGCCAAAATACCTCCACCACCTTCTGTCTCTACCCCAGTATTTATTGCATGATGTAATATAACATGGAATATCTCTTTGGCCATTTTTGGGTCAGCTGTCCCAGCTGTGTCCTCTCCCAACTTCTTGCCCACTGCCAGCCTACTGGCTTCTCACTGGGGTGGAAGTAGAGCCTTGGTGTTGTGCAGGCACTGTTCAGCAGTAGGGAAAACATTGCTGTGTTATCATCAACACTGTTTTAGTCACCAATTCAAAACACAACACTATATGGGCTGCTGTGAAGGAAGTTAACTCCATCCCAGCCAGACTCAGTACACCTGATCAAAATTTGAAACAGCAGATTGGAAAACAGTGCAATGCACTTAAAAGTACCACAAATTACCCCTGAAGAGTCAAGCAGTAATTGGTTACCTATGAAGAACCACAGGAGATGTTCTGGTCAGATTTTATTTCAGCATGCCTCTTGATGAAGTTTGACATCTCCATCTCCTAATGACTTTAAAAAAAAATCAGGAGTCAAGGCTAGATATTTGAGTCATGTCAGATCTAGTTCATGTAAATTATTCTAAGGCTAAGCAGGGTCAGTCAGCACACCACTCAAGAGGATGTATGTGGGAGTTTGTTTCCTGGTTTTCTGAGTATGTAGGAATTTTATATTTTACATCATAGAGTCAGTCAATCTCTCTTTCTGTCTCTCTTTCTCTATAAATGTTTATGAAATTTAGAAAAGAAAACCAAACAGAAATAATGCTCTGGTACTGTGGGTCTTCTCCCAACCAAGTACTCAAGCTAGACTCAGATGCTCTCAAGTTTTCCTTCTGTTCCTGTGTCTGTAGTGTCTCACTCATGGTGGCACAGCCTGAAGGTGATGGGAGACAGAAATACTGATCAGCTAACAAGAAACAACATACCCCACATATCATACAGGATTTTAGTTCATACTTAGGACACCTAATTTTGGTGTCCACTTTTGCATACATTAGAGCACCTAACTCCCACATATATGGGATTTAAGTGTAATCAGTATCACAGTTTCTAGCTGTGACTGATTTTAGTTTATGAATTCAGGAGGGATTAGTTAAAGGAGAGCTGACAAGCCTTTGCTGATAATAATTTACGGGTGGCACTTTTTATAAAATACTTAGGGAAGCATATATAAGAAGACCAGGGATGATATATAAACTCTCAGCTGTTGGAACTATAATCTTAACGACATTGCTTTTATTCTCCCTGCCCCAAACAAAACAGTTCTAAACATTTTTTCTTTAGAATAGTGAGTACAAGAATGTCACTCTTTAGCATTTTTTTCTCACTGAAACACTGAAGAAAAATAAATCTAGTATCTTGCCTTCTCCAAATCTGTAAAAATATCCTTGCCAGGTGCCACCTTTTGGCTCTTAAATACTATATGTCTTGTCTGACTGTGTATTCATTTCACTTTGTCATTCTTTGCTGTTTCAAACACTTTGTGGTAGTCCTTTTATTCTGCAAATATATTTATCTGACCTAGTCACCTTGAAGAGTAGAAAATGCCTTACAACATGCATTCCAAAGATGTGTTTCATGTGAACCACTTAAAGCAACTATATTGGAGTGAGGTGTTTTCCACTGACACTCCAGAGTCCTACTCTAGGTTGACTTTTCTCTATTGACCATAGAGAGAGACTGAAGTGACTGGCTCAGAGGCAGTCAATGCCCAGCTGCAGACCTTTAAAGCTGTTGAGGTGAGGACACTAGCTAACTCCAGATCTCCACAAGTGGAAGCACAGGAAGAAGGTTAACACTGCGGTGACTGGCAAAGGTAAAAGAGAATGAAAGAAAAATAGAACCTTTGAAAAACAGATCAAGGCATGGCAAAGGCAAATGAAAAGAAAAAATGAAAAAAGAAAAAAAAAAAAGTCAGATGTAGAAAGGCTGATAGTGAGCCAAACCTTTTTCTGTGGCTATTGTGATTCTGTAGAACTGAGCTAGAAGATTAGTTCAAGTATGTATTTAAATGCTTAGTATTTTCTCTGTTCTGGACATAGACTCCTGTAAGAGCAATCTTTCTCCTGAAATTTGTTTGGTGATCCACAACTATACAGAGGTGCAAACAAAAAAAAGCAAAAATATAGTTAGCATTGTAATAGAACAGGCTCTTAAGTTCTTATCTAGCTTAACAGTTTATGTATGTTTTATTTTTTCACTGGAGCTTATTTCCCTGACCTGAGCTGCAGGCCAATCACTTGGGTTGGCCCACAGCTTAACTTGGAAGTCAGGTCCAAAGGGTGGAGTTCTTTAAACAAGTGTTGCACATCTATTTCTTCAGACAGACATGGATACACGCAATCAATTGTTAGTATATTATCAGCACATTTATTTGGCTCTAATCAGCTAACAGCTAGGTGAAGGCTAACTAGCTCCAAAAAGCTAATTAAAAGTGCTAAGAAGTTTTGAAAATATAGACACTTCTGTTAGGTCTTTAACATGGCAGCTGATCTCTTCTGCAAACTTGGCTTGAATGCTGCAGCCTCAAATATGGCTGCTAGAAGGTGTATAACTTTATAGTTTAAACAGCCTTCTCGGAATATAGGACAGAACCAACTTCTATGTAACAATAAATAGAAAACTAAGAAAAATGATCCCTACAATATTTGGCTACCTTTTATAGCATGCTGTATTCTGGAGTTATTTACAAAAAAAGTGAAATACTAGGTTTTATCAACTGCAATATTTATGTAATGCTTTTAAATGAACTGATATAGTAATTGCTTTTAACTTTTGTTTTTGACCACTTTAAATGCCATATAATTTTACAGTTTATGTGCAACATTAAATGTTCTAAACTTCCTGAGTTATGAAATAATAAATATGAATAAAGCTAAAATAAAAATAAAATATTTCTAAACTTTGTTCATGGAAATTGAGGAGCATGTCTATTATGCAGTGTGGGTATAACTGTTATCAGAGAAGAGAGAAGGGGAAAACACAGGAGAAGGAGGAAATAGGGAGTGAAAAAATAGAAGACTATTATGTAACTAATTCAGATGTCTGAACTCAGACCTACACATAGTTCCTCTGCATATTTCTTTAGTCACGTAGAAGAGATTGTTCAATGTCATTGCTGTAGGAATTTAAACAGAAAGCCCAACAATACAAGGATCATTAGACAAAATCTTTGTGGCTGGTAGACCTGGAAGAATTTTGCTCTCCTATCACTATGCCACAGTAAACTCTGTTATGTATGCTCTCTGCCAGTGTAAAATGTGACTTGCCACTACCTGATTTGTCCTGGGAAAAAGAAGCAACTTTTGTTATCTCACCAAAACAAAATATTTGCACCTGTGCTGCTACTGGTACCACTAGAACTCTGCAGCGGATAACCTTTAATGTAGAATTAGGTCCTGAATGATAAAACAAGCAATTCACCAGCCCATGTAAGCATTTTATGCTTTCAAATAATTCTTAGATATGCATAATATATGCACAACTATCTTAGAAGCTTAAAAAGTAAGACCCATAACTGCCTGTCCCTTTCTTTTTGTTTGAAGGGGGGCTCAAGTACCATGTATTTTTTACTGTGGTTGCTAGGAAAATGGTAATGAACCCTCTTCTTGTTTCCTTTATGATTCCTTCTTGTTTGCATTACAGCAAAGCACAGTAAAAGCCTGTTGACATCTTTTCTCTCCCGCTCCATACCAAATGTACAGGAAGATGGAATTCTTGTTACTTTTAGCCTTTTTAATCAAAATAGGAGTTTCTCTATGATTAACCTTGATTTTCTGTGTAGCTTACACTGAACTATAACAACGTTGCTTATCCTAAAGATTTTTGGACAAATTATCCTAAGTTTTTTCCCATTAATCTTAACACCTAGTCTATTTTTCTTCTCCCCCTCCCCTCACTTCTTTTCTCCTGCGTGAACACAGGTCTGAACATGTAACACCATTGATAACAGGTGAACAGATGGGAGCATCCCTCATCTCCCAGACTTGGGTATCTAGTTGTGTAAAATACTGTTATGTGGTACGGTGATTTATATCCCCAAACCCTTTCTGCAATTAAGGTCTTAAATTGACTAAATGGAATAGAAGTGCTTTCTTTCGTATATTGGATCATTAGCTACAACACTCATACAAGAAGAATGCAAACCTATGCCCTTCTAGAGAGTTCCCAAGCCACTAGAATAGAAGGCAGATGAAACAGGACAAACTCCAATTTTCTCTTTGAATCTGACCAAATCTATAGAGAGGAAAGAATAAAAGCCTCTTCTGTTAGAGAGGGAGGAAACAGGATAAAGCATGTTTTAGTTAGGAATCCTCTAGTAGCGGAAAAGAATCCTAGATCTTCTTCCCTGCTCCCTGTACTGTCTGATCAATGGCTCTTCAGTGCCAAAATAGTTGACTTAGTCCTTAAATGACTCCTCTAGAGAAGTCAGGTTTAAAAATTATCTCTTGGCATTTCCTGTTGGCTGGTTTCTGGTGGCTCTGTGCTCAGTATGTTGATCCTAGCTGTTTCCTTATACTGATTGTTAGGAATTCTGTTCTGGTGCCTCTTACTGCCTTCATGCACTCTATATGAGTCTAAAAGCTTCACTCAAAATTTTGGATTTTATTCTGGAAGAGTAGGATTTTTTTTATTAAAAATACATTTGCAGAAGTCTGTGTTTGACCTTAAGCTCTCTACAGAGAGAAATATACTTCCAGAATTATTTGCAGGAGTTGGCATGTGCCTACGTGAACTTCATGAGGTTGCTGTTGGCCCATTTCTCAGCCTGTCAAGGTCACTCTGCATGGAAGCCTTGCCCTCCAGCATACTGATCACTTCCCACACTTTGGTGTCATTCAGAAATTTGCTGAGAGTGCACTCCATCCTATCATCCAGGTAATTAATGAAGACATTAAATAGTATTGGGTCCAGTATTGATCCCTGAGGGATGCTACTAGTTACTGGTTGCAGGACTTTGCACCACTAATCATAAGGCACGATACTGGAGATAATACTGTGCTGAGGTCAATATTGTTTAATATCTTCCCTAATGACTTGGACAGTGAAATGATGTGCACTTTTGGCAACTTTGTAGATGATACTAAACTGGGAGGAATGTCTGATGCACCAGATGGTTGTGCCACCGTTCCAAGGGACCTGAACAGGCTGGAGAACTGGGCAGAGAGGAATCTTATTAAGTTTGACCAGGGGAAATGCAAAATTCTGCATTCAGGGAGGAATAACCCCAAGCAGCAGCACACACTGGGGACCAATAGTCTGGAAAGCAGTTTTGCAGAAAAGGCCCTGGGGTCCTAGTGGACAACAAGTTGAACATGAGCCAGCAATGCACTCTCACAGGAAAGAAAGCCAACACTATCCTTGGCTATGTTAGGAAAAGCGTTGCCACCAGGTTGAGGGAGGTCATCCTTCCCCTCAACTCAGTACTGGTGGGGCCACATCTGGAGTGCTGTGTCCAGTCCTGGGCTGCCCAGTACAAGATATGTATTTACTGGAGCAAAGCCAGAGCAAGTCTTCAGGGATGGAAACATCTTCATGTGAGGAAAGGCTGAGAGAGCTGGGACAGTTTAGCCTGGGAAAGAGAAGGCTCAGGGGGCTCTGATCAAGGTGCATAAATACCTGATGGGAGGGTGTAAAGCAGGTGGAGCAGACTTTCCTCAGTAGTGCCCAGTAATAGGACAAGAGGCAACAGACACAAACTGAAATACTGGAAATTCCATTTGAATGTAAGAAAACATTTTTTTTTACTGTGACGTTGGTCAAGCACTAGCACAGGTTGTTTAGGGAGGTTGTGGAGTCTCCATCTGTGGAGATAATAAAAATCTGGCTGGACATGGCCCTGGGCAACCTGCCATAGTGACGCTGCTTGAGTGGTGGAGTTGAACAAGGGGATTTCAAGAGCCCTCTTCCAACCTAAAAGATTCTATGCTTCTTTGAGCCAAGCATCAGGTCAATTTTGCACCCACCCTACCACTTACTTATCCAGCCCATTTCTTACCACTGTGATAATAATGCAAGTGAAAATTAACAAATACTTGTTTAACAATTGTATAAAAATAGAGTGACAAACTATGTACCTTTTGTAGAAGACAAGGAAATGTGATTTTGTGTCAATGATGTTTCACAGGCATACACCTGTTTACATTTTTGTTAGAATTTGGAGTTGTGTCTTGTAGAAAATAAATCTAGACAAATCTTAGTCATCAAACTCAAACTATAGTTATGCTACCTGAGGGAATAACTAGCATCTCAGGATTTTGAATATGCTATTACTAGGGTTTCTGATATCACAGTGTTGACACTGTACATGTACAAAGACAGCAGACAGCAAAAGTGTCCAAGAATAAGCAAGCAATAACCACTCACTCCTATATTCACTAACATTAGCTCTGAAATATTTCTTGATATGTTAAACAAAGCATCCTTTGAGAACAAATTCCCAATTTTCCTTGCTACAGAAACAATCATGAACCTAAGAGAAAATGTTCTACAAATATTTTGTATATTGATATACACAGGACATTTAAACATAATCGAAAGAAAAAAAAGAACTAGTATTCATCATCAGCTACTGGCTCTTCATAATCTAGCTAACAACTGATATTAGGAATGTGACTTTGCAAAAATTTTTATAAAACAGGTATCACAGTGCAGCAACAATAAATTCTCCTGGAAATTCTTTAATTATTTCAAGTGCATTGAAATAGCTGATCATAAACTTTGATTCTTTTGTCTAATTCAAACTTCATTAAAAGCACACGCTTGCAAGTTTCAATATTATGTATCTTATCACCAAGTGTAGTCATGGAATTTTTATATATGTAATCCTACAACCATATAGCAGAGAAAATGAGATTACTCAAGTATAGTCTTCCACTTCAGTAAAAGTCGCATGAATATTACATACATACTTACAGCCATCCTGTAGAAATAATGAGATTACAACTACTCTACTCCCTCTAAGGATAAGAAAAAATATAATACTCTACATGATTATATTTCTTAAGTCATTGTAGAAGACAAAAGAGACCATGCTTTTTTATAATAATAAAAGTGCGAATGTGTCACTGTTAGTTCTTCACAGAATTAGCTCTTACAATGTATTATCAACACATATAAGGAGGACAGTGAAATTGCCTTTTATTTTTACTAGCCAAATTAGAAAATACTTAGTGGGGAAAAAGAGACACTTTAATTATACTGAAAGAAAAAGAACATGGGAAAATAAATTGAGTATGTTTCTATTAACTAAGAAGTCTTTTCTCCTTTCTGTTTTTTTTTTTGGGAGGTTGGGTTTTTTTTTTTTTTTACACAAAGACTTAGCTAACCTGTTCCAGTTAGAAGGAATTGGCTGTGGTATGAGGTTTTTTTTGATGCAGTACTACCTATTATAAAGAATATACAAAATCCCATTTCCCTGAACACAGCAGAAATAAAACAACAACAAAAAAATTTCTTTCCTACAATGTTAAGCTTTTTTCAGCTATCAGTCAGTCCAGAATCCATTCTACCCAAACTTTTCTCAGCACCAAGCAATACATATTAACTCAGGTTGTTTGATGATTCTTGATGCCTCCCTATGAAGTGTACTACTTCTTTAATCTGTTTTTCCCTTTAGATACAGAAAAAACAGAAGTGTGTTTCAGTGTACATTTCAGCTGTATTTGCTCCAGATAGGAAGAGAACTATCAATTTATTCTGGAAAATGAGAACAATTCTTTTATCAAAACAATTAACTAGCAACTTGCTCTATGGGATGCATGTCTGTATTGCACTTAAGAGTCCTGAAATGTCAAACAAATCCCAACATTAAAAAAATAACTTCTAAAAGTCTGTGTAGATTTCAGATTGGTAATGATTAGCTGGAATTCTTTAACACTGTCTGGACTAGCTCTTTCATCATTTGTATAAGTTATAATCACATCACACGGAAGATCATTTAAAAAACTTATGAAGATGGGCATTTGTCTTTGTGGAGACTGATCACAATATCTCAGGAAATGAAATTACTCAAGGAAAATCAATCATACATTTGTTAGATGAGATAGTTCTGCTGTTCATATAGTTACCAGGTTTAAATCACAGGTATGGTATATCAAGATGGATATCAAGTTTCTATTTTAGAAGAAAAGATGAGATTGCAGTAGAGACATACTGTTTCAGGTTTTCTCCATTAAATCATCCTTTTTCATTGCTAGCTTCTTTCACATTGAATTAGAAAGATAGGCAGACACTTAACTAGCTTTTATGATACATCATTTATGTATTGACTAGGAAAGTCTTCAGTTCATGACAATATAGTATGGGTGTATATTGCCAATATATTATGAATTTGCTCCCCCCCTCCAAGAAAATAAGTGTGAATACTTCCGTTTTATGTCATTGTTGTCTAAAAAAATTTGATAAAACCTTGGAGAAAGCAGATTTTGAGAAAAAAATCTATAACCAGGATGGCTGCAACTACATACCGTTATTTAGTTTGGGTTTTAGTTATGGCAATGTAGAATTTTTCTTTCCTATTAGTCTGTTGTTCCCCGCATGAATAGCAACAATGTTTAGCACTACTGTAAATGGATTAATACTTTTAGACATTTTAGGACCAGAAAGGAGAATTGTGATAATGTAAAGTAACCACTAGCACAACACAAACTATGTCATAAAGTACACAGCTTTAGAAAGATACTGCAATCTTAATCTGAAAACTGCTGAGTAGAAAGTCTCCCTATAAAATAGTGCTCTTTTATATGTGACTTGTGCAAAAATATATAAACAAAAGCCTGAAACAAATAATTGAAAATGACAAAACAACCTGATCGAAGGCAATTCTAAACTAAAGATGATATTCACATTAACTTTAAATATCTAAAATTAGATGTCTAAATCTGAGCTCTTCAGTTCATTTCCCTTTTTAAATCAATGCAGAGAAATAGATGCCTTCAGATCACGATTCATGTAGCGTAAAGCAGACACTTATTTTAAGATCATTATCAATTTGTCAATACAGATACTTATTTTTCTCTATTGCCTATAAAACAAGAAGCAATATTTAGCACTGACTCAGACGCCTTGCTTCTAAAATCCAGGCTGGAAGAACTTGTGCCCCGCCACTGCAAGGAGCATATGCGCTAATTTACATAGCAAGTGAGGCTAATTTAAATGTAACTGGCCAATAGTAGATAAGATGGTGACTACTAACCAATGAATGTAAATTTAGGCGGGTTTATACTAATCATGTAACAGAATAAGTACATTGGTTTTCTTTGGTGTGGTGTGCCAGCTTTGTGGATTTACCGCCTGGCGCCCATCTCTGCACAGACATGAAATAAAGGAAGATTTAGGCCCTGTGTGTAAGATTGGCTCATTGCACACCAGGTACTGAACCCTGCTTGTGGGACAACAGTTGGACCACAACAGTTACTTTGTAAGACCCTGGTTTTGTAATGTAACTGGACACTACCTAATGCAGTGTTGAATGCAAATAAACAGAGGTGACCATGTCTGCATTCACCCCTGGTAACTTTAGAGCTATATCCAAAAAGGGCTGTACTAGAACTTGGATTTCCTCCAGCCTGGTTTCTAAAATGAGAAGGAAACTGTTACAACTGAATATATGTTGCAAATGTGCAATGTGTACATGCAATAAATGCGTATACATTTTACATATATAGTTGCATAATATATACATATAACCTACATATACATTCAGTTAGGAAATTAGAAATCACTGTAATGGAAATGATTGACAGATGAGGCTAGTTTTAAACTTCAGGATAATAATTTCTTGGGTTGCTATTCATTAGCAATAAACATTGCCAATCTTAGTTCTTACTCATTACCAATTGTTATTACTACATAGATAAAACAGACCTTAACACTGAGAACTTAAATCAGCGACAACATGGAGCTGATACTGAATAGTTATAATTGACAGCTACGGCCCTTGATTGGCTTAGTCCCTGAGGTCAAGATGGCCACGTCTGAGAACTCTTTGACAAGGGAAGCTGGAACTAAAGTGGGAACCTTCGTTCTTTCCCATCTTGCCTCTCTCTTCACTGATGTTTTGTGTTCCCCAGCAATCTCTTCAACAGAAAATAGGTGCTTTTATCTGCTAAAGACAAAGATGATCTTCTTCTGGGACCTAGACTTGCTATCATTTTGCCAAATATTCCTGCTTACTCTACATTCTTTGCTCTTTTCTCACGGATTTTACTACTTGCATATATTTTCCTGAACCCTGCTTGTGGACCTGTGCTGCAGGTCTCCTCTGCAGTAACATTTTACATCCTGCTGATACTACGTATATTAAAAAATGCTACTGTGTTACAGTGTTACAAAATGCTTAATGTACTGGTTTTAGTTTACTTATGTCTAGGTGTAAAACAAACAAATATTAATTTAATCTTGTTTAGTCTACTTCTGTGTTATATATACAACAGGGCACTGTTTTGGCTACAACTTTGAATGTAATCAGATCTTCTACAATCTGTTCTACCTCTGGTGCTGTGTCTCTGGCACTCCTAGGTGCACAATGCCTGGTTTCAGTGGGAGATAAGAAGGAGCTATTTTTAAACAAAATGTTTGGTGTTTGGTGACTGTGGTAATCTCCTGGAATGTGAAGAATGCAACTGCAGAAATTTAAATCCAGGTGTCCAAATCTCTGAGGAAATGTTCTCCTTGAAAATTTATTCAAAAGCCTTTGATTTTAAGTGAAGTAACTGAAATAACACAGCACCGACTTAAAAAATGCAAAGTACAGCTTGTTCTAAACGCACTGAATACATTAGGTCTCTTTTGCATTTGGTTTGTATTTTATCTAGACATTTGCAGCTGTAAATACATGCACGCTCATGATCTTCAGTTTTAGGGTCTAAAGTATTTTCAAGTGACTAAGGAAGTTTGACAGCATTTTTCTATATCACTCTCCAGGAACTAAGCATAAATTTTATTTAAGTTCCTTTTCATCTGTGATTTGTTTTGTTGTGTTTAGAAACAAGCTCTGATTTTGAAAGAATCCTCACTGTTTTGAGCCTAACTGGTTCTGAATGCAATATTTTGTATGTGGTTTCAAATATTACTGAAAGGAGAAATATTGGATGCTGAAAAACAGTATGTATGCACACACACATACACATCTATCATAGTGCAGAATGTTGAAATTAATGTACGATGACTGACAATACTATCATATACATTAATAATACATGGAATACTTTCTCTTGGGATATCAAATCACGTATTCATAAAAATATTCAGGGAGATTATTTGATAGCTGCATTACACAAGGTAGAACTGTATCTTCTAGCAAATATATTCTAGCAACTCTTACCAGTCAATTCTTTTCACTGTTGTCAAAACAGTACTTCTGTGTGTGTAACCGTAGATCAGAGTGTAAATATTTGGGTTTAACAGGAGACTACAGGGAAGAATTTAAGTGGAATTATGAGAAAAATAAAAAAACCAACATGCTTTAACAATCCTGTGAATAATATAAAATGCTGATCTACAATTATTAAAGGAAAAAAATGATAGCTGTATTTGTCAAAGATTAATCCATATCACAGAAGAATTTCTTTTCTGTGTGAGTTATATCTAAGTAGTCTTGTATCAGTCATGACTATCCTTTCCATTTCTCTTCATAAAGTGATAGCACTGCTAACTTATTGCAGGAAGTTCCTTCTTTTTTCCCTCAAAGTTTATTTATTTATGAGGAAATAACTGCACTACTATACACAAGAAACTTCTCAATATATAATCCTGAGACTAATTTTGTTCATCCCATTAATAGAGCCAAAGAAGGTGTTTAGTTAGGCTAGTGGTATTCTGAGGCTTTCTTAAGTAAAGCATAGACTAGACAGTTCACTTAAGACTAACTGAAGTAAATCCTGTATTCAGAAAAAGTAATCCAAATTAACAAATATCTAAATTTAAAGTGATTTAATTAGACTCTTTAAAACCATTACATGGAGAATTCTTTTAAAAAGAAATTAAATGCTAGACTCTGTACATTGACTACAGATGCAAACCTAGATGACTAGAGTGATTTAGATGCCTGATTTTAAGGCAATGATTTTAAGTTGATTAATGTTAGGAAAGGAAACTCCCCCCTTATGTTATGTCTCTTTAAGCAAGCTGCTCTTTAATAAATATATGGGTGTGTTTCATGAAACATCCCTGAAGATTGGTGTACTCACCTCCAGTAAAAATCAAAAGCTAGCTTTGTAACAAAATGCCTACTAATATAGTTGTCCAAATATAATACTTCTAATATTTCTTTAGTTGTTTTCCATACAGGTATTTTCTGGTTAGCTCATTTTTTGCTGAAGAACTAGGTTTCTTTACATAGGGATTGACAGTCAGCTTTCTTGATGCATATTGAAATAAGTTATCAGAAGCCAGAGTTACTACTGAGAAGAACAGTGACCTGAAACCAAGTCAAGAAGAAGCAATCAATCAGTAAGATTGAAAGACATTTTTGTAAGGTCTTGGCACTGGAAGTTAATTTTTCTATAAACATAAACAGATAAAATATTACATGAAAATTATGAGATAGATTCATAAAAGAATATTCACAGTTCTTACCTCTTCTGCAGTTTAAAAAAGAAAAGAGTTCGAACCAAGTAATGGACAATTCCTTATGAATGACTGATGATACATATGAAAGCCTGAGGCATAGGAAAGCTTAAGAAGACAGATTTTTTTTTTTTCCAGCAATTAATAGAGTTGTTAGCAAAAGTCTTTTTTGACTGTGAAGCTCCTAACTACATGTCCAAGAATTGCAAAATATATACACCCTTTGGTTAGTGAACTACGAAGATCACTTGACAGTCATTTTCCAACCGATTTCATGACACTTATAACATTTTCTATCAGCTATAAATGGTTGTTTAACAGGTTTACAGTATGAAATATATTATCAAACTATGAGAGTTATTCCACATAAGCATCAAACTTTTGCATATGTAAACACCTTTTTTTCATCATTTGAATAATGATGGAGTGTTGAGGGTACTGGTGAATCTTTGTTAATTATATTTTATTTGCAAGCACTGTAAATCTATAATAAATAATTTTTCTTTTCATAGAAACTTGAAATGATCAAGACAAGAATTATTAAACTGTTTTCATTCAAGTTTTTTTAGTCTGACTGGGATAAAATGATTGCTGAAGGACTGCAAAAACATCTTTGTTTTGTGATCGGAGGCCCCCACTACTGCCAATAATAGCACTAATATAAAAAACATATTGCCATTTATATAAATGAAAAATAAGAAAGACTTTCATTCTGGAAAAAGAAAGAGGTTTGTAGCGGGCCTGATCCATGCAGCTGAACAAATACAACTCCATTCCCAGCTTTTGGTGCAAGGAGTAGCTCCTCAAGTTACTGTAATTATTACTTTCTCTAGAAAAAGACTGCTATCTCTTCCTAGTGGATGGAAAGGACTACTAGTGTTCCCAAGAGAAGGATGGGTGCATATGTTAATGTCAAAATATTACAAAAATCTAAATCAGGATCAGGTTCAAATTGTTCAAAATAGACCTCATGAAATGTGGGAGTTTAAGAAAATAGTCCTGTGAATTAACCATGTTTATATTTCTTCTCTCTTCCAAAATTACATCTGAACATAATCTAGTATATGGTGCCCTTGGTAAAAAAGAAAAAAAAGTATGTCAAAAGACACATTTGTTCAGTCATTCATATTGTTGTCTTGTTACTAAATTAATTTCAGATTCCAAAATTCTTGCCATGTCTTCTGACACTTGAAGAAATTCCTAAGTTTGTAAGGTATAAATCTAAGAAAAGATTTTAGATCATATTAAAAAAACCACTGAAAACTGCCAGTCTTTCTCCTAGTTTGCAGTGAGTCACATTGTAATACAGAATACCTTTTAAGATTAATTAAGCAGCAATAGTTATGGAATAAGAGACATTGTAGGTAATTCTCATTTAGATTATGAAATTTATTTTGAAATATAAAATGCAGTGGCAGCTACAGTTTATTCCTCTTCCATTATTTGTCAAAGTTGAAATGTTCAACTGTTTTTTGATTCCTAGAATTACTAAAATAACTGAAATTAGATGGGAAAAAATCATTGATATGTGGAAAGTAGAAAATGTGACTGAATCCTCAAACCACACTGGGCTGCCATAGCAGCTTTCAAGCAGATTTGACCCTCAGTTTTCCATCCAGCTCTGAATAAAGAAGATAATTTAAAATGTCACAAAGAATGACATGTACCTGCAGCTGTGGACAGCCATAGTTAGTCAGTAATAAAGCAGAACATTACAGCTCTGCAGAATGAAATTAAGATTTTAATTAAAGCCTCTGACTCAGGTGAGACAGGATTTTATTCTAGGGATAAAGAAAATCACATAATCAAAGACTCTTGGGGAGGCATTTGGGGGAGAGGGTCTCGGTGAGACACATGGGGAGTAGCTCCGAGAGGTACTGTTGGAGACACGAGGATGGAGAAACTTTGAAGACAGGGACACTGCAGGGGTGTTGGGAGAGGATCTGAGGCAGAACTGCCAGGGCCGCAGAAGAGGGCACCGAGGTGACATCCAGAGGATGCCATGGCCCAGCCCCAGGACCCTGCACTGCCCAGGTGTCACCTCTGCGCTGAGCTGCCTGACCTTCCTCCTGGAGAGAGCCATCATCCCTCAAGGGACAGGAAAGTAGTGTGATTAGCAAAATTGTGCATATTTCTGTGATTAAGGCATTTTGGTATTTGAGTCCTTTTAGTCTCTGCACTATCAGTTTCGTCTTAACTCTGACACAGCAGTATTCAGGTTTTTGCTGGTAATTTTGCTGATTGCATGAGTAATCCTCCCCCACTCACTTCCTGTCAGCAGCTGAAAAATTTAGATTAAGCCACCCATGTCTTCATAAGAAAAGAGAAGCAGCAGCATACTCTTGACCTAAACAGCTGAGAGATAGCAAATGAACCCCAAATGGAAGCAGCTGCTACATCTCAGGTGAAATCAGCCCTTCCCTGTCTGAGCAGCCTGCTTTTGCTTCCCAGTGATTCAAATCCCATTTCGCTTTGCCTGGACAATCATTCAGAGCCTCCACATAACCTGCTGTGGCTGAATCATGACACTTAACAGCTCTCGGCTTAGCTGAGCGAAATGGCTGTCCTAAATATCCTAACGCTTTTCCGTGTATATTCAAATGGATGAGATTTAAGTGCCAAAAGGAGTTCAGATTTCTCCTGCTTAGCTTCCCACAGTCAGTTACAGCTTTCACGTTTTAATCATCAGTTCTAAACAGTTTTAGAAAGTAACTATGCTGATATTTCCAGTACTTAAAAGTTTACACTTTAATATGGATCTGCTTTTTTCATATGGTGTATTATACGTGTTTAAGCCTTCTTATTTACTTCTATGCTGTTGATTTGCGTGCCACTTCAAAGTAAATAAACTCCATGGGAGGAGGAGTGTGGATGTGTGGTGTGGACCAGATGTGGAATCTCAAGACCATGCTACTTCAGCCGTATGCAAACATTAAGCCACTGTATAGATTTTATCACAGCCTAGAAACTCATTTACCAACCTGAAGCACATTTTGTGGGAACCTAACTAAATTATGTTCTTCCGTGAATGCAGACTTTAGCATGCGCTTTGGCCTGTGCTTTTGTGAGAGTCAGTTTATTCCAATTTCAAAGAAGATCTATAGATAATCAGTGAAGAGTGGCCATTGTCATATAAATTCATATAGCGCATTTAATGTGCACTAACTTCCGTTGTCCTACAACTGATTTTTCTGTAAAATGCCAATTGATTTCAATAGCATTTATATGCCTTCCCAAAATGCTGACATGACATAGCCTTCACATTTTATAGGTTTGTAGACAGAAAGCTGGAGTTAAAGACATTAAAAAGAAAATTAATTTTTTCAGAATTTAGAGAATCATTTGAACTGCCAGAATAGCCAATACAGAAAATGCTTACTAATAAATTATATCTTACAACACAATACAAATAAGGTTCACCTACTTACCTTCCCTTTCTCAAACACTTTTGGAAATTCTTTCTAAAAACAGATACAATTTTTCAACCTGTAATGTTCACTGTCAACTACCATAAGAAGGGAGCAGAGAATCTTTATATCATGTAAACTAAAATTGTAGAATGTCACAGTGCTTTTTCAAAAATGTGAAATTGTTCTGAAAAATAAGACTGCCAATAATCTAAAATAACAAACAAGTATGCTTCAGTGTATATAAATCTCATTGTAGGATGCTGTAGGTAGTAATAAAGAAGCAGCAAATAGTGACTCTAAGAGGAAGACAGTAGACCTAATAAATATAGTTTTACAGCATTGTCCAGCCAAAGCTCTGGAGGTCTGAGAGGGCACAAATGTCTTGTCTTTGCAAAGTGCATGTTCAAGGTTTATGTAGACAAAAGGGACTTTGGTCATTCAGTGCTCTCTTTGGCAGCTGGCACCTTGGATTAGGATGTACAACAGCAAAGTAAGACACCAAAGATTGAATCAGAAGAAAAATTCTGGTGAAAGCCAGTGATAATTTAAACATAATATAATAATCTAAATCCAGGGGACCGATATCTAAATCTTTAACATGCTGAAGGGTGGTACAGACTCCACTGGCTTTTTTGCAAAAAAAGTTCTTTACATATTTCTGGTGGGACTGAGATCCATACCTACATTCAAACACCATTTGTGAGATTGAGTTACCTCAATGTAGTAACCTAGTGCCATTTGTGTGTCCTAGGATGCCTACAAACTTTGTATAGGCATATTCACTGGATTTACAGTTATCAGTGTCTTTTGGGCTGAAATCTGGGAGCCAAAAAAGTTTTCCCACAGTGCCGGAAGTTATATTAGATGCTTATACAGACAAAGACAAATCTAACCAGGTATCTGCAATGTGGATTGTGTCTAATCCTGAAGTTTATGCTCCCTCTCTAGTCAACTGAGTCTAGTCTTTGCAGCAGGTGGAGACTAGAGAGCTAGTCAGGTGGCAAAATTTAGTTGCCTGGTTTACAATGACAACAATCAATTTCTGAACTCCTTTGGTTTTATTGATTACAAATATCTTCATTGGCTACACTGTGAGATTACACAGCTAACTCACCTAACAGACACCTAAATTTGATGTCTGAATCTGGATTCGATCCCACCTTAACTGTGTTATGAGAAGTACATTATTTCTGAAGTGCTAGGAAAGACCAAGACTTGTCAGTGCTTTGGGAGAGGTGAGCTGTTCAGCACCTAACATTTCTTTATGGCTATTTGGATTCACGATCTCTGATCTCAAGTCTTTTTGATCCAATGTGCTAGAAATAGCCTTGGAACTTATAATTAATGTGACTGTACTGAGTTCAGTAAATAGTCCAGCATTCAAAATTATTTTCATTCAAATACGTAACTGGAGAAGGAAATGGCACCCCTGTTTTCTATATTAGCGACTTGATTAAAATGCTATACCAGCAATTATACATATTACCTTCTATGTCATAGGCTACCAGTTATAAAATGTACTGAATATGTGCCAGTCTCCTGTGTGACTTTAAAGAATGTACTATTCATTTGATCTGAAGCATTGCATGGGACATAATAGTCTCTCTGAATCTTTAGTTTTCCTTTGGTAACATGAAGTATTAGTACTTTTCTACTTTATGGACTCCTGATGTGCCATATTTGGCTAACATAAGTAGTGTGATATTAGTGCTACAAAGCATAACTAAATTATGAATTATATTATTTGTAACAAATGTATTTTATATTTTATTTTCATTATTCATACTTACGGTTGTTCAACAAAAATGTTAAGGTCCTTATCAAAATAATACTGTATCCATGAAATAACATACTCAGTTTCTCTTAATTTATACCCAACATTCAGTACCATTTAAGATGCTGTTGGAAAATGTTAGGTTTCAATGATCATGCAAAAGTAATCAACTAAATTTCAGAGTAGAGGAAAGAAGGAAAGACTGAATTTTGAATTCAGTTACTTCATTGAAACACATTCAGGTTATCACTGAATTCAATAACCTCTAAAATAAGTCTTTTAAGTATTATTATTACTAATATTGCAGATTGACTTTCCAGGCTCCTAAGTCTTTCTCCCTTGTTTGTTCATGTACAAACTATCTTGACACGTCACAGTATCCTTCAATATTCTTGAAACTATTTCCTTTCTTTAATTATCGTTTGCAATGTAAACCAGACTCTTCCTCAAAATGTACTTTCCTGACTTTTTTCCCCCCCTCCTTTGGCTTAATGAAAAGCAATAGGCTGATAATTAGTTGTTCTACATGCCTTAGGTATTAGGGGAAGAAAACACAACAGCTGTGAAGTACTGTCAAATACAGTCATAAGAATTTACACTATTTATTTCACTGTTAATTTTATAAGTTACTCTTAATGATAAATTTGACTTTTGTAAACTAATAAAAAAAACCCTGATTATGTAGGGCTTCCATATTTAGCGAAAATTAATAGTTATATTTTGTTGTGATTAATTCTTCTTACATGCTATTGAAGGTACAATCAAATACTAAATGTATTAGTCACTTTCTCTTCAAGCAGACATGCAGAATACACATGCATGCACATGGACAGAGAAAAAAATATATTCTTGAAAGACAATTATATCAGATGGAATAAATGCATCTTCTGAAAGTAAGTGCCTGCATTTCCTATGTAGTCAATGAAAATGAGTACTTCTGAAGACCTTCAGAGTGAAAACACTTAAAATTAGTGTCTTATTTTGAGCACGTATTAAGAGGAAAAAATAGCAGAGGTGAAAGTTGTATCAACAAACCTCAAACATCTAAAAGACAACTAGCTTTAAAACATAGATGTCTAAATCTATGGTCTCAAATATCACCATGAAATTGCTTTATAGTCCCCTCCAGAGGCTACTTCACCTGATCTATTTAGGGTATTCATTTGGACTGAGATGAATTGCCATCCTGAGACACTTATTCTTTCTGTTGTCTAGGGAAGATTCTAATGTGACATTCCAGAGATTAAAAGAATCTCACCCAGGATGCCCACCATTTAAAAGGAAGTCAGATGCTGAAGTTAGTCAGAACAGATCTGCTTTTTATGGAGAGGTGTCCTGGTTTCAGCTGGGATAGAGTTATTTTTCTTCTTAGTAGCTGGTACAGTAGGGGTGAGAATAATGTTGATAACGCACTGATGTTTTAGCTCTTGCTAAGTAGCACATAGCCTAAGTTAAGGATTTTTCAGGTTCCCATGCTCTGCCAGCAAGCAGGGGTACAAGGAGCTGGGAGGGGACACAGTGAGGACAGCTGACCCGAACTAGCCGAAGGGATATTCCATACCATAGAACCTCATGCTCAGTATATAAACTGGGGGGAGCTGGCCAGGAGGGGCAGATCGCTGCTCAGGCATCAGTCAGCAGGTGGTGAGCAATTGCATTGTGCATCACTTGTCTCTTCTTGGGTTTTATTTTTCTCTCTCTCTCCTTTTTTTTTTTTTTGTTATATTCCTTTTCATTACAATTACTATTATATTTTATTATTGTTGTTATTATTATATTTTATTTTACTTCAGTTATTTAATGATTCTTATCTCAACCCACAAGTTTTATTTCTTTTTTCCAATTCTCCTCCCCATCCCACTGGGAGTGAGTGAGCAGCTGCATGGTGCTTAGTTGCTGGCTGGGGTTAAACCACGACAAAAGGTATTATAGCTATCATAAAGCTACATGCCATCAAAAGTGCATATCCCATAAAATGCTGCTGAGAGTGATGAAGGTGCACCAACATTAACTTTGATGACTACAGAATAAGCAAGACCCCAAGCAAACAAACAAGGCTTTGTAGAAATAATCTGAATTGTTTACTCAAAACTCAGTTTGGTGTTTAGACAGAGGGGAAAAAAAGGTAACTCAGCATTTTTAAGACTCTATTTAAGTACTGCCAAACACATGTAAAATGAACCAAGCAAGCAATCAACCAAATAAAAAATGTCCAGAGTACAAAGAGGAATATTCATATAGAAAGTAGGTTCATCTATTTATCAACATAGCACAAATAGTAAGGATATTATTGTAATGTATAAGATCATAAATAATTTTACTTTTTTAAATCTCACAAGATTTCATCACTTTTTGTTTTCAGTCTCTTGTTACCCTTTCCTCAGTCTTTAAAATCGGGTTAAGGCTCTGACTTTCTTTCTAGAGGGCTTTGAGGTATAAAAATTGAGGATCATCAAGAGTATATATTTTTAAAAGTTAGGATTTATTTTTAATACTCTTGTCAAGACTTTATTAATTCAAAGACCATTAGGGACTTAATGCTTGTCATTTTCTTCTTTACTCAATCCATTTAGGCAATTACTGGCTTTCAGGATGTGTAACCAGTCCTTCTACAGATCATTGATTTAATTTCTTTTATTCCAACAAGTCATGTTTGAATCCTTTTAAGGCAAAAGATCAGCCCAGATGCCTTTGACAGTGCAAGAGTGCTATGAATAGTAGCAGTTGAGTCAGGAGTTTGTAGATCACTGGGACAGCTGTTTTTCAGAGATGTGGGTCAGTGAAAAAGACTAAACCAAGGACACTACTCACAAGAGGAGATCAAGCAGTATTCAGCAAAGCTGGACGGCCGCTTACAGGACCATCGCTGAGAATGTGTTGCTACTCTTTTCATTTCTCTCCAGTTCGATGGCCTTAATACTATCTTTGTGTGAAATATGCACAGTACCACATAATATTCCAGACAGGAGTACCAGAACATTGACCCTGAATATTGGTCGCTGCTTTTGACCAACATGCACACTGGAAGAGAGTATTAGCACACACGGGTCTTTTCTTCTTCACATACTATCCATTTCTGGAGGGGGGTTTTTAAAAGACACAAACTATTTGCCAACAGTGATTTGATCTTTTAGATAAAAATGCACAGCCTCTACATGCTAATTATCTTCACTCACTTTACACCAACTTCTTGCTTCTTTAGAAACCACACTGAGTTTTCTAGTAAGGCATTAACAGTGGTGATCATCAGAAATCTTTTCTCCTACTGGTAGAAATCTATGTACATTTACTTTATTCAGCGATATAAAGCAACTGAGATTGGTACAATTAATTATTCATGGTTTATTGTTTCTGTTACTGGACTGAATGAGTCAAACCTTCAATACAATGCAACAACAAACAATGAAAGCTGGATTTTTCATTTAAAAGGAGGAAGGGGGAGGAAAAGAAGATAGCCTCCTAGGAAACCTCCAACATTTTTTTATTATTTCAATGGATATCCAAGTGATGCCTAAGATCCTGTGAATAATTAATAAGAGGAATCAACAATAACTGATTTAAGTATTCTGAACAACTGTCAGAATATGATTTAATTTCAGTCTTTAAGGTTACATGACTAAATATAATCAATGTTATGTGCTCAGTGCCAGTGCTTAGTCTATGACAGTTTAAAGGCTAATTTATTTAACACTATGGGTATGACAAAGAAGTATCTGAAGTGACTCCTCAGATGTATTAAAGGACAGCTGCTTGTCCATTGGAAGATACCATTTAATTGAAAAAGTTTTGAAGAGAAAAACAACTCTAATATTATTTTATGTCACTCAACTTCTTCTGTGACTCATAGAGAGACGTTAATTAGATATAATTTACATGAATAAAACCCAAGTTGAATGCTCTTTTACTTCACTTTTTGGATTAAGACATTAACAGGACTAAATCCACAAATAATACTGTCATGTATTCCCTTCCTTTCCCTTCCTTTCCCTTTTCCATTTTGCTGTCAATTACAGTTGCATTAACAATGGGTCATATGGAGATCATTGTTCATGAGCCTATTGTTGTTATATTGGAAATAACAGAAAAATCTACCTAGATGGACTTAAGTATACACTTAAAGAAATGTTGTTCGATAAAAAATACCTCTTTAATGTCAGCAAAAGTTTTACTAGAAGCCAAGAAAAATAATTATGTACCAAGACAACAGCTAAAATTGCAAACATCATGGAAGAAATTCTTTTTCTTTTTACATTTTTGTAGCTGAAAGGAAAACTACTAACTCAGAATTAGATTTCATTCTACTGAAGAGCTAGTAAATGGTAATACTATCTCTGTTAACTATCTATGTTCATTATTAACAGCATAGGTAAAACTCTGGAAAGCCTTTAAACATCCTCATAATTATAAAGCTATTGCCTCAGATGTAGGAAGCCCGAATTCAGATCTTTTGCTGAAATTACTTGTTCCACACTTCTCGCAGGACAAACAGTTCTTCTTGAACCTATTTCTTATTCTGAAGCTGTTCTGCGAATCAAAAATAGCTTGGGTTTGGTAAGGACAAGAATCGTACAAAAGGGACCATGACTCTCCAGAGCACTGTTTTGAACATTTACCAGGTCCTTGCTTCAAGAATTAAGAAAAAAAAAAAAATTGTTCTTTCTGTAAATTAGATGCTAGAAGCCAAAATGTTGGGTATTGTTGCTGCCTATCACTTTTTGTGCTTTGATGCAAGCAGTATTTCGTCACTGGAAGACATCTGAATTCTACTGTAATCCTTTTACTATTAGTTAACAGCTCCAAAGAGATTCAGAGTACTCTGTACAGATAAACAACATCAGACAGGAGTCAGAAACTACAGAATATAAGATAGATCTCAGAAACACTTTAGGAAAAACCTTTCTATTCTACAAATTGTATGAAAACAGGGTCACAGTTATTTGTGCAAATGAATATGAAGTTTGAAAACAAGATTAATAGAGATTAATTATGTTTTGTTGTTATGTACAAACTTTGAAAAGTAGTGAAATACAATAGAATAGATTTATATAAATGTAAAGTTATATAATAAAATGGATGGATGGATGGACAGATAGATAGATAAAATAATAAAACACACATCCCTCCTGTCTGCCATTTCTACCTGATAGTATGACTCCTCTTTGGAAGGAATTCTTTTTCTATAACTTATTGGGCATTCATCAACTCAACTTTTGGTTGTACTAGTGAATAGTCATTGTCCAGGTATATTTTGCAGATCTGTCTCTATTGATTTATGTCTCAGTTCTTTGACAGGGTATCATAGATGCAGTTTCTGACAGTGCCTTTGATGTTGGATACAAATTACTTGCATTGATATGAACTTTACTGATAGCTATTCAGAAAACAGTTGGTATTAAACACAGGAAATGGAATGACTGCAGAGCTATTTCATGACAATGCATTAATTATTTCATTTCTCTCCTTAGACTGGATTTCTTCTTGTTCTTGGGTTTTTTTTCTTATTTTTTTAAATTATTTTTCGTTAGAAGGATATTGTGGCTTAATTATGATTATAATGAATCCTTTTGCTGGGGTTCCATTAGCTGAAATTTATCCACATAAAGGGAATCATTCAGCTCAGTTATCTTGCGAGACTAAGAAAGTACATATAACTCAGTAATTATTCTCACAAGCATGCTTGGTACAAGTGCTTAAGGGGAAGCACAAATAAACAAAATAATTGGCAATTTAAACTACTTCATGTTCTCATTTGCACTACAGATTAAAAAGAGTGAAAGACAATGGCAAGCTCAGATGAAGTGCTATAGTACCATGAAGAACTAGACTGGTAGATTCATATATTCATATGGCAGACCCAAGTCAGTATGCAAAAGGCATTCTACTGAAGGATGCTTTCTCCTCCTATTTACCATGAATGCAGTTTCTTTCATATTTAATACTACAGCAAGGGGAAGCAATGCTGATATGGGTTGCCAGTATCACAAAATACCAAATGTGGCCTTCTCTGCAGGGGAGCAACAGATTTTTCAATCTGTTACAACTGTATCTGGTAAATTGAATGATCATTAAGACAAACACAATCATATTTCATCTGCATGTGAAAAAAAATGCTGATATCAAAACTATTTGCAATTTTACCAGAATATCTGGAACTGAGTATTTTTCTAGTTAGTGATATCCAGCAGTTCTGGAACTGTAAGTATGTATATATTTAAAGAAATAGATATTTCAAGGCTATGATTAATTCTGCTCTGTGGATAATATTAATAAAATTGTTAGGAAAGCTAAAAAGGAATCTACTTCATGATTTCCAAGATAATTTGCAAAGTTCTAATTTTGTATTCACAAATCAAATATCTATGACATGCTACTTTTTTCTGGGAGCAAAATGCTATAAGCTGCTGACAAGCAAACCTGGCAACATAAATTTTTACAGAATTTTTACTCCTTTACTTGCAGATTGAAACTGTTTTTACCTATTCTGGGCACATCTCTTTCATGGGGGTACCTTACAAAGCTAAAGGTTATATAGAAACTTTTAACCTGGCTCTTGAAAAGCAGTGTAGGACTGAACATGTGTATAGAACAATTAGGTGGGAAAAAAAAAAGGTACAAAACCACATCATATGCAATGAGATTAATTAAGTCAGCTGTTTTTTTTTTTAATATTCAAGTCATTTCTTCTAAATGCTGTCTTTAAGAAAGTAATTCATATTTGAATTTTGAAACCTGGTGGTGATTATAGTGTCCCTTTATGTAAATACCTACACTGTGTAATACTAATATGACACCTGCTAAAACAAGTCATGCTTCAGCCTGTAGAAAATGATGTATACATATGCACTGTTGGTAAAAATCACTTACTTTAATAATAATAATAATAATAATCATCATCATCATCATCATCATCCTTAAAAAGCATATTATCTTTGAACTAGACTTTTAAAGTAGCAGCATCTTTATACTTTATAGATATTTTGTATTAGATAACGATACTATTAGATAATGTTGTTGACATTGTCCTAAGTGAAATAAGTATCGGTACCACATCAGTAGCTTCTTGAAAGATTGTAGTATTTCCTTGCTTACCAAAAGAAAAAGATCATTTTTAGGAAAAATGCATGAAAAATTATAATGGAACAAAAAGAAGAAAAACAGCTGTTTAAGCAACTTAATAATCACATATGGATTTAATATCATCCTGCCAAACTGCTAGAGGATATAATGTAATCAGAGAATACCACTTTATAAGCATCCCTTGAAAGACCTGAGGGGCTATATACACTTAAATCCTGGTTACAAAGCTAGTTTAGCAATGAAGGCAAAATTGAATTTTACTGATCCAAGTTGCTAACACAAGGTTTATTCTACCATAAAAAGAAGGCACATGTGTTTGAACAGGGCAGGTGGTGGAAATGGTCTGGAGAGCTGCAGGAAGGAATATGAATTCCACCATATCAATGTAAATCTAAATGTAAATATATGCTCACTCACATTCATACAAATATATATGTATGTTCATGTACAGTCTCTTGATTTCGTATATGTATGAAATTATGTTCAAAATTGGCTGTATAAAAAATAAGAGCTAATTTAAGATAATGCCTGAACTGGATTTAAGTTCAGTGAAACAGCAGCATGAAGTGGAAAAACAGCACTTTCAATACTTTCATTTGAAGTTATCTCTCTGTAAAGAGATACAAACAATAACTAAGTGATTGTACCAAATGGATGATCCTTTCATTGAATCTAGCTGGTCACCTGCAGTTGAAGTTATACACTGTTAGTATATCTGCAAATTTCATGCACCTTTTGATGTGTTTTACCTCTCTTTGAGGAAACCACGTGTGTGACAAAAAGCTGAACAGGCTACTCAAATGGCACTTCTTATTTTTATCTGTGTGGCTATCTAAGATATATATGAGTAATTTAACCTTTATGAGATCCCTAAAAAAAAAAAAAAAGCATTGACATAACTTTGGGACATTAATTGGGGTATTTGATTGTGAATTCTACTATGGGATCTACTCTGCTTAACTTAGGTTTCTAGTTTGCACCTTAATTTCAGATGTGCAATGAACATGTACTCCTAAATTAAGTACCTAACTTTCCCATACAGTTTTTAGAGATAGATAGATGAGTTAGTTAGAACCCTCAACAGGAAGATTCTACTCACCTGTGTTAGGTACCCAATTCAGTATTTATGTGTCCATGACTGAGTCTCAAATCACTGGACACTGAACTTTGAGACCTACCAGGAGAAGGCTGAGTCACAAAGTGTTTCCAATAAAAGCTTATTAAAAACATCTCCTTTTTTTAAACCAAATATTTACTCAAGCTACTGGAGTGGCCTTTTGTTAGGCACATAATTAAACAGTGTAATAACAAATGATGCCAGTGAGTTTAAGGAAGTGAAGTTCATACTAGATTCTCCTTTAGTTCAAATTGGTTCACAGGTTCTTCTTTCATGAATATCTGTAACAGACAACTTAGGTTTTGGTTTTAGACAAATAAACCTGTTGGGAAGTAGGAGTTGTCATGAAAGCATAGGGCAAGGTGTCACTGTGCAACAGTACATACAATACGGAACATGATCATGGCTGTGGTGAGCTCTGCACATCATTTTACGTGACCACTTCCATTGGTAACAGCAACAGCATGATGATGAATGGTTAAACCCAGCTGCCCTCATGTACAGAAAATGTGGCTTTCCCAAAAGCTTCTGATAGTTCCAGGCAGGAGAGAGAGGGTACCCCATGCAGTATTTCTCCATTCTGTTGTGAAAGGCTTACCCTATTCCTCCCAGCTTTTCTCTGATGTTCTTAGTCAGGTTTCTTTGATGCAGAAGAATCAAAGAATTCAGATGCAGATCTCAAAACAGACTGAAAACAGTTCCCTACTCTAGTTATCGCCATACTAGACTATACGCAGTTTTACTGGGAATCTCTGTCTGAATTTGGAGACTATACAGGGTTGGTTTTGATTTAGTATTTATTTTTGTTTCCCGATAAAGTTCAAATACCATGACATATATAGAGGAGCAATGCTTCTTACAGCTTGCTCCCATCCAAAAGCTGTGAACGCAGAACTTCTGCCAGCCTCGATGTGACCAAAAAGAGGAAACGCTCAACATTTGGCAGATCCACAGCTATCTAAAATCTACACTATATATGAGTTTAAAGATCAACGTGAGTACACAAAGGAAAAAGTACAACAGGTCCTGACTCTGCCTGCCTGCCGTTATTGACAGGGGCACACATCAAGCATTGGAAACCTGCCTAAGTATAGGCACTGAAGAAAGTATACACCAAACCACACATTCCGCCACATACGAATGACTTGAGATAATTGTTATACCAGTTTGGGAATATGGGGTCTGAGGTTTCAAAAAATGAATCTAAAATTACCTGCAGCATTGACCAACCTTTCTCTTCAGGAAAAGAAGGAAGTGTAAAAGCCAGAGAAAGAGAAAGGAAATAATAGAAGCAGAATGAGGTCAGAGTGAAGAAGCCAGAGAGCAGGCAAAGTCAAACAGCTGGGCACAACAGGGAGAGTGCTGGTTTATGAAAGAGTCTAAAGTCTGCAGAATTAATGCGCTGTGTACAGAGATGTGAGCCATGAGAGTACTATATTTGGGGGAGGAGTAATACAAATGAAAGCTTTCCTTTGAATAGATAGAAAGTGGCCATGCAGCTGATAGAAATATTTCTTTCTGATGTATTATGCTCTTTCATAAAGAAAGATGCTTTGTTGAATAGAAGCGATGTGTTGTGCTTTTCCATCGTGATCTATGTAAAATATTAACTCAACAACATCACTTCAAATTTTTTCTACTGTATTACTTTCACTGTATGTAAAACAAATTCTGTTTCCCTTTCATGGTTAGAAGAATAAAGAGGCTTTCCAAGAGTTAGAGAGCTATGATAGCACTTACAAAAGAAAAAGATATTTTTTTAAATGAAAGAAGTACAGTTCAGCATGACTTTAAAATACTATCAGTAATGGCCAAATGCCTGTGAAGATACTTGCATGACATGTATATAAGATAAGTACATTTATTATTAGGTATATAAAAAAAAACAAACCACAACTTCTGGGCTTCAATCGTTAAATGTAATAATGTGTAAACTGTGCATAAGACAAAAAAATCATGTTTAAAGGTGATGTTTTTTTCCTAAAAAAATTAGCTGGAATTCTACTGAAGTTAGTGGAGCTGTATCTTTTCATATTTGATCTGCTGAATATGTGTAGATATTTTCCAGAATGTCCGGTTATATCACTCTATAAATAAGTCTACAAATTGCATTATAATAAAATCAAATATTATCCACTGTGCATCTTCTCAATCATATAAAAGATGCTTATGATCTAAGTATCATCTGTGGTTTTTACTCATCTCTAAATATACTTAGCCCATTTCCTCAATCACTTAAGCCATTATTTTCATTATCTATGAGTTTATGTTCATTCAGCTACCAGATTTGCTCCTTCACAAAATATTTAAGAACATTGATTGTGTTTTGTGTAGAGATGCTATTATGAACTGTCATTTGCTTACTAATCATGAGACTAACTTATCCTCTGTTTCATCCTTTTCTGAGTCTATTGATTATTCTATCGATCTTTCTGTTCATTGTGTGCTTGCTCTTTTGGACTTGGAACAGAATGTGCCTTTTTTTCCTTGTTTCCACAGGTTTGCTTCAGACACAATTGTTAAAAGCTGGTAATGTGCTTATTGTAAAGTCAAGTCTTTAAATTTTATTCTGTGTTAAGTAATTGATCCCCAATAAAGATTGTTTTCTCTTTACAATCTAAAAGACAGAAGAGATTAAATTCGAAGGAGAAAAAGTGTGTCATTGTTACTGAAGGAGAAAGAAAGAAAGAGAATGATGCAAGAACTGTCTCTAGAATATATTTAAAACAACAGCATATAAGACTGGGTCTTGGGCCTCATAAAATAAAATTTTAAACAATGAAGAATTACAATTATCAAAAGGTAAGATGTCACATACAAGATATGTTTTAATACATCTTCTGATTATAGTCAAAAGACAGTGACTGACTAGTGTGGTACAACAGTACCAGGCACTAGAGATGCTCAATGTTATACTGTAAGATAAAATACATGGAAAAAGAATACAGAGATAGGATATGTAGTCACTGATACTGCAAACAGAGCAAGAAGTCCTGCATATATTCAAAATTCCACTGACTTCATGAGTGTGCAAGGATATTTAGGACCGTGTACCTAATCTGATAATCTCTAAAACTTTTTCCCTTTTCTTCTCAGAGAAGATCCTATTAATAATAAGCTTTCAAAATATTAATATTTGAACCCCAATTTAACAGGAAGAATACTTTCTTTAACAATGTATCCTTTTTGTTTTAAGTATACATGAAATGTTTTTAATGATTTCTAAAGCTGCTCAAAGCATGTGGTAAACTTTATGCAGCCTTATATAGCCTGCTACCCTTCAAAGCTTCCAAACCAACAATAAAAGTTCTTCTGTCTTTTTCTAAACAGTTTTCTAATGCTAAGGGTGTTTATGTAAGCTCAGTTACTTTTTGGTAGGAAAAGCATCAAACAGAACTGCCTCGCAGATAACCTAGTTAAGCCTGAATCATTTTTATACAGAGGCTTAAATCCCCTATCTAAATATTTCAGAAATAAGCCAGAATGAAAACAAGTTACATCATAAAAAGAGCAAAAAAGGTTTTCTAATAACTGCACTTTGCAAATCTTTGCATCTTGAGTTATATATTTAGTACCTAAATATGAGAGCAAATATAATGACTTTATTATATATGACTAATATGGCAGCTTCAGAAAATTCAGTCTCAAAATTTGAACAAAAATTTTCTTTTCATCTCAAGGAACTGATTATTTCTAGAAGGATAAATTATTTTTCACAGACCATATATTTAAAACTCAAAATTCCTAGTAATTACGTAATAAAAGCAGATTTTGGAATTTATATTTGAGTGTCCAAATCTCTTGTGTTTTCATGAAAAAGAAGCAAATTCCAGAGGCTCAGAAATTCATTGGGAAGCAATAGAATGTGCTTTTAATAATCAGTAATAATTACCAATGGACAGTTCCAAACATTCAGTTATCAACAAAACAATTACTGGAAAATAATTAGTATGCAATTGTAGTGCAGTTCAGTTGATAAAAGAAGTCTGTAAATAACTGCACATAATCAACAGGATTAATAGTGATGAATTTCACATTTAAAAAAATAAAGAAAAGAAAGGGGCACACTTTTAGTAGCTTTCCTGTGTTTACTGTATGACCTCATCCTACTAATAATGTGGAAGAGTTAATTTTTCCCTCGGAGGAAAAAAATCCATTTAATAAATATATATATACACACATACATATATATAAAGGTTTATAGAAAACTTGGTGTGATCTCCTAAAAAAACCCTACTGCTAGCAGGTTGGTTTGTTTGTTTGTTTCTAAGACCAGAGTTTTTATGTATCATAATCAATATACTGGTGGATATTGTTACTTTCAAAACCTGAAAATCTGATTATGGGCAAAAGGGAACTTGCTACTCAAACACACACAAAAAATTTGTTAGTCCGATTAATGTTTTACTGCTTTAGAATTCCAAATATTATCTAATTAATATAGAAAAGCCTCATAAAAAAAGGTAAAAATTACTGTGAGAACTTTCCCAGTACCTTCCTCTTTCTTCAGGTGGTATCCTTATTCTCCCACAGTCCCTCTGGGTCCTAAGGTCTGCAATTTCAGTCTTACTCAGGAAACAGGGTGGATGATGCACTGTGATTAACGAGGGATATCATATGATACATCATATAAACTATCACATCTATACTATCATATCATAGATGATACACGGGAACTGTTACGCGCTAGAACCAGCTCAGCCCAGGACAAGCTCAGACAAATCCTGAGACCCTGCAGTGCCAGTCAGTATAATGTCTATGTAATAGTAAAGTAATATTTACTGAGCTAGAGTGTGCACCTCATCTTTACCTTCTGTAAATAAAGGCATAACTTAGTATTTTATAGAAAGCTCGCTGATGTGGAAAACATGAAGAATCCTACTAAAGGAAAAGATTCTGAGCCCCCCACCCTGTTTTTTCATCTCTATATAACTTGGTAGCTTTTTCTTTTTTTTTGAGTTCCCTACCAAAATTTCTTCTGTTCTTACACTCTTATTAATTTTTATAAATGTCCTCCTTCCTTTTTTATTTTACTCAACAAAATGCTGATTTGCATTTGTTTTGATCTTTAGTCTTTGTTCTAATGATGTTTATGTGTTTTACTGGGAAGTGATTTCTGCATTCCCCTACTTCCCCGATCAGCTCCAGTCTCACTCATTGCAGGCTCAAATTTCCACTGAAATACTCCATCCAACCGCTCTCCCATTTGCCCTCCTTAACAGGATAGTGGCGGAAAATAAGATGAAAAATCTCATGGGTGGAGATAAAGCCAGAGATCACTTACCAGTTACCGTCATGGGCAAAACAGAAAATTAATTTAATTTATTGCCAATTAGCATAAATAATTAGTGATTTGAGTATTGGGAAACAAAGGAGACAGACATTAAAACACCTTTCCTTTCACTTTCTCAGGCTTAGCTTCTCTCCCAGGCTCAGCTTCACTGCAAGCAGCTCTCTTCCCCCTCCTTGACGACGACGTTGCCACAGGTTGCACTCCATCTCTTCAGTGAGGCCACCGGCAGCACGCTTGGGCTGGGGTCAGGACGTGGTGGTTTGTACCTGCCTCTTCTCCCTTTTCATGCTTTTCCTGTGTTCCAGCACGGGTCCTCCGTGGGCTGCAGTAATTTCGGAGCTGTACCTGCTCAAGCAGGGGCTTATACGTAGGTCACAGTCCCTTCAGAGGAGGGCTTGTTCTGCCATGGAATGCCTCCTGCTCCTCTGACCGTCTTCTTTCCTCTGCTGTTCCCTCCTTCTCCCTCACTCTAGCACTTTTTACCCTTTCCTGAGCACATTTTCCCCGAGGCACACCGGCCTTGTCTGTGGGGCCGAGCGGTGCCCTGCGGTGGGTCGGTCGGAGCCGGCTGGAACCGGCTGTGTCCGGCTCGGGGCAGCCCCGGCCTCTCCTCACACAGGCCGCCCCGCAGCCCCCCCACTGCTGCCAGCGCCTGGGCACCTGCAACAACTACAAAGACCTTTTCCAGTCATGTGGGACCTCCATGAGATTTCAGAGATGGTAGATAGTATATTTCCTATCTTTTCTCCTTCCTTCCTTTCTGATACTTTTTGTTTTGATTTTTGTCTTGCGGTACTCCCTAGATGAACTAACCACATCTAAATACTGTTGCTGCTGCATCTTCATTGTTAGTGTCAAACAAATTTTCTCGAATTTGGAAGTAAAAGCATAAGTTTAAAGACAAGACAAAAGAAACACAAACTGAAAAGAAAAAAAAAACGCAAGAAGAGAGCATTTCAGAAAAATTCCAAATAGCCAAAGTATTCTGGGAGGGTTGATCAATCAACACTTTTTTTTTCCCCTCTAGTTTTTATAGTTTTAATTTGCAACAAATTAACTTGTAAGTATATTCCAGAGTATCTTCTCCCCTCACATCTGTTTATCAGCATTACAATAAGTTGTCTGTGATGGTAAGAAATATGAATGTAAGTTATTCCTGAATTCTCAAAACTACCTCCTATATATTCAGAAAATAACTGGAATTTACTTGTTTGAATAGGAGTGATACAAGATATTTTTTTAGTGATTTCTTTCAAATTTCAAGAAAAAACACAAAAATCTGCAAAATAGACATTTTCCCCCTTTGTCTACATGACGAAATGATGAAAAACATCCTGCTGAAGTGCTTCAAGGGTCTAGTGATGATATACGTGTATTTAGCCTTTATTAGTTTTCTGAAGTTGTTACGTATGCATTAAAAGAAACTAATCAAGACAAACTTTCATCACCTGCCCTCCAGAGATTTCCCATGGGCATTATTAAAAAATGCATACATTGATGTATTCGAGGAAAAAAATTGGTTTACTGCTTTCATTTTTTATTTAAAAATATTTTTTCTACTTTGCAAGGCTTTCAAAATGTTCACTGAAATATACTTGCCTTATTAGTTATACAGTGATTTGCAGTTGAAGTTAAGATTTTAGTGGCAGAAATCAATATCAGTCTTACCAACTGATACGAGAAATATTACATTAAATGATGAATATCTAAGTTTCTCAAAGAAGTTCCCTTTTTTGCCCCTCCCAATTAAAATATAAATCATTCATCTCTGTATTTTCACATACATTTCCATAGCTGCCTTTGTGCTAAATGTTGCCCTAGTATCTTCTCTCATTCTTTATTACTTTGGGTTTACATAACAGTCCAATATTTCAAAGATATTTGAAGGAAAATGCTTCTGTGTCAGGAAAAGAACTTTCCATCAGGGATAAGAGGGTAGCTGAAATGAAAAAAAGTCAATCATCTAATGCATGCGATTGACTTACTAATTGCATTCAGACCTCACTTCATTTTCCCTCACAGCAGGAATTTTTTTTCAGCTATTTCTGACTTGAAGTTTGGGCTATTCAGAATAAATTAAGAAGTACATAATTAAATATATAAATATATAAACATATAATCACATTTTAAAGGAAATGACTCAGTACTTGTTGACCCTTCACTAAGTGCATTTAGACTGATTTGGGCACCTTATTTTTGGAGGATGAATTTAAGCTTATGCAACACTACAATGCTAATATGTACAAAAAACCCCTTTACCTAATTATATGTTTAAGTAACATAATTTCACTGAGATGTAAGTTGATGCTGAGAATCTGAGAACATTTATTAAAGTTATTTATATAATAAAAAGTCGTTTTAATAAGTAAATTACTTTCAAAGCTTCACCAAAGTAAGAAAAATACAGAATTCAGTTTTATGTAGGTACCTATATGTGCTTTTAAAATTCTTCTTTGCTACGTTTATTCATTCTATGTTGAATATATAAGCTAAACATTATCTTATTTGCAAGTTGCATTGTATGTTATTTCTGATCAGATGAAAATTTTTTTTTTCCCCCAAAATAAAAATAAAAATAAAATAGCATATAATTTTATCATAGGTCCTTTAAACTTTAATGTGAATATTTGATTCTGGATCATTGCTCTATGAATCATATTGAAAGCTAACTTTCTGTCTTGAGAAATCAAAAGCAATAATGTAAATATCACCAAACATTACCAAGTGTTGTTTAAATTGGTATTAAACTGAGCAATAATAGATTAAAAAAATTATATAGCTAGGGCTAATATTCATATGAAGATATCTCAAAGGAATAGTTCAGAATAAGCTAGGAGTAAGCTATATACATAAGAGAAGTTTGCCGTAGTTCTTACCTATTCCTATTGTTACAAAAAAGAGATGCCTACAACGGCTACTGAACACATGATTATACAGAGAGAACAAATGTTATTAACACTGGTGTAACAAAAATTGCAATAGATCTTGATGAAACTTGTTTCTGGTTACTTGTTGGCTATTGACTTGTTAAAATGGTTCTGAAATTGATTGGATCTAGGTCTGTTGTGAAAGCCCTTGTTATTATCTGCATCTATCACTTGAATTACGGTAGTTCCCTAGAGGTCTGAAACTCATTGAATAAGTACTTTGCGAAAAATTAAAAAGATATTAATTCTTTTTCAAGTACATTGATACAGTATTTTATGTATATTTAACAAATTAACAGTACTGAGTGTTACAAGATTTATTCAATAAAAATGCATATTGAAATTTCAGACATATTAGCACAGACGATAAAAATATTGCATTAAAGCAAAGGATAATTATTAAAATAATAACGTATTTATGGTTCCAGTAATGTTTGAATTGCATACAAAGTGACAAACAAGTTGTAAATCAGATCTATGAGATATTATGCCTGCCCCAGCAAGCATGTGCATATGCACAGATGCACATATACACAGTTCCTATGCACTGGTTTTTAAGCAATGCACCTTTAGTGCTGTCACCAAAGAAATTCTTGCAACTTTCTGTTCACTCATTACCATGTTCTATCTGCTTCATTCCTTCATCTTCTTAATATCTTAGTACTGTTTAGTTTTTCATTGTTTCTATATGTCATATTGGATCTAATATTTTCTTTTCCCTTTTGATTCTCCTTTAAACATTCCCCTAAGGAACTGGACTATGGCAATTACTCTGATTCTCCAAAACTTAATATCACAGGCAATCAGCGTAACAGAATTTCTTAAACTAAATGTATCAGGACCATCTGGCAAATCTCAAAGTAACACCATTTCATATTTATTAAATAACATTATATCCTCTGATTTCATTTTGCACAGCATCTGCTCAATACACTATCTCAAATTTCCCCTTTTTTCATCAGGAAAATCAGAAAAAAAAACCCAACAGAAAAACATATTTCTGAAAGCTGTTTTTTAAAGAAAATGAATTAACTTTCTAATTCTATTCAGAATTATGCTGTTTGAGAATTTCTGTCCTTCTTCAAGTGGATATATCAGCCGTTACTATCACTATAACAAATTGATTGTTTTTTTAAGCCTAAAGATATGAACTGAAGTGATTAACTAAATATTCCTTAGTAAGCATGGTCTTCAGGTACTACTCTTACAATAGGTACTGTACACTAAATATGCATGGTTTTGCTTATTTTTATTCAAGTATAATTCAAATAAGACTGTGGAAATTTTACCAAAGGCCTAGAAGAAGGAAAAATAAACCAAATAAATAAATAGATAGATAAATCAGAAGTTGGTTGTATACCAGGAATCTTCGCTGACATTTCCTTTAAAGTTTTACAAGTGAGGCATAGATTCATATGGGGTGACATTCAGCCTGAGAATTGAGCAAATGTAGATGCCTATGGTGTCTACCTGCAGACAAGCAAGGCCTGACTTCATCTGCCCACGCAAAAGCAGGTCCACCTGGGGAACCCTAAGGCATCGGACACATTCACAAGACTAGCGCAGAGATGTGGGATGTGCAATAGGGTGGTACTCCTTGGAGTAGCAGCCAGGAGGGTCTCAGGCTTTTCAAAGACATTAGATGACTTGGTGTGGGTTTCCAGGTAACATATATTAATGGGATCTGAAGAGCCAGTCAGGCCTCTCAAAAATAAACATGTCGTCAGCTTAAGAACTGCCCTTAGGATTCTCCTTTATAGTCAGGAAATAAAATGTGTAAACGAGTTTAAAGCCACAAGAGTAGACATCTCCTGAAATAATAATAAAAAAAAATCTCAAATGTGAGAAATGGCTTTAGGCCTTTTCAGTGTGATTAATTGTAAGAAATAAGCACTGAGGTGAAATAATATAATCAGAGGTCTCCCTTTGAATGCAATTAATCTTCTAGAAATGTCTGTTTTTCTTTGATTTCTATTTCATAGAATCATAGAACAGCCCAGGTTGGAAGGGACCTTGAAAGATCATCTGGTCCAACCTTTTGTGGGAAAGGGAGCTTACATGATATTACCTAGCATCCTGTCCAATTGCATCTTGAAAACCTCTGTGTTTGGGACTCCACCACATCCCTGGGGAGGTTGTTCCAGTGAATGATTGCTCTCAGAGTAAAAACTTTCTTTCTTAGATCAAGATGAAATCTCTCCCAGTGCAACTTATACCCATTGCCAATTTGTCCAGGAGAAGGCTGCGGGAAACAGTGTCGAATGCTTTGCTGAAGTTCATGTAAACAACATCCACTGCTCTCCCCATGTGGACAGAAAGTGTTACTTCCTTGTAGAAGGTGATAGGTTAGTCAGGCACCATTTGCCTGTGGTAAATCTCTGCTGGCTTTTCCCAATCACCTGCTTCATTTGATTTGTAATAGTTTCTAGCAGGACTCATTCCATTACTTTCCCAGGGAAAGAAGTAAAACTAATGGGCCTGTAGTTTCCTGGGTCTTCTTTTGGGCCCTTCTTGTAGCTGACATTTGTCCTCTTCCAGTCATCAGAGATGTCCCCTGATGTCCAGGACTTTTCAAATATTATAGGTAGCAGCCTTGCAACAATGCCAGCTGCTTCTCTTAAACCCTGGGGTGGATTCTGTCCAGGCCCACAGATTTATGTGGGCTGAGCTCTTGCAAGAGACCACAGACCAGCCCTTCCTCCACTACTGGTGGGTCGACACATGCATTGTCAGAGCTACTTGATCCTGTGAGCAAGTATTTCAATGTAAACAGTGTCTAGATGATTAGTTCCAACATAGAGAACCACACTGTTGATGTCTAAAGTTATGTAGTGTGAGTTTATAACCGATAACTATTATAATAAGAGTGTCAGTGACACACCGCCACTTTATATATCGCATGCATTTTGTTTCACGTACTAGGCCAGTATGTCAATAGTCTTTGAAACCTGCCATGTTTCCATTACAGCTAATAATGTTGCACGCATGCTAAAAAGAGTTGGACTCCATCCTTTCTACCACTAATATATTTTCCAGTTTGATTTGCACTAAAATTTTATGCAATATGATGCCAATACAATTAGTGATTCATAGAGGATGTGTATGTCCTTTCACGAGTATAAAGCAATAAATTAGGAGGTAGAGCTATATGAAAAGGCACTCCAATTGTTACATCGTTGCATTCTCCTAGTTCTATTAACAAACAAGTTATATCTGTATTTATACAATACAGTATCTAATGAGAATAGATATGGAAAATAAGACAGAGCTTGACTTTTCCTTTATTTTTTTACCCTTACCAACATTTTTAGATGAGTGATTTTTTATTTGTTTGTTTGTTTTAGTACCCATATGAAGGACAGAAATAACTAGAAAAATATTGGGTGTTTCCCTTGTTTTACTGGTCTCTGTGTTGGTGAAGGGAAGAAAGTGATTTAAGGAAGTGGCTAATCACTGTGTCAGCTATATATTTTGCTAAATCAAATCTGAAAGGAGAAAGGAAATTGGTTAAAATATTAAATATAGGAATGTGAACATTTATCAAAGTTTTGGGGTCTAAAAGAACCAATTTGGGACATATCTAATTCTATGTCTGAATGTGGAGCTCAGAAAAAGCAATGATCAAGGGATAAAATTTGCTTTGTGCTTAGGATCTTTAATTGTTGAAGTATTCCAGAATTTTGAGTTTGAATAAGTTATGCTTTACTCTCTTTCTGTCTGAAATGGCCCACAAAGATGTTTAATATGGAGCACAGACTGCAGCATCGTAATGCATTCTGCAAACACACAAGCTACCTAAATGTGTAAAGCAGAGTCATAATCTTTCAAAACCTTATCTGCAATACTATAATTACATGATTACACCTCTGAACTTCTCGTTTCATCTTACTTTAACCTGTTAATCAAAAATGTTTTATAATAGAGATGAGTGATAATACCCCTGTATTTTGTAAGGTTACTTGAATTTTAATAATATTTTGTTTTTCAAGGTTCATAATATATTTTCAATTTACTATAGTTTGACCTTGGCAATAAAAGTTTCATTCTGTCAGGTGAAAGTGTAAGGAATATATCTTGTTGTCTTACAGAACAGATCAGAAATAAGAATTCTTTTTCCTTTTTAAATAAAACTCCCAAATGAAAGATAGAAATTAATTATTAGCTTATTTTAAATGTTTCTTTAAAAAAAAAAAATCTATAACAAGACCTGAAAACTTACTTATTCCCTGACCAAAAAACTTACGGGTTTTCCTGACAAAATTCCATTTCTGATACCATTACAAGTCTCAGTTATACACTTGTGAAGTGTAATTATGTAACTACAGTACAGAAATATGAACTAAGTAACTAATTTGGGGGCTGTGAAGCACAAAAAGTGATGAAATTAGCACAGATATTTGTCAATTTGGATGGTAAATTCAGTGGGTGTGGGGAGAGAAAGTATCTTTTATCACAGTATCTTTTATCTTTCAATTCAGGCCAGGCCAGGTTGGCTTTCAGCTGCAAGTGAATAAAATAAGTAAGTAGGTAAAAAAGCTAGGGAAATAACTGTTCTATTGGAAAGTATACATCCAAAGATTAAAAAAAAAAAAAAAAAAAGGTACTTAAAGCAGTACATGCAAGTCTATGACTCTTATGTTTTACATCATCTCCCAGTGTTTTGAAGCCAGTCACTGCAGGGCAAAAAATGCATGAAGTATTTTTCTGCATAAAAGAAATGTGAAAATATATTCTATATGCCTTTGTTTAAAAGACTGATACTATTCTGACTGCACAGAATTAAACTAAACAGAACCTGTTAGGTTGAAATTAACAAGAAATGAAAAAATAACAAAGATAAGGAAGGATATCTTATTAAAAGTCTTTTATAGAACCATGGAAAAGCTGTTAATTGGAATATACCCTGTCTGGTTTCATCTGCGAAACAGGATTTATTTTTCTTGGGACTAAACCTAGTATCAAAGGAAACTGCAAAACCTTTAAATTTCTGAATTAGGAAAGATGAAGTACAGAAGCTTTTCAGAGTAGCGTATGTATATACAAGTGAATTCATTAAAGTGCCTGTGTGTGACAGAGAAGAAAGAGAGAGTCAATGAGATGCTGTTACAGCAAAACAGTGTGGGTTTTTTCCCAGACAAAAATGTGATTAACTCAGATGAGAAAAAATATAAAATCCAAGTATCCAGAGACTATGTGCATGAGTGGTTTGTTTTTTTTTTTTTTTATCATTTCACTCAGTATTTTTTTCACTTTAGTTGTTTCTATTTATGTTGAAGTGAAGAAACTGTTCCTTTTGAAGCCTTTTTGTCAGCCACTGGCACCATATCCTTGAGTGAAAAGGCTTACATATGTTGAAACCAGTTGGGCTTGTTATGATAACATAGATGGAGAACAGGAAAGGAATGAAGAATGATTTTATTCTATTTCAGGATGACAGAATCATATGATTTCATACTGGGAGAGGCGAAGTATTGTCTGATGAAGGAAGAGTATTTGAGATGAACATACACTGAACTGAAAGTCATTCTGAAAACATGACAACCACCAATGGCAAAACAGATTCAGAGTAAGCTATATCTAAAATGCAGAAATGCAAAAAAAGAGACTTCTTAGCAAAGACATGAGTTTCTTTTGCATAATAAGATGTCAGTTATTGTTAATGGACCACCCTCATTATCTTTTCTGGAAGACTCATTTATTTATTTATTTATTTATTTACAGATACAAACATAGGACTTATCTTCAACTAATAATTAATGAAGAATTATAATATTTTTAAAAAGTGTTGGAAAAGGTCCTTCCTGGGCTTTCTGGCTTTCATCGTGATGATGTATTGTACCAATACATTACTAGGACAGCAGTGATCGGAGCTCTTGTAGATTATGCATTGATGACAGACATCTTTATAGGACTTTTGCTCTAATCATGCATTGTCATAGTATTTCAGTACATCAGATGGCAAAAAAAAAAAAAAGAGCCATATTGGAAGAAAGAATTATATACCTGAAAGATCAGCAGACGAATTAAGATTTTGTAATATATTTTGTAAAAAATAGAAGTATTGATTGTACAGGTGTGTTGACGCGGAAGTCACGGACCCACCTCACGATCAATATGATCAGGTGAAAGCCAGTTTATTGTTAGAATACA
>JANXJC010000008.1:22959762-22973001 GCA_027564655.1 Leptodon cayanensis
TCCTGCCAACAAACAACTCGCGTAAGCCTACAACTCCCGCCTACGGACCCACCTAGCCGGGTGGACCGACCCGTTTCGGTTGGGGCTGCAACAAAAGTAGGCATGTGGATCACCTGAATCACCAGGTGACCACTACGACACCAACATCAGAAACATCAGGACATTACAAGTTTAAAAAGGAGGTACTAGCTGACCAGAGTTAAGGATCAAACATAAGTTGCCAAGTAAAATTCCTCTCAGAATCCACAGGAAATGGTCTTTTCTTCTGTAAATTCTGATGATTACCTGTTTTCTTCATGCTTTGCTGAGGAAGCTTCCTTCTTGGTATAAAATCCCTGTTGTTTCTATTAGTCCCTATCCGTCCCATCCCAAACTCTTCTTCAAAAGGCGTGAGCTCAGTTTTTCCCAAGGCCTTCCTCTTCCGTGGTGGTTCAGACTGTGTGCACCAACAAAGACAAGCCCCCAGAGCAGTCTTCTCTGGCACATAGACATACCCCTTAAAATAAAGATAACACACAGTAATAAGAGGTTGTGACAGATCTGTCCAACCAGTCATTTTTTTATTCTAATTCCATTGTTTCTATATGTTATAGAAAAGATGAGATTGTATCAGAGTTTATTAATATATATTCAGTTCCTAGATTTCAAAACACATTTATAGATAACATCCATGACTTTCTACTGAAATAGAGTTATACTTTTATATAATTCTTTAAAGCTCATGGAGAGGTCTCATAAAAGAAAATTTCTTAAACTGATTAACTACTTAATCTGCATTGAAATGCTTTTATGCTGTAAAAAGTTAGATAAAACGTTTGTTCTCACATTTCTAATCAATTTTATTCTTTCCCATACTAGTACTGCTCAAGTTTTGTCATTAACACTATTGTAAAACAGAAGATATATGTACTTTAATAACAAAAATGTTGCTTGTTACTTATTTTTAGAATGCATCATTCAGAAGCTATTTAAAGATGCAAATTATTGTAGCAAAACATCAAGGGGCCATAAAGATTTATAAGCTGTTAAATGATCTTCAGGGCAGAAGCAAATAACATGTAACACCTGGCATAGACAGTATGTTTAACGATAATACAAATCCTTTATGGTACATTAACACCTTCAGAAATGAATAATGTCCTAAAATCAATTTCACAAAAAGTTACAGATGAGGGTCAACACGTAATGTAATTGCGCTGAACAGAATCAGCAAATAGAATTTATCTAACTCCTTTATGCAAGCTCTCTTACCATTAATATTTCCCAATAAACAGAATTTAAGGTGTGTTTGTGATGGATGATATTTATTTCCTTGAGGATCTGAACTATTTTGCTATTTATCAGAATTAGAGTTATTATGCATCCTATTCCTCATTATGTGCCTAATTAATTTGCTGTATTAAAAATTCATCTTACTTTGTTCAGATCAGGCAAGCCAAAACCTTTTAATTTCATTGTGCTCAAAAGATTAATTTTCTCTACTACTGTAAGGACTAATAATTTATTCATATTACCTGAATCAATCAAAAAATCACTTTTTTCCCCCACACATTTATTGCAAAGCTAGAGGGCTTCTCTAAGCATTTGTTTTCCTGTAAATTTAAAATATTTAATTGGCAGTAATGGTGCTAGATTGAACTAAATAATGTGAACTTTCGCAATACATACAGGGACATATAATTGCTTCCCAGTGAAAGTAAGGCAGCAAATGGTCCTACTGAACACCATACCTTTAGTGAAACTCACTAAAACCATTTTCTTCTACTTTGAAAGATAGCTAAGGGCTTTCGAAAACTGATCATATATTTTGCATTTTGAGTAATTAATTCCATAACTTATTTTTCAGTCTGTATCAAGAAATCAGAGCAATTAAAATTTATACAACAATACAGTGGAGTCAAGAATTTTAAAACCAAACAACCAAATAAATAAATGACAGTCTACATATTCTCTTCATTCAGAAGTCTAAATAAGTTTGATAAAAGATGATCTTTGATAAAGACAAATATTCAGTTCAGCTGTGTTCTTTGAAAAAGTTACATTATAGATGTAACTGTACATATCTGAAATACATATATAATGAAATATGTAATTTTGTTTTCTACTGAAGATTTTTTATTCTGTTAGAAACTACTGTGAGTTTATAAATTTTCTGATGTTTGAATTTTTTCTCATTATTAAGATTTTATTAATATTTTCATCTTCGACTTCTTTTCTTGGAATTATTAAAGTGCAAATGTAAGCCATTGTGTTTGATCAAGACTGCACACAATGTTAAAACTCAAAATTCTAATACGGAATGAAAAGTTGCAATTGTATCAGTTCTTTCCCCTGCTTTTACCCCACTGTAAGATGTAGTTTATTTCACATGAAAAATCTATTTATGAACAAAAAGTATGTAACTTTCTTCAGACTATGTGCATATATTACATCAATGTTCACAATTTTCACTAAGATACATGATGGCTAAGATGTTTCATTTATCACTGGCTCAGAATGAGATTTATCTTGGCAATCATTAACTGTCTTTAAATTTGGCATGTACTCTAAGACAAACTGTGGTGATTAATTTCATTTCAGAGTCAATGAAAAGAGACTGAAGACATATGACCATAAGATAGATGGAAAGAATAGACATCTTCAGGTGTTCTCTTTCCGTAGAACACAGGGCATAGAAAAAAAAAAAATTATTCACCTAAAAGCGTATCTGCACTACAATATAGGTCAAAAAAGAAAGGATCCACTTGTGACATTAATGAAGCTTTATAAATTCCTGACGTTCTCAAGAAATGTCTGGTGAAAGATCAGGGAAGATAGTATTCATGCTAGTCCAGGAACTTGCTATTGTCTTCACTATTCTGCAGGATAAAGTACCACTTACAGATTTGTCTATGACTTTATACCTTTTAATTTTAAAGAAACAACTATTATATTTCCAGTATGCATTAAAACTCATAACAAAATTATCTCTTTTTTTGGTCAATTAACCCTCACTACAATAGTCATAAGGATAGATCCCAACCTGAATGGGGCAAGGCTTTTCGTCATTTTCATCAAGATGTTTGTATAATAAATTCAAAATATTACAAGAGGCTAAAGTGCTTCATTCTGAAGCTTTCTGAGTCTTGTTTGACTTACTTTTTATTTTCTAATATTCTTAAGATTTGTTACCCATAAAAGAAAGTGAAAAATGAGAAATAAATACCTCTTTTGATAACAAATATTTACTCCATTTTCAAAGACCTGAAAAACGCTTCATTTTTGCTGTTCAAATTATGTTCAAATTATGTTCCATTAAAGTATCCCTTTCTATCTAAATCTTTTTATTAATATTTGACTTTTTATCTAAAAAGACAATCTTAATTTCATGTGAACTTATTTATCAAGAAATTATCAAAGAGCTGCTCAATAAGGGTCTAGTCCCACAGAACTCTTATTATACAGGGGTCAAAAAAAACCCAAACAAAAACAACTCCCTGAACCTGTGGAGAGGAATTGTGACTCTCCAGCAAAGTGGTTGAAACACTGATCCAAGCAGAAAGAGTCCCGGTCCCTAGTCCAACACATGCCACGGCTGTTTCATGTGAAATAGTTACACAAACAGGTGTTGGAAAGAAAACTCAAGCTCTGAGTTTTGACATTTTGGATGAGTGTTCTTACCTTTAGGTGACGGTTAAAAACTAATGGCTAAGCTAACTCTCCTCAAAAGTAAGAAATATGAGGATGAATTAGCTCAAGACATAGAGGTCTCCAAGGTATTGGATAGCCCGTAGGGAGGCACAGCAGTTCCTCCACCTCAAAGCTCACATCTTAAAAGTAAGGTATTTTGTCTAAAGGCAGACAACAGTCTTTTACAGGCAATAGGATGCTGAAGAGCTGGATACATTATTCCTTAAGAACAGGAGATCCACAGGATTGCACCTCTCAGGCTACATCTATCCCAGTAAACTAAAAAGGCAAGTCACGGGCTTGAACGCTGGCACACGCTTCCCTCTGCTGTTTGAGTGCCTGCGTGGTCCCCGGCACGGTTGTCCCACGCCGGCTAGCACGCTCCCAGAAGAGGTTCAGACATGGTTTGGGGGATAACACTCGCTGTAAACAGCCTGGTCAAGGCCACCCTGCTCTGAGATGGAAGAAAATCTAGCCACACAGATGTGAATCACCGTTTCACACACCTGGGGGGATAGAGAATAAGTCCTGGCCTCTTTTATGGCACAGGAACATAGCCTGACAGAAGAAGACCTAGGTTTTGGATCCCATGCTAGAGGTAGGCATAAGTATTTGCTGTTGTGTAAAAACACATCTTTAAATGTGTACAAAACGTTAAGGTCAAAAGCTGATTGATTGCACAGTTAAACATCCCCATGATTAAGCAGCACTGAACATGAGTTTTTAAGAATCTAATTCTATATTCAGGTCTTCTAATTTCCATGTGTAATTTTGCTTCAGTAAGCTTTCTAGACTTCTTTTTTCTGTATAATAACCAGCTTCGACTTGTTTTGCCCTCACACTGTCTGAAATCCTGGATGTTATACTTCTCTGGGATTTACGTATCAGTTATTAGACATCTCCCCATCAACATAGCAGATGTTAAGAATGAGACATTGCAACACTTGCCTAAAAGCATCAATCATCCGGCAGCATGGGGAAACCAGGCACAGTTAGGTAGCAGTAAAAGTTATTTAACATGTAGCGATAAGGAGTCCACACTACCTCCTCAGTCCTGTATGCTGTTATGGAATGTGTGTTTATGGGGCCCAGTTCTGTTAAATGTATGCATATGTTTACATATGTTACTGTAATGAAGTTGGCATATATGAATTTCTGGATTTGAAAAGTTTATTATCCAGACATATCTAAGAGATTCTTCTAAAGCACTCCTTGTAAAACATGAATTTGAAATCTGATAACAAAACCCAGCCTTCAAGGTCCTTATATAAATTGTCATACAGTATCAGTTCTCTGTTCAATCAGGCACGATTTTCAGCACGATGCTCTGCAGTCTTTAATTCCTGCCAAAACCACACATACTTTCATAAATCCTTGATGATCTCTCCTTGTCTAAAGCTGCATATGCCTCCTGCAGCCCTCTGCTCTGTTACATAAACAATTCATAGAAACAGCATGAGCTGTTTGCATATGTGATTTTTTTAATGTACAAAACACATTTTAATTTTTTGTTTGGCTTAGTGGTGCTAATATACTTAAATGATACCAATGGATTTTAATTATTTAGTACTGGTGTTGCATATAGGAACACTATGATGCAATGATATAAAATTAAGAGGGTTTGGCATTTTTTACTTTTAATAGCAGCTATTAAATATTGTATATGGAAGGTACACTCTATGGATATAAATCTTTTGATGCAAGCTTTTTTTGATTTGTTCAATATCACCCTGACATAATAAGATAATTAAATCTATTTTCTCAACATATTGGGCACATTCCGAAATGTTTACTATTGTAATGTTGCAGCATATGTATGCATATTTGACAATTAGTAAACTGATATCACAAATAAATATACATTTTATATACATAGCAAGTCTAGTAATAAGCTCAGATTGATACAAAACTGTAAAAAAAACCAACAGGGGTTTCGGATGCAGCAGAGTTTTTAGAACTAAATTTAGATTTTTGCTGAACACAGGTGCATATATTCAAAATTGCAAACCTGATAGTCCTCTGTCAACTGCTACCTGACAATGAAGCACAGAAAAAAAAGTTGACTCGAGTGACACTGACTAGAAGTTTCCTTGGTTTCTTCAAGATGTGCTTCTGCATGTAGCAGAGCTTTTCTGAACTGGTAAGAGCTCAGCAGTTCTGTGAGAAAACTGACATGGTCGAGGTCCCCAAAACTTGTAATAGTATGAGCGACTTTTGTAAATGACTACTGTAAGTATATATACGTGTGTGTAAATATATATATAAAGAGGAGTTGTTCTATTCTAATTATTAAATAAATAATTAAAAGATTCAGCAAAAAGGTGGAAATAATGGTTTCTGTGTTTTCTTCTATTTGAACAGATTCTGTAGTTGCCATGAAAATACCTGAGAATAAGACACTTTAAGCAACTATCAGTTCTTCTACGGCAGCAACTGCACAGGGCCCAGCAAAATAAAGAATTCATAAAGAAAGGAAAAAGCAAGAACAAATATAGGGATTAGAATAGTTAACATGAATGTGGAAGAGAAAACATGGGCTTTACAGGCAAATTCCACTGGTTAAAACACAGAAGGTGTCATGTGAGTTGGCACTAGATTTAGGCTTCTTCCCAGCTTTGTAAGGTCTGTAACTACTAAAGCTAAAAACTGTGCTCCTTTTTATGTTTTCTTTGTATGACCCAATGATTCTTGAATTATGTTCTGCAAAGTGGAACCATCCTAATAGACTTAGTAGCTTACACAATGGTTAGGGCACTTAAGTGGAAAATTGAAATATGGTTTTTAATCTACTCACGCACCGAAAGGAACTGGACCTCTATCTCCCTCTTCCTAAGTAAATTTTCTTTAACGTACAGGCAGTTGTTGAAAAAGCAGGCAGATTCACAACCAGTTTAAAAAAACAAGCAAGCAAACAAACAAACAAACAAACCTGAGCTTTGCTCAATTATTTGGAAGAATGAATGTGGGTACCTGACCTTACCTGGGAACTCCAGACTGTAAAAAAGGACCTTTTTGTATCTCCTGAGCGAGGCATTCAAAGGGAAGACTTAAGCTTTGTATCTTCACCTAACATACTGTGAGGGTTAAATCTAAGCATATTCTTGCTCAGTGTTTTAAACGATTTGGCCCATAGTCAGTACCTTTACTGTTCCTCTTTTGATCCACATTCACCTGTAATGGGTATTTGATATGATAGAGCTATATTTTAAGTTATAGTCCATACTAGAGTGAGTGAAGTGGAATTATAACTGCTGTGTGTGAAGAGGGCTTGTCAGTATATACCTTTATCAGGTTTAGTGATAAAGATGCATCTTACAATTTTGCAGCAGCATTAAAATCCCCTGGAAAATGACAAAATCTAATGATATGGATGCTGAGTGAGGTGGTTGCATCTGAGAAGAAAGTGATAGCTTTATGAACAGAGTGGTATAAATATATATACCCATCACAGTGCTTGCACCTCTGTGAGCAATTTTTTGACACTACCATGTGGTATGGAAAAATATACCCTTTTATAAGATCATAAAATTAAAAGCTATTTATGCCAACCATTTATGAAATAATATACGAAATCTTACCTTCCATGGAAGATAGAAAACAGAATATGATTGTTTTTAATCCTGTGTACAGAAACCAGAACTAAAGGTAAAACATTTAAGGTTTTTGAAAATATAAGTACATTTTTATGTGGAGTCATTACGCATTTTTCAAAGTGAATTAATTGAAAGAAACATAGCCACCCCAAATGATAAAAACCAAAACACTCAGATACAAAAATTTTCAGCTTTACATGAAAGTAGAATCTTCATTTTTTCACAAAACTTACACTGGCAATTTTCCATATCTGAGGCAGTGTTTGGGACAAATTCTAGAAACATAAAGTATAACATTTACATAAGAGAGTCCAAACATACATAAATCGTATAAAACATGATGTATAATGTGTCATGATTATTGTAGTTCTCTGAATAAACATGCCAAGGCTATCTTACATGACAAAAAGAGTAATTTGCACTATCTCATAAAATGGCAATATTTTCCCAGTTTGATTCCAAAGCTTATTTTCTTGATGGTTCGTATTTTGCATGAACACTATATGCTCATTTGAGCCCTTTTAGATCACATTTAACAGGAAGTTAAGACTTGCAATGATGAGACTGGTTTTTTTTTCTGTAAAAGCTGCAGACTGCAGTGCTCAATTTCCCTGGCTGAAAACCATTTAGGTTTTGATGATAACCCACAAAAGACAAACCATTTTAATGACAAAAAGCAGGATTTAAATTTCTATGATTTGATTGAAAGAATTTTCTAGCTAAAGTAATAAACCTCACAAGCTTTTTCCCTGTGAAATTTCATCTTTTACCATTTTTGTTAAGTTATAAAACTTTTTCTTTAATGGCAATATGACATGCTGCCCAAAGTTGATCTAGAGGTTTAGAAACCTTTTGCAAGTCCCAGATGCAGCTCCTACTGTGTAGGATACTGTAGTACATGTAGTTTTGGGGAAAGATTTTCGTGGGTATTTTTATTGATCTAGACCCTTTAGAAAACCTTCTGCTGATTTCTCTGAGGGACATTTAAACTGACAGCTTAAACAACTGCAAACACCTTTCATTATTATTATTAGGACAGAAATTCTACACATTATTCTAGCAGTATCTTCTTTAGAAAATCAGTCTGGATAATTTCAGGTGAAACTATTGTCCACTCAGTAGCCATGGATTTAGGGGAAGATGACAGGTTTTGCAATTCTAAGATAAGATATGCTTTAGCCAAAAGGATATCAAGTTGTGCCTGTTCATCACAGTAAATGAATGGCTTGCTGACAAAATGTCACTGCAAAGTTTGAGAAGCCAGCTGTCAGAAAATTAGAACAGGATTGTAGAAACTGAAACAGGCATATGAAATATCCATGGTTGTTATTCACGGACTTCTTGATTGCTTCCATGTCTCCTATTTCTAATAATATTTCTATTCAATTTTTAATGAACAAATTTGATCTTTGGACTTTTTTGGGTGGGGGGGCTCTTCTGCAAGAAAAAGAGAATGTTCTCCTCTGCATTTTACTTTGTAAGCGTATGGAAAACTAATCTTCTTAATCACGCTTGCTGACAGATTGTTCACATTCCTTGAAACAATGAAGTATCATGCAATGTGCGTCATTCTGAAGAATCAAACTGAGAACTTTTGTTAATAACCTGGATGTGACCAGACATAGTCTAACATTACAGATAACTTGGAAGACTTTTGTTTCTCTTTCTGATCAAAAACATACTCCTAAGATTTATAGAATAAATTCTTGCAGGAAAACTATGAAAATCTTCCATGCAACTGAAAGATAATTTTAAATGCTTACTTCTGGAATGGAGGTTAAACAGCTCTGAGCATTTCAAGTGGCAGTAGATGGCTTTCTGTGGGCAACTGCACTGAGTACCAAATGCTTTTTATTTGTGCTAGGTTTTTTCTGCTAATTTACTACCATGATAAGTGAAAGGAACTTTAAAAAGGTGTGTTAAATTTGCACTGGAAACTGCAAAGGAGAAGGATGAATATGTTCATACTTTGGGTACAAAGCTCGAGAGCACAAGTGTAGTACAACAAGGCAGGTAGACTGGGAACCTTGTTTGGAAGTTTCTGTGATAAGAAGTCACAGATAATGGACAGAAAGCTAATGGAAATAATAAGGGAAAATGGAACAGGGAAGCAATAAGAAACAAGCCCTAATAACTGTTAAAAGGTGAAAAGTGTACTGTATTGAGGACATGACTTCCTTTTTTCTAAAATCTATTTTCTCAGGTGTCATAATGATAAACAACATCAAGGAAACATTAGAAGGATCCAAAATCAGTGCTGAGTGAAGAATTTACTGAAGACATGAGGAAAAACATGAAGCAAACATGAAATTTCAGTTGTTTCTGCTGCACAGTACAGAAAGGCCACAAAAGATCTATGGATTTACTATGAAAAAACTTCCTGAAGGGAAGGAAGAGAAAAGCAGGATAAAAATGTGCAGGCACATTGCAGAGCATAAGAGATTGCCTTGTATGATGGACAGTTCTAAAAACTGCTTCCGTGGCTACTGAGCAGGACTGAACACAGAAGAGAGGAACTGTCTGATGTGCATTTAGAGAGAAGCTGAAAGGGAGAAAAAAATTATTTTATTTTCTTCAGTGTTGAAAATATTCAAACCTATCATATGATAAAATTAAAGCAAAGCATATGTAGCCTGGAAATTAAAAAAAAAAAAAAAAAAAAAAAGAAAACAACAACAGAAAACAGAACAAAACAAAGTGTGACCATAAAACACACTATTCCCTACAATGAATTCTTTAAAGATCCTCTTTGGTAAGCAATTTCCATGAAATAAGAGCTCGTGCTTTGAAAGAATTGTGCCTATGTTAATATGGGCAGCTTATATTTTCCATTAGCAAATTTGTCTTCCTCTGGAGAATGAAAAGAATCTTTACTTACCAATCCTTACACTTCAGTACATGATTTGTTACTTGTTTTGCCTAAACTTTGTGATGCCTCTGAGTTTTCTGGGCAATAAATCATGCTCTGTCACAGAGAATGACTGCTTAGCCAGAAAAAGAACTACAAGCATATATTGATGACTATTGCATATTAAAAATATTAGCCCTTATATATTCCATTGTTGACTCCCTACAAATAGGGTAGAAAAATTTCCAAAGAAGGATATGGTATGAATCACAGTGACATCTTAAATACTATGCAGAAAGAAAAATGCAAAAAAGATTTCTGTTGAAGGCATTTTGTTTCTATTTTTTATTCTTTCTTAGAAGTAAAATAAAATAAAATAAAATTAAATTAAATTAAATATTTTTTCTTCTTTCTGAAATAATTATTTTCCAGTTCCTGCTCCAGAAAGAATAATCCTCTCTCTAATCTTTCTTCTTCAGAAACCTCAAGGACTTTTCAGACACCTGAGAAACCAAATTTATACCTAATTAGGCTATTAAACAACCACATTAATCTTACTGCTGCTATAAAAAATGGTCAAGCTGCTACAGGTATCAGATACTGCAATGATACTATACTTGCATCTTAAATAAAACAAAAAAATCCCACAATAAAGTATTTAATTCAGCCTCAAAATGCTATGCTCGATATGTCGTGGGCTTCATACAAAGCATGTTCATTACTACTGTCGTTTCAGTTTCTGAGCATTGAAAAGGTGATAGACACACTATTATGGAAAAGAACAAAGACCTTCTGCAAAGTCATCTACAGTATAACACAGCTATTTACAGAAATGCAATAGCAAAGGACTGAATTTGGCATCTTTCCACTTATTTAAATTATTTTTAAAGGAAAATTGTGACATTAAAAATACAACACATGATTTCTGAATACTTGTGTTGGTGGTATGATCATCTGATCAGCCTTGCATTCAATTCTCAAAGAAGAAAACAATAATACAATGATATGCAAGTTTATATAGGAGGACCATGTAGAATTTCTTCAAAATTAACCCATATACAGTTTTTTTCCCCTAGGCAAATGGAAGATGAGGGACAGTGGAACAAAATGTCCGTTCAAGTATCAGTCACAATATTCAAGACAGTAGTGTTAACTTTCCACTATTCTTCTTACTCAGCACTGAAAAAAACATTCTTTCCCTTCACATGTCTTCAGCGGGAAAGTTCCTGGGTTGTCAGCTAAATAAGGAAGACTATTGGCAGTGAATGTGATCCCCAGTAGTGAGGCCCACCGTCACGCTCCCTGCTGTGAAAGCAGACTCAGCATAACATTTTGAATCGCCTCAATGTACTGATTCAGCATTTCTGAGATAAGTAATTTAGAAGAATAAATTTAGCATAACATCAAGTTTGAGTAAAATAAGGGACATCCTTCACAAGAGGGCATATTGACAGGTAGGTTTTAAATAAACAGACTTACGTACATGCCCACAATCCCTGGTGTAAAAATAAATAAATAAATAACGAACACTCACCATGGCTTCACTGAAGTAGCAGTAGTTTGAAGAAAATTGCTGTGTGAAGCAAGCAGCTTCTGTAGTGTCTACTTGACAGGTGAATAAGTTATTTGCTGTACAAATTAGCGACATGATATGAAGCACAGAGGAGAACAGGAGCAAAACATTGGTTTGTCTGAATGACTTGTCTAAATGAAAAAAAGGCTCTTGTTAAACTACAGATATTATGTATACCTACACAGATATTAGGGTGAAGCCTTGCCTAACCTGTCACTTGGTTTCACCTCTCTACAGAAGTCCACAGAAGATTTGGAATGAGTGAGAGATTTTGGCCACTACACAGCATATCTGATCAGTATCAATTCCAAAAACTTACTCCAGCTGAAGAGCAGAAGAGTTTTCTGTTTTGAACATTCTGCCGATCTTGCTAAAGACTGAAGAACATCACAACAAGGAAATGTGCACTGGAAGACAAAAAGGCACTAGCTGTTGCCAGTTAAAAAAAAAACAAACAAAAAAAGCCCTAAAAGGTAAAGCAAAAGTTTATACACTCCTACCTCACCTCTTTTTAATCATATATTGGAGAAAAAAAAGTCACATTATGAATGTATATTGTTTGCAACTGACAGTCCAAAAAAAAAAAGCTTCAAAAGAAGCTTCATCTTTATTCTTCTATGAATTAAGATTTTCCTTTTTACAGAAAATGATGGACTTTGAAAATATTTTGAATGTAAGAATTATGGATGTAAGTCTAAGTCTGTGCTGGTAGTCTAAGTCTAGTCTGCTTTCAAATACTCAGTTACAGTATAACTCATTAGTTATACTAATCTTTTTAGATCAGTATAACTGGTAACTTAAGGAACACAGCTGATTGGGATGCAACTGACTTTTCTTTTACAAAACATTGAAATCAAGTGGTTTTGATTCCAAATCCAACCTGCAGCTCTTAGAATTTTTTTTTCTTGTGCTGTGATACCCACAGAAGCAGTTTTAGTGGTTCATTGCAAAGGACACAATTTAGGTAAGTAATCATGTCAGCCGAGACCAAGGCAATGAGGCACCCAAACTATCTCATATGAGATAACATGTAGACATTTCTAATCTACATTTTCACCAGCATACTACATCTCACTGTGCTGTTCTTCAATGAAAAATATTCAGATGATAGCCAAAGTTTCCTCCCTTATACTTAACCAGTCCACATACAGCTATGTCATTATTTTCTCCCCCAACAAAATTGCAAGCTTACCCTTGACAGTACTGAAATAACATGATATGGAGTTGATGTAGTCACAGAAGTCTTGGAATGACATACTTTTTGGAGTCTGTTCTTGAAACAGTAACCACCAATAAAGCTGCAGGAGTGCACTTTGATATATTCTTGATAAAAAATTGAGCCATAATATAACAATTTTTCCCAACTCTAATCTGATGCAGACTGCAGCTTTACTTGTGACACATAGGAAAAGTTAACACTTTGTCCTGGTTTCAGCTGGGATAGAGTTAATTGTCTTCCTAGTAGCTGGTACAGTGCTGTGGTTTGAGTTCAGTATGCGAAGAATGTTGATAACACCGATGTTTTCAGTTGTTGCCAAGTAGTGTTTAGTCTAAAA
>JANXJC010000008.1:22985879-22998288 GCA_027564655.1 Leptodon cayanensis
GGCTCCTCTCTCCCCGGGCTGCAGGTGGGCATCTGCTCCCCCGCTCCGCTCCGCTCCCCTCCATGGGCTGGGGGGGGTCAGCCTGCCGTCTCTTGTCTTCTCCCCAGGGGCTGCAGGAGCATCCCCTCCTCCCCCTCCTCCCTCACTGCCCGCCCTCGGGATCTGCAGAGGGGTTCCTCTCATGTTCCAATCCCCGGACTCACGGGGGGTTTCCCCTCTGAAATCTGTTCTCCCCGAGGCACTACCGCCGTCGCTGAGGGGCTCAGCCTGGGCCAGAGGCGGCTCCGGCTGCAGCCGGGGAAGCTTCCAGCAGCTTCTTACAGGAGCCGGCCCTGCGGCCCCTCCCACATTACCCAAACCCCACCACACAAACCCAAAACAATAACTGATATACTGTGATGGATTTTCAGAAGTGCTGGTTTAACTTAGTCAGCTTAACAATAAGTAAGTGATTCTCAAATCCAGATGAATATTTTTGGTCGAACTACATGAGAAGGAAACTTATTTTAAACTATTCAATGAAAAATGAAAATAGAATAAAAAATGCTTTCTGTAACGCAGTTCTTATTTTCTTTATAGCTCATGCTGTCAGCAGTGTTCAAATAAGAATAAAAGATTCTCTTCGGCTTGTAATGGAGCTGTTTGTCATTTCTTTTTTCTGATGTTATTTTCAATATAACTTTCAAGTATGCAAGTAGCTACCACAAGGTTAATCATTGTATTGGGCTCAGGCATCTTGTTTGATGCTACACTTTTTCATAAGCTACCTATACAATTTAGAAGTTTAATTCCCACTTACATTAAATGGAACAGTCCTGTGAAAGGAGACAAGAAGAGATGGTTGTCACGCCCACAAAAAAGAGTCATTATTCAGAATTCTACCTTTGATAGTTACAATTCTTTTCTTGAGTATATGAAGCATTTTTCCTTACAGGTAATTACTGTTTAATTATTAATATAATATAGAAAATCTGTAGAAGGAGAAATTAAGATAGATGTAGCCTGTAGCCCATAGCCATAACCTGATGAGTTTGGCAATACCTGAGTTACGTGTACTGAGGCTAAAGTTTCTCCTTTGATTACTGAGACAAAGTTTGAACCTGAAGCTATGGCTATGGTCTGCTGTGCCTGTATTTTACATAGCTAAATAAAACAAAGGCAGGGACTAGTCCTTGGCTCCAGACATAAGTGGCACGGGTGTACTCAAGCTGAGGCTAGGTAGAACTCACCCCTTTTATAGCCGACTGGATGCATCCATAATATATTGATGTTAGTCCAAGTTTCATCTCAGTTCATGCAGTACTGACAGCCTGCCTCCCAACGCCCTGCCCCTTGACCAACATCATTGTCACAGACAGATTGCCAACACCCTGCCTCCTGACACCCTGACCCTTTACCAATATCAGCAGCATGGGCAGGATACTGTCCACTTTATCCATGTAAGGTGTAATTCTCTGAAATCACACTGGTGGAGTCAAGGGGCTGGGCAACTCTTACCTGCATTCAAAAGGCATTTGCATGTTTGGTTGTTGCTGCCAGATTACTGGGATACTAAGTGTCCCTGGCACTCTGCCAGAGCCATATGGTCCTGTATTTGCTATCAATGATTGGGTGAGTTCTTGTATGGGCATGTTGTTGCTCATCTTTCTTACTGCCTCGCTAAAACTTTATTTTATAACGTGTTGTCAGACTCCATTACTGTTCAGACCTCATGTACCCAGTCGTAACTGCTATTTTTAAAGTTTTTCGGGCCAAAATGTCTGAAATGTTAGGATTCAGTTACATGCATTGAGTGGTGCTTCTAAAGAAAAGTGTATATGTTGCCTGTCTTAGGGTATGAGTTCAGAGCATGTGAGAATACGTGCAAGTGCAAAACATTCTGGCATTGATGTTAGAGGACCATGTAGAGCTGAAGGGGTCAGTCGTGTTGCAGTGGCATCCTGTTGCCTTTCGGCAGCTGTAACTGAAGGGAACTGTGCTCCAAGCTATGCCCAGTCATTATCTTGGAAAGACTTAACTGAAATGGCTTGAAACAATTAAGCAGTGTGGAAGATCTGCTTCCAGTGCCTGACCTCATTCACTGGTGCTATTTTACCCACTCAGATCCTAAGAGCATAGTTTGATGGTGCCACCAAGACCACCAAATAGTTTAGTGTCACCAAAAGGAGCAGTCCTCTTCTCCTCAAAGCCTCTTTCTTCCTTATTCCTCTACTGCCAGTGCAGGCCCTTTTTCTAGCCCTCCCTCATGCCTGACAAATCTGTTTCTAAACCAGTTTAATCTGTGTCCACTCCTTACCTTAGGCCCAGCTTCTTTAGATCTTTTACTTAGCTTCCAAAGGAACATCGACAGTTTTGATTCTGTACAGTAGCTTTTGTTTGCCTTTTTTTTTTTTTCTTTCCAGATTGGTTATGTTGATTAAGGAGAGAGATAGCACTGCAAAAAGGATTTTGAAACACTTTTTTTCCATCAGGACAATTTTTTTAAGGGTTTATTTGAAAAAACTAAGGAGTTGGCTGAGTTGCCCAGGAAAATGAAAATTACGCTGCATATTGCTTGTCCCCTGCATTTTAAGAATAGAATATAACTGTGAAAAAGATAAATGACTTAACTTACATCCCAGCTGCAGTTCACTGATTTCCTTTTTATTCTAAATATTAACCTCCAAAGATACAGCACTCTACTACGTCTTAGGAGAAGGTAACCTGTTGTAGAAGTGTGGATGTCAACACAAGGAGAACAGCAAAAATGGTTTAAGTCACTAGGAGTAAGTACTGGAAGTATATGTATGAGTGAGAAATGAAAGGAATTTACTATTAACTAAAAAAATTGAAAACAAACTAACAAATGTTTATGCCTTTGTTAAGAATTTATTTAAAATCTATCTAGCTCAGAATGAAATAACAGTTAAACAATACATGGTTAATATTCACTGACTATAAAGAGGACTCTTCCTTCATTAATTATAACTTCAGAATTGAAAGCAAAAATACAGGATAAGAAATTATATAGTAGATTAAATAAAATGAAACAGAATTAAATTTCTGTAAATTTTCCATAATTTAAATGACAAATATTGCTATTTTACATCTATAGTAACATATATTTTCATAAAATACATTTTAGTTTTTTACCTTTCTGTAACATCTCCCTAAAATTAGTTTAATTTTTACTTCTCAAAAATTTTATATGAAAGAAGAACACAATACTAATATTTTCAGCAAAGCATTAAGGATTTACACCAACAGAGAAGTAAGGATTATGAAATATTCATTATAATCGAGTACTTATTAAGCATTCCAAACACCATTAATATTTCTAACACATAAGCCAAACTCTACTGATGTTAATTACATGAATCATCTCATTATTTTCTCTGGGACTGGCATAAATGAGTTAGACAATTAAGGTGGTTCCTTTTTTTCACAGATAGATCTGTATCAACATACAGATTAGTAGTGATGTGTAGATTGAAATGAAATCCCATTACTTTTCCAAATTGCTTAATTTTATTTTCCTATGGAGAAAGATCAAATATAGTATTTTCACAGTATACAAAATATAATTTTCTACTTAACTTTAAGAAATTCTGGTTTGCTGGGGGTTCTTCTTCTCAAATTTTTTCTTGTCTTAAAAAAAAGGCAAAAAGCTCTGTAATGAACTTTTCTAGATGAATTTGTAAATCCCTAATTTATTGTGCAATACCCTGAACAATTTATAACAGATGGAAAGAAAAGTATTGCCCTACACAGCCAAGGGAAAAAAAACCATAAAAGATAGAGATATTGGTGAAATGACTAAAGATCACTCAACCCATCAAAGTCTTTTTTAGCATTGCATGTCTCCTAGGATGCCATCTAATTGTTGCAACTGTTCCAATGCTTTTGACTCAACGATTATGCTTCATAGGCTATTCCACATGTTTACGAGTCTCTGCACGATCAAATGTTTCTTGACATCTGCTCTTCCTTTTTTTTCCCCCAGAAATCTGACCCATTGTTTTTTTCACTATGCAGCACAGAATACAGTAACTTGTGTTTAAAGTCTGAGTAGCTTTTTTATTAAATCTACCTTTGAAATACATTATCATACCACCTTTATTGAAAGTTATAAAATTTGTTGTTAGGTTTTCTTTCTGTCTTTGCTGTGTCTTCGTTATACATATTTTAAACCTCCTTTCATTTGTTGGTCATTGTTCACAGTTATGCCTCCAGGGTGTTTTCACACATAAAGTAAACAAGCTCAGTGCTTTAACACCTTCTCCAAATCCAGAAATTTCTTTATGTATCCATAAGTAGACACTCAACATGATGACAGGCAAATAAGTGTTTAAACTAAATTGCAATTGCTGGAAAATGTTACAAATTATGCTGCATTATAGATAATTATTTAATTGTATAGCGTGAGAATGCATATGGCATGAGTTAGAAACCGGCCCAATGTTTAGACTTGTCTCTATTTAACAAACAAACAAACAAACAAACAACCCCCCCCCAAGCTGTTATTATTACATTAGAGGGTGAGGATGCTTCAGAGAGACTTCAAAAGAAATACTGCCAATTCACTATCAACTTTGTCTGGGATGGGATATTCATATGTTTAAAATAAATCTCTAGAATCTGTGAAAGATTATACCACAGGACCAGGCTCCTAAGAATGACTGTACTACTAGTATTTATTGTATTACCTCACCTCAGCTGTTTTAAAGACAAATAAATGACATTTTATAGGTCACTGACCTTTCACATACATCCGTCAGAGGAAAAAAAAAAAGGGAAAATAGAATGAGAGTTTTGTCAAGATATTCTAATTTTCTGAAGACTACTGCTTTGTTAAGAACTGTTGGCATAGTATAGTCTTATATGAAAAACAACAAAGGAAATATATCAATACAATAAAAAAGGTAAAGCTTTTCTTTTCAAACTGTTCAGAAATCTTTTAAAGTTAAGAACAGTTCCTTTGGTCTTCTGTGAGTCTTCTGCAGCTAACACTTTCTTCTTGGACCGCAGATAGTAGAACTGGCCATGGCATTCCATTATTAGTTCCACCCATACACAGAGCAGATATGCCATTCTCATTGCTCAGTACTATTCTCTTATTCAATCTTTAATCTTTACCAAAATCATACTGGCCTAGTCACTTTTATTTGATTCAGATTATATTGATTTCTTTGTCTTATTTCAGATATTTCCAGAAAATACAAGATATGCTTCTTTTCCTTTTGAAATTATTATTGCTGAAATTATCACTTCTCTTCAGAAGAAACAAAAGCTACTTTTTTACCATATGCATATTTCAGTTCTCTTACTTCTTGCAGCTAATATCACAACATAAATGCTACCTTTGAATTACAGTATATTCTTAATGTGTTTGAAAAAAGTCCCTTTGAAGTCTGATGAAAGGAGTAAAGAGAAAATCTTTTATAATATTTTTTATATAGATTTCTCTTTTAATAATTGATTCTTGTTCACAAAATGGAATCTCCTTGTTGCCATAGTTCATGCAGGTTTTGCTGTTAATTGGGTATCAGCCTTGCTGGAATTTTAAATAAGCTTTTACAGACATTGCTTTCTGCAATGTTATTATATTGTAGGTTAACAAAGATTTGCTGTCCAGAGCATGGACAGTATTAGTACTATCCTGAAAGTAAGACACAAAATGTAAGAAAGTGACATTTCTTAATTTTCTTATTTTTGCAACATAAATATATCTATATAGGTATCTGTTCTTATATACATAGATCTGGTTTGTGTTTCAGCTGTTCTAATTTAACTTCATTATTACAGAAAAGAGTAGGATGCTTAAAGACTTTTGGGGTTTTCTTAACTCCTACTAATTTGTGGGTTTTTGCCTTTACAAACTTATCAGTTCTCCAAGATCTAAAAAATGTGGTATGCGTGTACATGTTTGTGTATTTAGAAAAAAGATATATCGATATAGATAGAATGATAGAATAATAAATAGATAGAGAAGATAGATTAGATAGATAGTTAGATAACCTGTCTGTGGAGGAAAAGAAAATTTGATATGAAATACAAATACGAGAGATGAATTCTGGTGGCAGCACCAGTGAGGAAATAGCGGCACTGGCTTCAGTTTGATCTCATTGCCTGATTACATGGCTAGCATTCTTAAAAGGCTTTAACTCTGCTTTTTTTGCCTATACTGAAACCTAGGAAGCTTTGCAGAGCTACCGCAGATACATTTTCCTAGGCATTCCTTTTGACTTATAAAAAAACTTAGTAAATTTAGTGTAGAAGCAGGTTTACATTCTAAATGGGCAAAGAGAATAAGTTTTCATTGTATGTCATGGAGTGGTTGTTGATAAGTGTTGACCTTAGCTACTTTACTTCATTGTTCATTTTTTGTTTCCGGCTTCTACTTTTTGCAGAAAGAGACTTGAATTTTAAAAAAATCAATTCACTATGTTGAATCAAAAGCTGTATTTTTGAAATATCTTTCAAGTGATCCCTTCCTATTAGGGACAATAAAAAATATGTGTGATGGAAAACAAAGTAAAATTTAAACACACATGCACAAATAGATTAAGTGAACTACTTTTTCTTCTTAGGACATTAGTCACTATTAATGAGTATTTGAGCATCGAAAACCAAATATTTCTACTTGCTGAGTATCTCATGAACTTAAATGAGACTAAGGGAACTTGCTATTAGATAGGAAAAAAATGAAAGGCATGATGAAAAAGGAGAACAGTGGAATGAAGATTAAACAAATGGGATAGATTAAACCATAAAAGTGTCTTTTGTTCAATAAATTTTAAAGCACTTAGTACACAGACCTAGTACAGTTGTATAAAGAATGTAAAGTAGCTGATAACACATTCTGTCTCCTCCCCAAAATGTGTATCTTTTACAAATTAGCTTTGACCTACATTCTGTAATACCATTAACTTCTGGCATTTGGAGAATAATTTGGCCTTATGTCTAATTACTAAAGTATAGAGCAAAGAGTTTACTGAATAAGAGTGTTTACTGAAGATATTTGACATTTAAACCATCACCCTTGAAGTATGAAAACACTAAAGAGCCAGTTCTGATGTTTGTAATTGAATTTTAGAAGCAAATCCCCTGACAGTTGCATTTGCAGAATTTGCTACTATTGTCTTTGCCATAGTCTGACCCAAAGTGCTGCAGCACAGAGTGGTTCTAACATAAACCTCAGTGGTGGCTTCTTCAGTGGCTCTTTCTAGTTCTTCCACACTAAGATATTTGGGAGTCTTCCCTAAGACATTATGACTTGATAAAGCAAAGCTGCTGAAATGTAATTTTCCATTGAAAAGTCCCAAAAGCACATCAGTGAAATGCGTCTTTGGTTCAAATTAAAAGGGGGAAAAATAATTATATTATATATTATATTCATTTGAGCATACCACTGGTTTTGTAGAAAACAAATTTCCCTAAATTTTACTTACTGGTTGAATGTTCGGGTGTTTGTTTAACGTCTTGAAGATTTCAGTGGCTGTAATGACATTCAAATACAAAGTTGCGAAGTGACAGGTTTCTTGTTTATTCTAGCACCAGGTTGTTGCTTTCAAGTAGCAGGCACAACTATTGATTCGCAAGGGCTGTAAACCGAGCCTAATATTGGCCACTTTCACTTCCCATTTTCACTGTTCTCTAACTTACTCAGGAGGCCCTTTTCCTTGGCCAGAAACAGGCATTTTCCTGTTTGGCACTAAAGCAGGATTTTAAAATGCTCATTTAAGGTCACCCTAGTATATTCAATTTGTGTGTAGTGTACGTACAAAAAGATCTATTTTGAAATTTTGGTTCTTTTATGATCTAAAAGTCCCAGACTAGAGGATGAAAATGAATATGGTGTTACCATTTTGTAGAACCTTGAATTTCTGAATGAATATATCTGCACAGTGTTTCAGTGATCCTTTTAAGTGTCTGAAAACCATTGAAGTGTGTAGTAAGAAACCACTTGTTTGTTGCTATTCTGGTTAACACATTCATTCCACTTCATGTTGTCCATTTCACTTAAGGTGAATGTGATTGTTTCATGGGTAAAAACCACAATAATGCCCATCAGTAATCTGTTAACATAGCAGTAATTTTGTATTTTATACACCCTCAGTAAAGTATATTGACAGATAAGAAGGTGTTAATAGTTTCATAAACTGAGCCAATGCCACAGAGTGTTCCCAGGCTCTGGGACTGACTGTTTACCCACCTACCTGATGGGAACAATCCCAGGCACAGTCTGGCTTGGACGGGCTGGCACTCTGCACTGCCCCACGCGCGAGAGCCCAGTCAGTCCCGGCTGGGGGGGGGTGGGTGCGCTCGTTTGGAGACCAGCAGAGTTCAGTAGTATGGGCACAAACCTTTCTGTGGCAGCTGGCTTGGGCGTCAGAAAATGGTCCTGGATGTGTTTAATTTATTAGCCCTGACAAGTATGATTAAACATCAAAGAGTAGAGGCGTTTTGTTCCTTGGAATGAGCTTTAAAGTTAGTTGAATTTCATGGAAAGAACCTTTTAAACTTACTGGCATGTAATAAGGCACACAGCAATTTCATCTAAATTTACATCTCTACCACCTGCCATCTAAGTTATCCTAGGCTCTCATTATGGCCAAAGGAGAGGAATAAATATCCCCACATCTAATTTAGGGTAGGTGTCTGCCTTATAACTGTGCTGGTTTTGTCTGGGATAGAGTTAATTTTCTTCATAGTAGCTAGTACAGGGCTATGTTTTGGATTTGTGCTGAAAATAGTGTTGATAACCCAGGGATGTTTTCATTCCTGCTGAGCAGTGCTTACCCAGAGCCAAGGGCTGTTCTTTTCATTGATTACAAAGTGATCCTTGCTCAGATTCTGAAGGCTAACTTTTAGATCTCTAAACATTCAAAATTAATCCCAACTTGAATCAACTGTTAGCTTTTTGATGGAAAATTACTAGGAAGTAATTTCTCAGATGTGTCACAACAGCATTTAATTTCTGCTATGTTTCCTGTAGTAGAAAGTGAAAGTTTGAAAGTAAGTTGAGTAAGGAAAAATTTTTAAAAAGTGCTCAACCCACCCGCATACTTATATCAAACCTTGTACTGTACCTTTTCTTCTGCTTTAGTTAGCATAACTCCTTGAATCAGGGATTTTGAGTAACTTAATGGGCATATTATTAAATTTTTATCATCATTGTGACTATGAGAATATCCATATTTTGAGGTTTTATATATAAAATAAAAATATTGATAGAATGATGAAAGCAGATATATGTCTATGGTAAAACTGTAAACAGTTTCATATATCAAATGCTGCTCTTGTAATTTTGTGCTTATACTTATCTGAAAAGTAGGACCAAAATACCACTATCATTATGATTTGTATTATTTCTCTGTAATTAGTAGGTTCAGCTCTTTTTGTTGTAAAAAAATTCATCACTGTGAAAATCTCAAAGCAACATCATCACCTTCTCATATTTTGACTGAAAAAGCCATCTCCATACTACCCTAATGATCAAGTAAAAAGGCATACTGCTGGCACTTACTGTGATTTTTTTAGGAAAATAAAAAGTAGTGGAAAAATAAAAAAAGCTTGACAAGACAAGCCATATATTTTCACTTAAAAAGATATCCACAGACAGTGACCAAAGTTAGCTTAAGCTATATTGACCTTTTCGGTATTTAATTAAGGAGAACATTTTCTTCTCTTTGAGCTAAACCTCCATTATCAGATATTTAAATGATAAAGAGAAATATTTCTTATCATTTCTGTTGTAATCTCATGTTTTCATAGGGTCACACCTTTTTGTTTTCTTACTTGAACACTCATGATCTAAATGAAATATTTTTGTAAATTTATGTTTACCTTTATTTTGCTACTCTTAAATTTTTGGAGAATAATTATATTAGCCCACTTTTGTGTTACTGAATAGTAAAAAATAATACACTGTTCACCATTTTAGAGGCTTTAGAAGTTGTAAACTTTTCAAGTTGTAAAAACTAAGAAACTAAAAAAGTTCTAAAAAAAATTAAAACTAAAAATGTTGCAAAATCCCCTAAAAGTTGTAAACTAAATGTCAGACTAATACCAACAATGTCAATAAATGAATTTCATGAGTAGTTCACTTGCTATATTGTGGGAGGAAAACATTTTCCAGCTTAAGAAGTCCTAAAAATAGTCTGAAATTAAGTGTCATAAAGTCTTAATGGTGCCATTTTTCATCATAGCACAATAGATTGAGACTCTTTTCTTCTGTGTTGAAAGATGTATGTCCCTGTTTTGTTAATTACTGAGAGACAGATGCAAGAATTTAACTTGGAAAACTAAAATCAGAAAACAATAATTGTCCAAATTTTCAAATTCCCTTTTTTTTTTTTTTAAATTCAGAATTTGACTTTTATTCATGGTCAAATTGAGATCTCTCTATGATGTTACCATGTTGGCAGAAATATTTCTGAAACTAATTCCGACCAGCATCTTTGCTGATTATGCTTTATTGTAAATTTGTTCTGTCAGGAATATGATACCACTCTGGAACAGTCTGAAGGTTGTTATGCTGTTGCTGATGGTAGAGTGAGCAGAGGTAATGTTGATTACTGATGACATGGAGTTAAAAAAGGCTGAAACCAAAGTCATCCCGAAAGAAGAGCCGTGGATAGAGCTCCCTTCCCATGTGTAGTGCAGAAGTCACGTGGCTATACAGACACATAGTATTCTGCCTGCTAAGGATGAGAGAAAGCTACAAAAAGCATGACAAATCTTTGAAGTTGTTACACTTTTCATAAATGAAAAACAACACAGTGAAATATGCAGTCTTAGAGAAGCAGAATTATTTTTATTCCTATAAATCACATTCACTATTGTGGGCAGGATATTGTACGCAAATTATCCCATAGCTGTTCACTGCAACTGCAGTAGTGTGCCTTTGCATTATTTTAAATACGAACAGACAAGTATTTAAAAAGAGAAATCTCCACTTTTTTCTTTGAGAAGGATAAGAAGAAAATCTTAGGGAACTAGAGGCCCATCAGTCTTCCAGATCCCTCTGTAAGTCATGTCCATTTACAAGAAAGACAAGAACGTGATTAGGAACAGCTGATAAAGAAGTAGCAAGGCCGACTCATGCCTGGCCCATTTAATAGCCTTCTAGGAAGAGAAAATAAGCTCAGTTGACTATTTAGTATCATTAAAGACCTAGAAGATGGGACAGAAAGCCTCAACAAGTCCACAGACAATAATCAGTTGTAGAGAGCAGCTGATACAATGGGGAGACTTGCAACCCAGAGGGACCTCAACAGGCTGGAGGAATTTCATTAAATTCAACAAAGGCAAATGCAAATTCTTGCACTTGAGCAGAATAACTCCAGTGCAACTGTGCAGACTAGGCTCTTGCCGATTAGAAAGCAGGTTGCTGGAAAAGGCATTGGGATGTGCAGGACAAGAAGCTAAACATGCCATCAATAGGCCCTTGCAGCAAAGAAAGCAAGCCAACCACCTGCCGGACTGTATTTGCAAGACTGAAGCCAGTTGCCACTGGTGGACACCTGGAGTACTGACCCTTGCAGTCTTGAGTATGCAGTACAAGGAAGACTTTGACATGCTGGAACTGAGTCAGGTGAAGGGCTATCAAGGATGGTCAGAGTGTGGAGCACAGGACACATCACTGAGGGGCAAAGCGACACTGCTGAGTTTGATTTATCAAGCAGAGAAAGCAAAAGGTAGGCTGTCAGTGAAATCTTCTCCCATAACTCATGCATACACCTCAGCGGGGACCCATCACAGTTATCGATCCAGCGACATGGCACTATGAGGTTCGGACATCTGCTTAACAGTATTCCCCCAGTCTCTATTGCTGCAGGTCTTTACGGGCAAATACTGTAAGGGTATGAGAAAGCAGACTGTCTGCTTCTCTAAGCATAGCTGGTCAAGGACCTTAAAAAAAAAAAAAAAAAAAAAAAAAAGGAGGAGGAGGCCATAAACAAGAACCTACATGGACACAAACCTGAGGGACAAATGTTAAAGGATGCAGGGGAAGAGGGAGCAGGGTGGAACAAAGTGGGGAAATGGACAGAAAAGGTTTAAAAGGGGTCATTCAAGTGTAAAAGAGGGCTGGTCAGTACACTTCCCTGTCTGAGCCCTGCACCTGATCACCTTGGGTCCGGGCAGGGGTACCAGGTGGGCAGAGGTTCTGTTCTGGTTTTCGGGGGGACCCGCAAGTGTGGGGTGCCCCTGGAACCAGTGCGTGAGTGCTGCGTGTGTGCAGCCAGCACCCAGCAGGACCAGCCAACGAGTGGGGGACCGGTGGGGTGGGTCAGGGGGTCCTGGATCTAGGGAGGGGGTCCAGGGGTGCGGGGCGGGCAGAGGGTCCATGGCGGGGCTGGGGGGACGGGCGAAGGTGGCGGTGAAGGTGTGGAGGTGGGGGTGTGTGCTGCAGCAGTGACCTTCT
>JANXJC010000008.1:23013938-23033332 GCA_027564655.1 Leptodon cayanensis
GGTGGGGAAGAAAGAAAGAAGAAAAATTCCTCCACCAAACAGACTTCTGAATTATTTTACTTTTTAAAACAAAACCATAAAACTAAACACAAGAAAAAATCCAGGTAAGACAGCACAGCATAAATCTAGATGATCTAAACTCAATTTAAGAATACTTTAAGCATGTATGTTGCCGAAAGCAAGCCAAGATGCACATTTGCATGCCATCTAATCCTCCTGGCACATCCAACATAAACCTGCAAACATATGTAGTGCATATCTTAATTAAATATTCTGTATAATTCTAGTAATCTAGTAGTTAGAGTTCATATCTAGTAGATGATATGCTTGAGTCTTAGCCTGACGAAGTGTGGACTTTGGAAGCTAGGAGAATTCTTTCAGCACAGGTTGATATAATAGGTTAAGAGCCAGCTGTGAGTGGATGGAGTGGAAGGATATTCATCTTTTTTTCTGAAAGCAGGTCACTGTTCAAGCACAAATGTGAGGCTCCAGGTGTGAAAAGGAATGGGACAATAGCAAAAAGGTTAATAGTCTTTTGAGACAACAGCAAAAAGGTTAATAGTCTTTTGAAAGCATGTATTTCTCACAGTTGATTGTGAAAGGCTAGACTGCTGTCTTAGGTTAGACAATTAATTACATCTGGAGAACTTCATGTGATGCTATGTTGCATTTGCATTCTTCATAAGAAGGATTTCACTTATAACTACTGTAACAAATGCCTGTGTCAGGAGACCATCTACCACTGACTGCTTTCTGTCTCATTTACTTTCTGTAATAGGCTGATTTTGGTAGTATATTGGGTTTGACTGGGAGTTAATTTTCTTCACAGCAGCCCGTAAGGTGCTCTGTTTTGGATTTGTGACGGCAACAGTTTTGTAACACAGGGATGTTTTAGCTATTGCTGAGCAATGCTTAGGCAGACCCAAGGAATTTTCTGCTTCTTACACTGCCCTGCCAGCAAGGAGGCTGGGGGTGTCCAAGAGGTTAAGAGGGGACACAGCCGGGACAGCTGACCCCAGCTGACCAAAGGGATATCCCGCACCATATGATGTTGCGCTCAGCAATAAAACCTCAGGGGAAACAGGAGGAAAGAGGAATATTCAGAGTTAGGGTGTTTGTCTTCCCAAGTAACCATTACATCTGATGGAGCCCTGCTGTCCTGGAGATGGCTGAACATCTGCCTGCTCGTGGGAAGTGGGGAATGGATTCCTGGGTTTGCTTTGCTTATGTGCACGCCTTTTGCTTTACCTCTTAAACTCTTTTTATCTCAACCCATGAGTTTTCTCATTTTTACCTTTCTAATTCTCCCCTCCCTGTTCTGCTGGAAGGGGAGCACGCGAGCGGCTGTGTGAGCTGCCTGCTTGGCTCAAACCAGAAAGAGCAGCTTAAATCTACTCCGTGTGATGCTACTCAAATTTCTAAGAAAGGAATTGTTCATAGTTCTAAACAGCTGCCTAAAAATAAAAGATTACCAGAGTATTCAGCTGTTTTATCTTACGTTACAGGATTCTTATTTAATAACTAACTTTAGTGAGGTTGGTGAGCTAGATCTCTCAGGTCTTAAATGTTGTTTTTTTTTTTTTATGTAAGCAAGATGCCTGATGGGGTTTAGCAGTCTGATATATCATTTGTCTTTTTAAAGAAAGGCATCTACATGTCTGTGTGATGAGACATGCTGCATAAAATTGCAAACTTCCATTAATTCAGATACATTTTCTAACTTAAATGTCCTTCTTTCTATCTTGAGTTTGGCCTGTAAGACTTTGTTCTCTCTTCACTACATCAGTGTATATTCCCTAAAAGAGTCTTAAGTTTCTACATAGTTATTTAAGTTGATATTGTAAGATAGCATTTCATGTACTAAAAGGAAAAAAAAAACCAAAACAACAAAAAAACCCAAACCAAAGAACCCAGCCCTCATAAAATTCATATTAAAATTCACCAGCAATAATTTGAAGGTCTTCAGCAGATACCATCCAAGTTGATGTTGTTCAACCAATAAGCAAGTTTACCACCATGGGTGCAGCTGCAAATATAACATACACTAAAGAAACATCTTTACAGTTTATTTCATTACTTCTATGCAAACAATGCATATCTAACTTAAGACAAAGTTCTCCTTTGAAATGCACTCTTTTCTAAGGAAAAAATAAAATTGGATAGCTTATGAAGAAATACATCTTTAAATTACTTCTGTTCTTTCTCTTGAATTATAATTACCAAAGGATTGCCATGAAAAGAGCTAAAGGCTATAATTAATACTGTTCTCTTTTTCTTGGATGAAACATTTAAATACAGTGCATTATTTCATTGATCTCCCTGCAGAAAAAGTCATGCCAATCCTTTTTTTAGAAACAAGTTTCCTACCCAATTTCCCCTCCTCATAACTTTGAACAGCATGTTCTTTTGCAGTTCCCAAATGTTCAGAAATACTTTCAGAATAACAATGAAATAGAAGACATGAAGATTGCAATCATGTTAACATTTTTCTCTACATTTATTTTTCACCGTTAATGATTAATAATTATTTTCTGATTCTTCTTGCACTGATTTAATGCATCAAAATTGGCCTGCAGAGGGTTCCAGAGATTTTCTCTACAACAGCTTCAGTTCTCTAAGGATGTGGAGCCAAATTAACTAATCAACCTGCAACTCAAAGTATCCTTTTTTTTTTTTTTTTTCCTTTTGCACAATTAAAATGAATAAGGAAGAAAAAAATTCTTAAAGAATAACAAGGAGTTAGAATGTTTTCAGATCAATTTTTCTTAACCGTATGTCCTTCCTCTTTGTGGTAGGCTCATGATTAAGGAGCTGTTCAGTATGGTGGGGTGGGGTTTGTTTGTTTCCTAAATTTAAAAGATTTATATGGGTCAATTTTCTGAATAAATTTGCTATTCAAGACTTTTTTTGTCTTAAACAGAAAGATAAATCTCAGGAAATTTAAGTAACACCTGAGAGTCATCACTTAAGACTGAACTGGTTTCTACAGCAGCAATCCTTTCTTTTGCTTGTGATATCCCTCCAAAAGAGTGGTTTTAACTGAGAATACCTGCCTACTTAATTAGAAATAATTTTAATAAATTAATATTTTTTCTTTTTTATCTATTTCAAAATGCACCTTTGTTTCACCATGGTTTGTTCACTGATCTGCAATAGCTATAACAGCTTAATATATTGTATAGGGTTTTTTTGTGTGTATATACATGTATCATAAATATACCTGAGCTCATCCAAAACTCTGAAAACTGGGAACAAAACTATTGCTGAGTATAAAAGGGGTAAGAAAGATAGGGTGACACCAATAAATAAATAAATTGTTTATCTTCATCTGAATTTTGTAAAAACATTAGTACTTTAGAAATGTTTAATGTGTAATAGTTTAATGGATGATTCACCTGGAAAGAGGAGATGTATGTGTGTATGTGTTTATGTATATAAATACATGCATGCATACATCTAAGTACTTACATTTCAAAATATCATTTATTACTTAAACAGCAGGGCTCAGTATTCTTTTTTGGAAGTTTAAAAACTAGTACTTCTTTTCAGCTTGTGTTTACAGAAGCATCAGGGCCCAAAGCTTATTAACCCAGTAAACTTCAGTTATGAGTACACAGAGTTTAAATGATCTAGTACAGTGCACTTCAAAAAATTGATTTTCTTAAGAGTTATTTTAGACTGAATTAATTACTCATGATTTCAGATTTTTTTTCTTGCTACTGCAATTCACAGAACACAGAAACAAATTGAAAGAGCACTGCATTGAAAGAAAGAAAGGAAAGAAAGAAAGAGAGATAGAGGGAAAGAAGGAAGGGAGGGAGGGAAGGCGGGAAGAAGAAAGGAAGGAAGGAAGGAGAGAAGGAAGGAAGGAAGGAAGGAAGAAAGAAAGAAAGAAAAAGAAAGAAAGAAAAAGAAAGAAAGAAAGAGAAAGAAAGAAACCCCACACCAGAACAAGAATGTGCCCTATGGTCTTGACCCTGATCTTAAATAGACAAGCATACATTGCTGAGCATTTTGTTAAAACAGCTATGACACTCATACACACTGAAAATCTAATATCAGAAGTAAGCCCTAGGTATGCTGTCCTAGTTTCCAGATTTTTTTATGATGAAAATTATATTTTCAATATCTTACATACCTGAGCAAAATACTATATATTGCAAATACAGTTAATACAGCCTGGAAAACAACCAGGCTGATTTAGGAAGCTGCTGAGCTCTTTTGACATTAATTGTTATGTTCCTGAAATGTCTCTCCCACTATTTTCTGTTATTAACTTCTAGAAATGAAAATGTTAAATAATCTTGTACAACCTTAACAAGACTTTGTATAAACACACAGTCATCTTAGAATTAGTAGTGCATGACTGTCATGACATTATGTTATTTTGTTCTACTTTTCCATTCAAGAAATAAAGACTTTACACTACATTTTTTTCCTTTAATGGTTTATTAATGTCCTTGTAAAATTAAACAAATGAAAAATAAAATTGTCATTAAAACCTAGGACAAGGTTGATGTTTTCAGAAAACAGGCCTTGTGCAAGAACAAATTCCAATCTCTGTGTGATTAGTTTTCTATAAATATTTTCTTAGACAATCAAAATAGACAACTTCATTAAAATTCAATTTCTTCTTCAGTTTGCTATTATACATTTCTAGATTAATATTCTTAGAGCGTTGGTTGAAATTCCTCATTGATATGCCTTGGCACTCTGACCTTGGGATGTTAATCTGAACACAAGCATCTATCTCTGCCTTGTCACTGTTTTAGCTTGTGTCTTATGATCAAATCCCTTAGATGGGTGGGTATCCATCACTTTGCTGCCGTTGGCCTGAGTTGATTTATGGATGACATCTAGAAGCAATAGTTATTTTGAACAGTTTAATGCTTCATAAAATAGAGCAAGAAATTTCATAGTACTCCTGTGCTCTGGTAACTACAACTATTCAATATTTCTCAGTATAATTTATCATACTGTGGAATAATACTTATATTGACTTCTCTCCTCTTTTTCCATTGCTTAAGGGTTGTATTAGCCAGTAAGATGCCATGTGGTAGCTATATACTTGAAAGAGAAAAGAATCTAAGTAAAATGCAAAGTTTCCTTGACAATGTTGGAAGTAAATTTTATTCATGCTGTTATACTTTGGAAGCTGTGAATTTTTAGCACTGTTTTGTAACATTCTACGCAGCAAAGCAGAGAGATGTAAGCCTTTTCAGTTTTCAGAAAAACAGTAACTAATATCATAATAGAATAGATGTAAAAAAAAAAATTGAATATGAAGGACAGTGAATTTATTTTTGTACATATATGATTAATTAGAGAGGATCAAAGGGAAATTATATTAATAATGTGCTGTGAAAAAGATATCTCTATTTATCCTCTAAGGAAAAAAGAAAATAGAAGAAACATTTTCTTGGAGGAAATAACAACATTGTTAAAGCAGTCTTTTTCATCAGATAAATAGTTCAAGAGAAACGTAGTGAACAATTTTGCCTTTTCATTTTTGTTTAAGTATGTGGTTTTCTCACCAGATATAATTAATCCTTTTTATATTTAATTTCAATGTTTGAAAGTCCAATCTGTGATGTGAAAAGAATGAAGATCTAATTTATTATGTAATAAAGGTGCTGTTGCAATAAAGAAAATAATAAACAGAATTGTTTGTGTGCATATGTGTGTGTAGGTTTTTACTATTATTTTATTTTATTTTTAAATTGAGATTTCTAATATAGAGGGAGTTTTTGTTGGTGGTGGTGCTGGGTTTTTTTCCCCTGAGGATTTAAAAAATGCTAGAATTTGTAAATTTTGATAGAATGAAAATTTGAGAAGAAATTTGTGTTAAATTCTACACAGTATAAATACTATTGTCTGCATAAGATACTAGGATAGCAGGGTAATTCAGGTTGGAATGGACCTCTGTGTGTCTCTAATCCAACATCCTGGACAGAGCCAGCTGTGAGGTCAGACCAGGTTGCTTAAGACTGTACCTAGTATGCTCTTGAAAACTTCCCAGGATGAAGTCTGCATAACCTATCTAGGCAATTTTTTGTGTGCATTTAATTCTACATACTTTGGTTGGTCACAGTTATTAAATGTGCGCTATGAAGTAAGCTATTCAAACTTGACTGAGAAGCAAGAAGTTAATTTCTTTACAGTGGTATTATTTCCACTAAACTTTGTAGCTATATTTTGATCTTGTTACTATCATTATGACTTGTATGTTGAAATTTAAAGATTCAATAGAGAGTTTTTGAGAGCTTTTAATGCTCGTTAAAGAATCATTTAAAGGAAATAAGGGAAGATCATGCATATTAATTTCCTTGTTTTGTGGCTTGTTTACTTTTCTGTAGAGTGAAGCTAACATATGCAGCTCTCTGCCTTACATTCTGTTCCAGGCTTCCCAAAGGCCTAGTGTTGCCAAAGATTAACAATTTAAATATTTTTCCCAAAAAGATAATAAAAGAAAAACTTTTCTGAAAAAACTATTGTTTTGAAGAAAAAAAAAAGAATTAAAAAAAGGAGAGGAAACTCTTAATCATGGTATATAATAGTAACTTTGCAATATTTTTTTTTCTCCTAGTACTTCTATTTGTTCTTTTTTCATAATTTTATGCGGAGGAGTACTTTTCCCCCTATACTTAAGCAGTGTATACTATGAAAAATAAGGGTAAGTAACATGTTTTTCTTTATAAACTTTACTCATAGAATTGTAAAGATTGGAAGGGATCTTTGCAAGTCACCTGGCCCAACTTTCTGCTCAAAGTGTGTCCACTGAGAACAGGTTGCTCAGTGCCTTGTCCACTTGAGTTTTGAAAATCTCCAAGGATGGAGAGTCCATAGTGTCTCTGGGCAACCTGTTCCACTGTCTGACCACACTCATGGTCAATTTCTCCTTATACCGAGCCAGAATTTCCACTGTTCCAGGTTGTGCCTGTTGCCTCTTATCCTATCCCTGTGCACCAGTAGGGAGCATCTGATTCCATCGTGGTTATATCCTCCCTTGACAGCAGTAAGATCCTTTGTCCTCATGAACAAATACAGTTTTCTCAGTTTTTCCTCACGTGGCCTGTGCTACAGCTTTGTTTTTCTAGTACTGAGGAGCACAGAACTGGACATGATGCTCCATGTGTGATCACACAACTGCCCAATAGCAGAGAAAAATTACTTCCCTCAACCTGTTGGCTATAGCCAAGTATTTGGATGACCTTCAGTGCGCACTGTTGACTCTTGTTCACAAAATGGCTTTCTGGTTAGTCAGCCTGAACCCTGTAACTGCTGTGTAGGGTTATTTCATTCCAGATACAAGACTTTGCATGTGCTTTTGTTCAACTTCATGAGATTCCAGTCAGCCCTTTTCTCCAGCTTCTCAAGGTGCCTCTAAATAGCAGCCTTGTCCAGCACATTGACCATTTCCTCCTATTTGGTATTGTCTGCAAAACTGCTGAGAGGGCACTCTATGCCATCATCCAGGTTGATAATAAAGAGATTAAATGGTATTGCCCAAGTATTTATCTCTGAGACATGCCACCAGTAACCAGGCACCAGCTGGATTTTCTACACCTGATGACAATTTTTAAATTTAGATAGATCAGTCAATTTTCAACAGCCTTATTGTCTACTTCTCCAACCTATAACCATTTTGACTCTAAAGGGACTATGGAAGAGTAGGTAAAAGGCCTTGCTAAAGTCAAGGTAAATAACATCTACTGTTCATTCTCCTTTTGTCTAACTGAGCTATTTATTTCATTGCAGAAGGCAATCTGGTTGGTCAAGCATGATTTGCCCTTGGGAAATCCACTCTGGCCAAGAATATTCTTGTTTTTTCAAGAAATGACTTTCAGGATTTGGTCCATAATCTTCTCAGGATCTGAGATTAAATGATCACCATGTAGTTTTCCAGATCCTCTTTCTTTCCAGTCTTGAAGATGAGTCTGATATTAGCCCTTTCCAGTGCTCAGGAACATTTTGTTTCCTATGACTTTTCAAAGATCACAGAAAACAGTCTTGCAATAGCATTGGTCATCTCTCCCAGCACCCTTGGGTATATGCCACCTGTCTCCATGGACCTTTATTTGTCCTGCTGCTCTAAACATTCCCTAGCTGTATTTTTCTTCATTGTGGGTAATACTTTATTCTTTTTATTTGGAAGGAAACAGCTTTGGAAACTGGGAAGTCAGAGGCAAGAACTGACCAGTGAAAACTGAGGGAAGGGGTGACCAACAAAACCAAGCAAACACCACTAAGTATCTTTGTCTTTTCTATGTCCTTTGTCACTAGGTACCCTGCTCTACTGAGTAGTGGGTCCAAATTTTTCTTAGTTTTTTGGGGTTTTTTGTTGGTTTTTTTTCAGCTGATAAACTTACAGAAGCCCTTCTTGTTGACTCATGTATTCGTTGCTAACTTCAAGTCCAAGTGTGATTTGACTTCCTAATTCCACCCCTGCATTCCCAGGTGCTGACCCTGTAGTCCTCCTGTGTAGCTTATTCTCACTTCCATTTCCTGTATACTTCCTTTTTCTGTGTACTTACGTATTTCTCCATGCCAGTCTTCTGCTACTCTGGCTAGACTGAACATTGGAAAGGACTGTTCTTGTGCTTTAAATAAACTGTTTTTCAAGATCAACCAGTTCTGCTTGGACCCTTTGCCCTTCCAGGAAGCCTCCCAAGAGATTCTGCCAAAGATATTCTTGAAGAAGGTCAAATTTCCCTCCCTTGAAGTCTGGTGTTTCTGATTCTGCTATTTGTCTTGGCAACTTCTCTAAAGTTTTTAAAATTCACCATATTACGCTTGCTTCACATCCCCAATGAGTTTTTCCTTGTTTGCAGTTGTTATGCCAAGCAGAACATCTCCCTTGTCTGCTAATTCACGTCATTGAGCTATGTCAAGACAGCCCCATCTCCTGATCTTCCCAAGCTGTCTTCCTAAGAAGCCTGTAACCATCCATTACAGCACCCAGTCATGCAACTTATCCCACCACATATCTGCAGTACCAGTGAGATCGTAGCTCTTAAGCTGTGTATGGACTTCTAATTCCTCGTTTGCTGCTTCTCCTGTGTGAATTCATGTACAAGCAGAATGTATGGATCCAATCTCTACATAACAGAAGGGAATACTCTAAGTTATGAAGCACATTATACTCTTATTCCCACAAAGATAAACTCTTCAAAACATTATGCTTTCCCTGTGGTTAGGCATCAGCTACTGCATTAAAAATGACTTTCAACTAAATGTAACAGATATTTTGTGCCTGCACATAAACTTTTATTTTTGCCCATTCCTCTGGCTCTGTATATTTGGTTCAGAAAAATATTAGATTAGACACTACAACTTCAGTTCTGTAGAGCTTGAAGGGCAAGCTGTACATTTATGTTAAATATGACAAATGCAGATTATTCTCAGGAGAAAGACACCCATGCTGAGCTTATAATATTTTTTAATTATTATTTTTACTGAAAATTATTGTAACATTTTGTGGAAATAGTAGCTGTGATGTTCATTTTTCAGTTAATTAGGTGGTGGAATGAAGGAATGTAAATACATAGTATAATGACTGGTGCATCACTAAATAATTTTCCTTACTTTTTTAATATCATATATTACAACTCTGACAGTTACAGAGATCTGATTTCTCATTAACATTTTTCTTTTAAATTTTAGTACTATTTTAGTAAATCTTTTTGCTAAGACTACTGAAAGTTTGTGCTGTTTTCCTCAGAAAACATCAATATTTAGAAATCTATAGTTGGTTGACAGCAAAAACGTAAAAAGAAATCATTCTGAACTTTTCAATACTTTCAGCTGAGCTATAAGAACACTAAATTGTACTTGGTCATCGGGGCATGTGATGAGAACAACTGATGACCTTGATTTATAGGTTATTGAAATAGTCCTTTTCACCTTAATATTTCCATCCATCTTAAGGACGACAAGTTTGTCCGTGAACAAGGTCAGTGACACATTTAAATAGGTAAAACAGGATAAGGATTGCTGTTGAGGTAGCATTTCTGATAAAACGTATCAGTATGCTCCAAGCTGATGCCAAAATATCTAGGGAGATAATTGTAAACTCTGTCAGTAGGGTATGGCTGTGGCAAGTCGGAGTGTTCTTATGCTTTTACTGTGTGTCATTTTTTTGTACCACTATGGAATTACTTACACTGTCTTTAAAACTTTCATCAAAAGCTATAGAAAGCTTGCAGGTTATTTTTGTTATCCATTTGTATATTTTCTAGGTAGCAGGTTGGCAGCAAAGTTAGCAAGCTCCCTTGTACTCCTTCCCTTCTCTTTTATAACTCTCCCTTTCTTCACCGAGTGAAACTGGATAAAGCAATTTTTTCCTTTGACAAAGGGACACTCAACTCTGGACAGAAAGATTACTGAAAAGAAGGATATATTTTCTCCAGTTGCAGCCAATATTGGGGGGGCTCAGCAATGTTATTTCCTGTATTAAGTGAAACTGAGCAGAACGGTTTTAATACATACAGTTTAATGGAATACAAGAGAAGTGGTTGAATAAGGCTTTTACATTATTAACACGTCAGGAACTATGCAGAGGTAACTTTAGCAGTGTGGTTTATTGCTTCTTCATTGTTTTGAGGTTATTACAATCTGACTTCTTCACAGCAAAATGTGGAGCAATGGGGCTGTCAGGCCATTGCTAGGATCTTACTGCCAACAAGGGTATAAACTGTAAGACACATTTCAATGCAGTCATGATAAAACTGCATCCTGGCCAAAAGCTGTCCCAGCAAGAAATTACTTCATTTTTGCTGTCTGGAGGGACTTCCATAGCCCTACATATATTGAAATCCCCTAACTAAAGACTATAATTCAGGTAGTCTAAAAGGAGTCAAATATTTATCGCCCAGGCAAGTGTGCTCTTCATTATGATGCAGTGCGGGCTGGAAGACACCTACCTCCTTTCCAGCACTGTCTAGTAACAAATACAGTTTTCACGCAAACCAAGAGGAGACATCATGAAGACGAGGAGCGATTTGATATCAAAGGTATTAGAGCATTGACTTGTGAGGGATGGGTTTGCCTTCCAGTCCCAATAATAATATTGTTTCTATAATTTGCACTAAACCACTCAGGATAGGAACCCAGCTAAGTGCCAAGTGTCCCAGCTAATTGCACTAACCACTACATTGTATGGTCTTTTAAAAGAGAGAGAGGGAGGATTTCACTGTCGTTTTTCTCCCCCCACAATCTCCCTATCTCTCATTCAGAGACCACATCGCCTACGTGATTCTACCTCAAGAACCACATGTCTGAAAGTTGCAGATGGCACGTTTCTATTGAGCATGTTCTAAACATTTACTGAACTCCCAGCTGTCGTGTCATGCAGGATTTGGCTCTCAACGGCTAAGCCAAACCTGTCTGGTATTACCAGGTGTTATCTGAAGCTGGACCATGCGCCACTCCACCATTAGCCCTGGGGCACCCAATAGCCTCTGGTGGAACCCCGCCCCAGAGCGACCCCTGACCCCCTCATAGGGGTGAGCGGGTACAGAATACCCCCTTCTGATTGGCTCAAATTCCCACGGTGCCTGGTGATTGGCTGTCACTGTTACCATGGTAAATACACTGCTGGTAAAGGGTAGGGGAGCCATCTGTGGGTAAACAATATTCAGCCAGGCCCAATCCCCTGCCAAGCTACCACACTAACTCCATTTCCTTACAATTATTGATACTATTAAATCAGCAACATTTTCATTGGTGGGTTTTTGTTGTTGTTTTGGAAGTATTCGACTGTCCTTATTGCAAAGCACTATTATATAAAACTAAATATCAACTACCTCACCTTTCTCTGCCTCACCATGGACCCTTCCTGCTAAATGGTGTAATATTGCATTGATTTGTTCGTTGTAATTGTTGACCTGCACAGAACATCCAACACCACTCCTATCAGTGTTTGAATGCAGGTATCAGCAGGAATCCCAACTGAGAGCTCTCCTAGCTTCTTCCAGGTGACGTAAATTTATATGTAAATACTGTCTTTAATATGTCTGTGCTTCTTGCAGCCCAAGATACATACACTAGAGCCAGATTTCATCTAGCTGCCTGCAAGTAAAGGCATGTATTCAGAAATATGTAATCCAGACCAGCTGGAAAGACAAATAATGGACAGCTTCAGAGCTCCTTCTTTACCTTGATGTAGGATGATGCACTCTGTGACAGCATTTATCCTTCTTTATTCATCACAGGGACAGTCCAGACAATTAAACTATGCTAAAGCTAGCCATAAGAGAGAGTAAAGTCAGATGAAATTAATCCCACTATCATTTTCTGAAAAAGTAGGTAAGAATCAGGGAAAGAATAGGTAAGTGCAGAGAAAATCCTACTTTATGCAAACATCCCATCTCTATTAACTTGCCTAGCAGATAGACAAATCCTTTTAAGTAGTTAAACTTTTTCTATTTTTAATTTTGCTTGAAGAGACAGTAAGATGTTAAAGAAATAAAAATGGTAGATGCTGATTCATGGCAATAAAAAAATTAATAATAAATGCATTTTGGCTTATAACCACAGAACAAATCTGAGAAAATCCAGAAATCTTGGAAGGGTAAAATTTCAAAGAAGCCTCATAAGAAATATAGGTACCTAAATCTTGGTGAGAAAAATCAGTTAGAGTTGGCCATCTGACTCACTTCGACTTCTTCAGTAGTATGACTACAATAGATTTTCCTTTCATTAACTACCATATGGAGCAAAACTTGTCCTTTTTGGGGGCATGAAGGAACTCCTCCCTCTGAAATGCAATATATAGTGAAAACTTTACTGTTTATTCGGAGATCCCAAATTACTAGTAACTAGTATAGCTGACTCCCATGCACATATTTTCATTGACCGCTGAGATTTGTTAAATGTGAAACAGCTTGCAGAAGCAGGCCTTTTGTTCGTAATTTAATTCTGTCAATATTTTAAGTTTAAGGTTTTAAATATTGTGATATAGAATTATATTGCCTGAAAATTAATCTGGGTGCAATGTTATTCTGCATCAGCATTTAACCTTCATTCTGCTAAAAAAACCCACTCTAGTACTTAAGAGAGGATCACAATCAAATATTGATACATGTATCTCTATATATACATTTTTATATATATGCCAAACTGGTGAAGAGGGCTTTAAACTGAAGCTGCCGGGGGAAGGGAACCTCAATCCATCCCACTCCTTCCAGTTTGATGCCAGTGCCAGCAAGAGATACCTGGAGAAAGATGGTCTCAAACCTGATCTTCTACAGTGGGCAGTTATTCATTCTCCCAGTCCCTGCCTTTGCCTTCTGCAACTTGGGCGGCATGGCTGGAGCACTTGCCAGTGAAGACTGCGGCAAAACAGTCGCTGATTACCTCAGCCTTCTCCATGGCCCGGGTAACCAGGTCTCCTGTTTCCTTCCAGAGAGGGCCCACATTTTCCCTACTCTTTCTTTTCTGACCAATGTACCTATAGAAGCTTTTCTTGTTGTCCTTGACATCCCTGGCCAGATTTAATTCTACCAGGGCTTTGGCTTTCCTAACCTGATCCCTGGCTTCTTGGACAATTTCTCTGTATTCCTCCTAGGCTACCTGTCTTTGCTTCCATGCTCTGCAGGCTTACTTTTTGTATTTGAGTTTGTCCAGGAGCTCCTTGTTCATCCACACAGACCTCCTGGTGTTTTTGCCTGACTTCCTCTTTGTTGGGATGTATCACTCCTGAGCTTGGAGGCGGTGATCCTTGAATATTAACCAGCTTTCTTGGGCCCCTCTTCCCTCCAGGGCTTTATCCCATGGTACTCTACCAAGCAGATCCCTGAAGAGGCCAAAGTCTGGTCTCCTGAAGTCCAGGGTAGCTAGCTTGCTGTGAGACCTCCTTGCTGCCCTAAGGGTCTTGAACTCCACCATTTCATGGTCACTGCAGCCAAGGCTGCCCTTGAGCGTCATATTCCCCATCAGCCTCTCCTTGTTGGTGAGAACAAGGTCCAGCACAGCACCTCTCCTCATTGGCTGCTCTATCACTTGGAGGAGGAAGTTGTCATGAATGCATTCCAGGAATCTCCTGGATTGCTTATGTCCAACTGTGTTGTCCCTCTAACAGGTATCGGAGTGGTTGAAGTCCCCCATGAGGACCAGAGCTTGTGAACATGAGGCTGCTCCTATCTGTCTATAGAGGGCCTCATCTGCTCAGTCTTCCTGGTTGGGGGCCTGTAGCAGACCTCCACTATAATGTCACCTGTCCCTGCCCTCCCTTTGATCCTGACCCATAAGCTCTCTGTCAGCTCCTCACCCATCCCCAGGCAGAGCTCCATGCACTCCAGCTGGTCACTGACATAGAGGGTGACATCCTCTCCTCATCTCCCCTGCCTGTCCTTCCTAAAGAGCCTGTATCCTTCCACTCCAATGCTCCAGTCATAGGAGCCATCCCACCACATCTTCGTGACGCCAATAAGATCATAGCCCTGCAGGCGTGCGCACGTCTCTAACTCCTCTTGTTTATTCCCCATACGTGTGTTTGCATAGAGACATTTAAGTTGGGCCCTTGATGAAGCTGATTTACTGGCTGGAATTCCTTTGTGCTCTTCAGGTGCTCTCCTCCTGACCTGAGCAACCTGGTCTAGTGGAAGGTGTCCCTGCCTGTGGCGGCGGGGGGTTGGAACTAGATGATCTTTAAGGTCCCTTCCAACCCAAACCTTCCTATGATTCTATGATATAAAATGTTATGTATTATAATTAAAAAGTACTCAAGAACAACCGGATGAATATGTCAATATGCCTGAAAATATAATTTCTAGAAGAAGAAAAATGTGCTGAAAATAAACATAACGTTTTCTTCATTTGAATTCTTTTTAGCATAAAAATGTTACTTATAGTTCTAATTTGAACATTTTTTGGTCTGTTATGTATAACTGACTTGATAACAGTAATAATCTCTTCTGGCCTTAGTAATTTTATATTTACTGAAAGAATAAGTTCTCATGAAAACTACTTCAATCTTTTGGAAGAGAGTGATGAGAAGACAAGACTTCAGGAAAAAAAGGAGCAATTTGTTTCACTTTAGACTAGCTGTAATCTGCTCCTATCAACTAAACACCTATTAGCAATTTAAGTGTATTAGGTACACTTTCAAGAACTTCTTTCATCCATGTTTCTTCTAAAAATAATTACACTGTTATTCTCAAAGTGGAAAGATAATGATAATGTCACAGTCTAATACTCTCTGACCAGGTTTTTCTAGAATTCCACGTGGGAAGGGTGTAATGTTTAATATCCAATTTACTTATTTGAGGGTATTGGATGTTATGTGGGATTTTTTATTTGGGAGAGTTACACAAAATATGCTGACAACACAATACAAATGTAAGTTACACTTAGAAAAATATAGCAATTGCAATACACAGTTCAATCACAACACCTATGTGATTCCCATTACCAGTCTTTACAAGATGCTCACTGTCATGATGCTGGGCATCCCCAGTCACCGGGAAGGAAAACGTTGGTTGAAGCAGGCTCAAGGTCATTGCTCTCTGAAATATTTTCATTTGTTGTTTAGTTTTTACACTCTCTGTTGGACTTAGCCATGTATGTACACTTCCCCCATGTTGGTCTGGCAAACTCAGGGCGACATTCACACTCTATTGAACTAAGGGAAAAAAATTTACACCACCAGGGGATCCACTTAACTGTGATATAGTCAATTGATCCACCCAACTGACATAGCTGTTTATCTAAAACAAAGGCCACCCTTTTTGGTCCCCTTTGTATTGAGATAAAGTCAGCTTTCTTTGCAACAGCTATGATCATTCACACACTGAATTATTCCCTGAGCTTCCTGGGCACATAGCCCTTGCCCATCTCCACTGAGCCTTCTTCCATAGTAGGGGTTTATTGGTAAATCACAGATAACAACTGATTATCTGGAAGATTAACTTTTGAAGCTCTCATCTGATCAGAACCGAAATTTAGGTACAGATGCACCCAAAACTTAGCTGCTCAGTCTTTAAAGTGTTAAAAATGAATCTCCTATCCATGTAATAAGTGGACAAAATGATACATTCAGAAAGAAATGTGCACATTTGTCAATGTAATCTAAAGATGTTAAAATCTAATCTACAACAGGTTCATTTCACGCAATGACTTTAGAGGACCGCAAGTGTGTGAGTCAGTGCTGAGTCTACCTAGTTTTCAGATTTTCTTAAATTCAGTACTGATGATCTGATTAAATTCTATCCTTTAGCTCCAGTAAATTCTTGACCTGTATTTTAACCACATTTTATGAGTTGAGAAGTACAAATGGTTTCTTCACTGTTTTTGAAAAGCTCTTTGCTTTGCCATAAAAGGAATAGACTCATAACTAATACCTGCTGTTTATAGAAAGATCAGCTTTCTATCACTACTTAGATACATCTCTAATTTGTGTATCTTCTATATGCTCTTGCTCTACCAGAGAGATATTTCCTTCTGGTTGTTTATATGTCACTACTTATTCGAAAACTCAAACAGAGTTGTAAACAGGTTTGTTAGCACTCACAGAGCTTTGCAGATGCATTTGTCACAGCTGTGAACAGATAAAACAGGATCATTACCCAAGCAAATGGAACATCACAGGATTTATACAGAATTCTCCTTTTTTTGTACACACAAAATAGCTGGATATGTATTTCGTACACAGAAAATACTTAACTTGTTCACAAGGCTAACTTATTGATTTCATTTGAGAGAAACAAACAAACAAAACTTTTAATTTCTCAGAAGTTGCTTTTTCCCCTCTGAAACAGATTCTGTGCACTGCCTTTTGAGAAATTAGTGTGTAAAGTTGCAGAGAAAGCTCAACTGAAGTAATTTAGAGACAGTAATTGCCTCCAGATTATTGTTATTATAGTTCTTACCACACACCACGAAGCAGAAAATAAGAGTCTCTGACTCATAGAATACTTGAAGGATATTGTGAAGATTCCCCACAGTGAGCCTGTGTGTGTCACCTCATTGACAAAATTAGTAAACAGATAATAGCAATCATCTAAGCATGCTTTAGGAAGTAATGGTAATTTTAAAAGGCCATTTTTATACATAAATGCACATTTAGGCATACCTATAATTGGTGTTTTATCCATATTCCAGTTAAAACTCTTTATAGGTTCACAATGCCAATGTACTTTTGGATGAGGAAACCTGCCTAAGGAATTGAATCACTTTAGTACCTTGTACTTTCCATATTTCAATGACAATCTGCAGTCAGAGTACAAGTTCAGCATTGTGAGAAAGAATAGGATTTAAACACACCAGGTGAATCAAGAAAAGCACAAAAAGAGCAGCCTTATTTAAATTTGTTCAGGTTTGCAGATAAAACCCATATCAGATCAATGTAAAAGTTCTAGAATATTTTAGTGCATTCCCTCTTTTCCTCCCATCAACAGTAATTTCCCGCCATTCTAGTTGTCCTTTCCTTCTCTTGTCCCCGATAGCATATTCCCATACATTCTGTATGGTATGTCTAAATATTTTGATGATTTTAATATTTTGTACCAGCTGTGGAAACTGGTTTGCTGCTAGGTGACTGTAAAAGTGAGATTTGGTAAATAATCATTAGAAATCTTATACTAACACTATGATTGAAACAATAGACAAAAATATAGCCAAGCAATTAACTAGTAGAGGTAGTTACTCATAAGTTTTGCAGTTCTTTGCTCTTATGACTAGATGTTCCTGTACGCTAGATGAGAACAATATTGAAACTGACCACATGTGATTGAAACTGTGTTAAGCTTCAAGATCAAAGAACAAGGACAAGAACGAAGACTTCAAGGACAGCCAACGGAATCTCAAATGGGTTGGTGGTCATAAAAGCAGCCCTTCGACTCAAATGAATTCTTCATTGCGTGTGATTGGATGTAGGCAGTACTACAATAATCAGTTACAATAATTTTTATGTATAAGTATACTAATCTGATTAATATGTAATAGTTATTCTATATGACTTGTTTGTGCTAAAGCTGTGGTACTCATGCTCGGTGGAATTATCCCCCGTGCATCCAGTGCTGCAATAAAGAATGCCTGCTTTCTAAAGCCCCAAAACAAGTCTTAGAGAGTTTCTTTGGCTGGCTTTTCAGTATCATCCCCACTATCACTCATTAGGAGAATTTGACACTAAAGTACTGCACTCCTCACAAAGAGTGAAAGAAGAAATAATTTACAGTAAGCTTGTCCTATTATATTATTTTTAGTTTTTATACTTTTAATTGAACATTAAAAATATTTGCATATTCGTATTCACAAAGTTGCAAAAGTTTTATTTCATTTAATGTAAAAAGAAAGATCACGCAAAGCAAGAGTATATGCAATCTAGCAGCAGCTGCACTTTACTACTCACCATGAAGACCTTCTTTTGTTTCTTGATTCTTCCACCTTGTTAAAATAAATTGCTTTACTAACTTTTATTTTTTTTTCGTAAAGGAAGGATGCTATTCATAATATCTCATCAGAGCAAGAAATTTCACTAAATTATCTAATTATCTTAATCACTGGATACCAGATACTTAGAGAAACAAGTTCTACACCATTTATATAAACATAAAAATAAATTGCAGTTATTATACATTAATTCTCAAATCAAGTACAACACTGGGCAGATCACCCTTTCCAGATGAATAAATTCAGAAATTTGATAACAAGTACAACACACTACAACTCTGTACTGTGTTTCACACAGAAAGCTTCAATATTTGTTTTCATTGGATGAAAAGCCAAAACATCACCATTTCATTTCATTATTTTTTCAAGAGGAATTGACAATAACATCATTTTGAAAATATGTTCAGGCATTGACCTTCTTCTCTCTGAACAGCTGTGAATCTCATGGTAATTGTTCTCTTGCCACCATTTCCTATTTTCTAATTTGGATCCCCAAATAGATTGCTTTTCATATTATGTGTCATGGCTACCTGACTTGAAAGACATATATGAGAAATTTATAATGGAGATGTAACCTGACCAGTAAGACTATTTAGGAGAATAGGTACTATAAATACCTATGTATGTCTTCCAGCTGAAGTAGTATTGGTATTGGTATTAAACTGACACAAAATAAAAAATCTGGATTTATTGTGACCTGCCAATGTCCTATTTGAAATAAATTTTGGTTTAATACAGCATGAAAACAAGTAATTTCTTAACAAGCTCTCAGTTTTACCTAAGTACAAAACATTTATTCTTTGGACATGTGTTTTCTGTTCAGAAAAAGAAAAGAAAGTGCCATCAGATACTTCTTAAACAGTTCTGTTCATGAGCAAATGTATTGGGTTTGTGTGTCAAGGTTTTGGTAGCAGGGGGGCTACTGGGGTGGCTTCTGTGGGAAGCTGCTGGAAGCTTCCCCTGTGTCCCACAGAGCCAATGCCAGCCGGCTCCAAGACGGACCC
>JANXJC010000008.1:23041446-23074422 GCA_027564655.1 Leptodon cayanensis
CCCCCCCCCAGAAAATAAAAAAAAACAAACCCCACTTTATTAATTTTCTCAGTTAATCAGAATAAAGGAGATTTCTGAATCAACACTTGCAGGAAATATACAGTGTATCTCCTTGTGTTTCCTTGTAACTTTTCATCTTCTTTCACTTTCTTTTCCATTTAGAGTGCAGTGGACTCTGGTTAGGGTTCCAAAGTGGAAAGGATCAGGCCCAGGACAATAAGGCATGTACTTTTTTCAAGATGACTTGATCTTAATGTCAAATGACTGTTCCAATGATACAGTGTTCAGCTTCTTTCAGATAGCATTCGGCACTCATAAAATGCATAGAGAAAGAGATGAAATTATTTTTTAAATGGAAAGACTTTCATATAAGATAAAAAAATGTACATGTATATAGTACAATCTTAATAGGAAAATAAGGTTCCTGTTTTTTTGAATCAAGCAATCTGGGATGTGATGAATTTCCACCTTAAGGGGATTTTGTCCACGGTGCCTTCTTTTTTTTTCTGTCAGTGTAAAGAAGCTTAAGTTTTTTATCGTTATTAGAAGAAAGTAGGGGAGAATTTAATCATAAAACTTTCCATAACATGGATAAATTGGCTATTACCCTCCTCTGTAATAAAGGTAACAGAAGACCTTATGCTAAGCAACTGATTGCTGACAGTGTCATCCACTCATAATGATTAGCACTAACAAATTGAAACAGCTGTAAAAAAAACCCCAAGACCCATATTTATGACTGAATGAACAACAGATTTACCACCAGACCAGTAGAACTGAATTTTTGTGTTGTAATGTGTGATGCATACAATCCTAAATTATTTGGCTTATTAATATTCGGTTAAAATAACAAACACTACATATGCCTTAGTTTTCCTTAATGTCATTAATGCATGCTAAAATCAACAATAAATTATAGCTTTTTATTATCTTTTAGTTAAACTTATTCTGTCAGTATATTAATTGCAAATTTGACCTTTGGTATCCATCCACTTTGCAATGTGTCTGTGGCATTTTCTTTCAGGAGATTTCAAAATCAGAATTTTAAATTGTCTTCTATACAATATTTCAGAAGTTGAGTACTAATTGCAACTAAGCAAATTCAAATGGGTAAGGTTTTGCCTAAAACTGTTTCTTTTTTAATCATAAACTCTTTTAGAACACAATGGCAATATTCTAATACACTGTTTATATTTTCATTGCATGACTACTTTATTTCCATGAATGGAACACATGTGTGTATTTAGGGGAAAAAAATATCTTGACTAGATAAATTTAATTTTCCATTAAGCATATTTAGTTTTCTTACCCATTCTGCAAAATATTCATTATTCATCTTCCACTGAAGAAAAATCTAAACAATTCTCCTATATGCAAAGATTTTAGGAGCATTAATAAAAAGTGAACTATTCTGATGTCCTAAATAGTAGAAATATTGAGTGATTTCAACTGGAACAAAAGTTTCAATCAATGCTTGAGAAGGCAAAGGGAGGAGAGGAAAGTAAAGAAGAATGGGAATATTTTTTTTTCTCTTCAAAAACTTTTAGTCTTTTTCTGTGAAAGCAATTCCTAAAGGAATCTTCCTGTAGACCTCAATAAAAATTGCACTGAGCAGTCAGTGAGAGCTGAATGTCAAAAGACAAGATAGCAAAGAATTGGTTCTAATGTTTTTATTAAAAAACTTTTTTTTTTTTTTTAAATCATATGTTTCTTTTTAAAGTCAGCTAAACATTTCTGGGGAGCGTTCATTACAGTGATTTAAGACACAAGCCTCTGTGGGATTCCCTTTGTAAATCTCCATTTTCACTTGCTACATAAATACCTTGAACTAAGCATATGAGTACTAAAGGACTAACAGCTGAGATTAATCCCCTCATTTGGGGGTTCTTGATTTCCTTGCTGATTTGTAACAATGAAAATGGGTAAAATAGGTAAATATTGTTAGACATATTTCCTTACATTTTTCTACATTTTCCATGGTGATATAATGAAGATTTAATTATTTATTTAGTTATCTGTGAAGACTGAATAAAGGATTTTTGGACTATTTATTAACAGAAACAATAGATAAAGTAGATTCCACCACTCCATTATTGTGGTTCTCAAATATGCCTTTGAATATGCTGCAACCAAAGAAAACCTTTAAAAGACAATGAACACCAGGGTGAAATGGACTTCAGTTCAATTTCTGAAAAACAGCCATACACAATACTTTATTTGTGACCAGTATTGTTTTTTTCTGATGCACGACATAGCTTCTATCAGAAAATATTCATATAGCCATGCCTTATTACTTAACTGAAAAACATGGAAAACATATTTCATAATCTCTCATTAGCAGAAAACAATATTTCTTTCATCAATCATGTAAGCCAGAAACTCGACATATTGTGGTACCTGTTGGTACCTCTGCGTTCCATTTGGTTTCAGATACACTCTGACAGAAAATAGCTAACCATTTTTTAAACTGGGTCCTTTTTCCTTCCTGGACATAAGTAAGACTTAATACACAGAGGTCCTGTGAATGTAAATTATTGAGCTACACGTGAAAAATAAACAAGGTTTAATTTTCATGTCTTTACATTTTTATGTAGTGAATAACAACACTGTTTATAAGAATAGAGTAATAAAAACAGATTTCACAGTGGAGGAGCATTTAAAAGAAAGACCTGAATTATGAGGAAGCAGAAGTATACTTTTGTCCTGGTTTCATCTGGGAGAGAGTTAATTTCTTCCTAGTAGCTGGTGTAGTGCTGTGTTTTGGGTTCAGGGCGAGAATAAAGTTGATAACACACTGATGTTTTAGTAGTTGCTGAGCAGGGCTTGCACTAAGTCAAGGACTTTTCACCTTCTCATGCTGCCCTGCCAGCGAGCAGGCTGGGGGGGCACAAGAAGCTGGGAGGGGACACAGGTGGGACAGCTGACCCAGACTGGCCAGAGGAATTTTCCAGACCATATGATGTCATGCTCAGCATACAAACTAGGGGGAAAGCTGTCCAGGGGGCCACTGCCCGGGAGCAGGCCGGGCATCAGTCAGTGGTGAGCAGCTGTTTTTCATTTGCACTACTTGTTTTTCTTGGGTTTTATTTCTCTCTCTTTTTGTTATTTTCCTTTTCATTATTATTATTATTATTATTATTATTTTATTTTATTTTATTTCAGTTATTAAACTGTTCTTAACCCACAATTTTTACCTTTTCCCTTCCCATTCTCTCCCTCATTCCATGTGGGGAGGAATGAGCAAGTGGCTGTGTGGTGCTTAGTTGCTGGCTGGGGTTAAACCATGATGGAGAAAATAATACTGAAAAAATCTGTAAGGTTGTAAAGATAAAAAGAATATAAATTGCATAAAATTTAAAAGAATAAAAAGTGCTTATGTACACAGAAAATCTAAATAAAACATTACTATAAATGTTTGGATTTCATACCCAACTAAAAAGGGTATAAATGGGGTAGAAAAAAATGCATTGCAGATGTAATTTCTAGCCTCTATTCCTACAAATAATTTTCTGTATTCTTGAGACAAACTAAATACTGTTGCGTTGCTAAGCTCTATCAACAAGTGTCTTAAGATTCAAACAGATGTTCCTGTTTTTCAGGCCCATTGGTGCCAATACTCAGTGTAACTTTGCCCAGAGGAGTAAGGGAACTAATAGAGTATATCTGTAGCATTAACTTGCTGAGAAATGGTCCATCTATGCCAGAGATTTGCTTCAGAGAACACAGACTTTTATTCAGATTTTTTTTCCCCACAGTGCTCATCATAGATATCTCAAATACCTATGAGTCACTCAAGGGTATAAATGGGATAAAATAAGTAACAGACTGGTTTGCATTGTAGTTAATTTCCCAGAGACACAAAGCAAATCTAAAAAAGTTTATATGCATAAATTTTTAATTACAAGCTTTTACAGCTTAAACATATTGGATTGCAAGAAAATCAAAGATCACTTACTTCCCTGAGCCACCATAATCAAGGAATAAAATCCTGTTTATTGCTTTTGCCACACACATTATAGTAATACAAAAAAAAGGTACTTGTTCCACAGATAAAAACTATTTTTTATGGCTTTACTTTGTTAAAACTACTCACACTAGGAAAAAAAAAAGTAACTTGATTTTCAACAGTAAATGAATGGAGAAGGGACCTAATTCATCAGTGACTCACTTGCAAAGTTCAGAGAAATATACAAGCTTAGGAAGAAAGATGACTGTGGAAACATAAGCAAGATCCATGGTAGAATTCATAAGAATAAAATATTTGTGTTCGCAACTTGCGGTATCTGGAGGATATGGATTTTCTTCTGAATGTTCTTTTACTTCTTATTATGGACTGTGATTTAGTTTTGACCTGTAAGAGCATTAAACTTGCATAGTTTTGGAGGGTGTTTTGAGTGGGAGGAGGGAAGTTGTTTGTAAATTTCACCAGCAAAAGACTGGGTCATTTCGATGTTTTAAACAAAATAGCACACATCTCCTTCATGTCCTTTAGAATTACTGTGTAAGGCCTGTTCATGGATAATATATTTCTGTCATTTCTCAGGTAAAATATTGCATATAACTCATGGATAGCAACCTTGTTGTGTTCCAGATGTTGTACATCTCCTGTATATATGCTACTTAGAATGCTTGGACATAAACGGTAAACCTAATGAATAAGTATTTGTATCTTATTTACTGGAAATATATAAGGGCATCTTCATGGCAAGCTCATTACATTACATCTGTATCAGACTCCTTCCATACACTCAGTGGAGTTGCCCTTTGCATGCCCAGGATTTCCGGATGTTTGGAATCTCTAAAGATCCTCTGAGCAGATTGGCAGATGTTCAAAAATTCAAGGTTACAGAATACTTTGAATTCAACCTACATGCAAATTCCAAGTGGCCAGTGAAGTTTTTAGAGAAATCTGAATGCATAATAGGTCCACTCACAACACTTGATTTATGAAAATGCTGGCTGTCTAAAAACTTTGATTAGCCCAAGCTTTAGGAATTGTATTTATTTTAAAGAATAACTACCCTGCAAAAAGGTGAGATGGAACTTTGATTAATAATTATGTATAGGGTCATGACCGGACACTTTCTTTTCGAAGTAGCATCCTACTTCTTCAGTTCTTAAAAAACCCTTAGTCTTTAATGATACATCTCTGGAAATTTATATATGATAGGCAAATCTACAGTTCAGAATTCAAATAAGATTGCATACGTGGCCAAAAATATGGGACAACTTCCTGAATTTGTTAGAAAGGACATAAATTTTATTTTCCTGTCCAAATGGTCACTTCTGTTTATAAGCAACCCATAGTTTCTTTTGAAGGAGAACTAATATGATGGACATCGGTTATAGTCTTAATAATTTCTCAAAGAATGGAAGTAGATAGGATCTTACTGTTGTTCTTGTAAAACATTAAGATATATTAGGTGTTTGGTCCTTTTCTTCACAAACTAACAATCAAAAGGGGAACAGAGCATCTGAGAAATGAAGGGACCTTCTCTTTTTTTATGTTATTTTATTTTTTCAGAAAACTCAAATAGTGCAAATTTGTTTTGATGTAAATAAATATCTGGGAAATTACCCAAATAATGAAAGTTCCAGGCCATATTTTTTAATATTTTAAGCTATTCCTAAATATTTTCTAAGACCAAGTATGAAACTAGCTCCGACAGCAGACATTAAGGGGGAGAAGGAGTCACTTTTCCTTCGCTGTTATTTGCATTTAATAATAAACAGGTCTTCCTGGCAATCTTCTGAAAGTGGAAGAAATCATATGCAGACAGACCTTTAAAAGGACTACCCATAATTTAAAGAACAAATATTCAGCTGATATGTAGTATCATTCACAAGCCATTTTATTCTAAGTCTGCATTAGTCGTAGACTTCAGAATGGAGACAATTGGACAGGGCAATTACTGGCAAGTTTTGTAACTCATGATGTCTAACTGATATAAATGAAGCATGATCAGCATGTTCCTTATTTATTTTTTCACATCCACACAGTCCCAGATGAAGTTTCAGGTCTCTGATCTTCAGTAGTAGCCCTGTATTTTCAGAAGGCCAAAGGTCATGCAGAAGATTTATATTTTCTTTGACCTGGAGATGGTTATATAAAGGTGCCAGAAATCTAAAGGCACTTTTTGGAGTCTGAACGCCGAACAGTACTAAACAACAGACGTTTCAAACTTCACCTCTTAAGGAGAGACCTAATACCTGAAAAAAGGACAAGGCCACCAAGAAGTAAATAATGTAACTACTGTTTGAGAAATTTACATTTCAACCTTCACATTGAAGAATACGTAGCATTAATATTAAAGACGGAAAGGAAAAGTTACTTCATTCAATTCCCTTAGGCCAATGTAGACAGTCCATTTAAAACAGATGTTGTAGAACCTCTAACAATTGCTTGCATACTGTTTGCAGTAACTAACGTATCAAGTAAGTATGTGGAAATGTTACTTTATGTGACTCACAGAAGGTGTAATACAAGATGATTCCATTAAGGGATATAGAAAAAAAAAGTTACACTGAAAGGTGAGAGAAGTTATAGGAAGATGTGTTTTCATCAGCACAGCTTCATTTTAGTAAGTCGAAATACTGTACAAAGTTAAGTCAGAGGGTTTGTTTGCTTCTTAGTTAGTATTTAACGTTGAATAAATCACAAAAAGAAGTTATTCAGTCCAAAACCTATCTTTACCTCAAACAATAACATTTTTCCTTTACAAGTCTTTCTCACAGACAATTGGATGGCACTAGCTCCTGAATAACAATATATAGTGGCTACACTCCTTATCAGATAGTAGGTTCCTGCATTGAATTCCTTTTTTCATCTTGAGTGATTCCACATTATCCCTTCCCCAGAACTATGCACTAAATCCTGAGCTTATTCTAAGGTAGACATGATTCTTCATTTCTGCTGAAGCTTGGGTTCAAAGATTTCAACCAGAAATCTTAATTTTATAAGACATGATAAAGTACAGGTAGAAAAAAAGACAGTGCTGGATTATTAGTTAAGGCAATTAACTGATTTGGGGAAACATTAAAGCACCTCTTTGTTCTCCAGAATAGGTGAGAAATTTATATTAGACTGTCATAGTATTCGAAAGAAAATAAAACAAGTACATAATGCTTGAAAGCACGTATCACAAATAAGAAACATAAAACTTCCTCCCCCACCTTTTTTTTTTAAGCATTTCCTATTGACTAAGCTTAGAAGTCTTTTAATTTCTTATGCTGGTTGTTGTTAATTTAATTTTTAGCTGCCTAATACCACTCTTTCAATGAAAGGGAATTTAACTTATTGACTTAGCATTGTGAAAGTAATTCCAGGAGCTGACACCTTTTATTTAGCCATGATGGAACTGAACTTTATTAAAAACTACAACACTTATTTTAATGTAGTCTCCATTCTTCTTGATTTTTTCAGAAGATAAAGGTATGTGGAGCACAATTCTTTCAAATGCTCTCTAATCATTATTGATTATATTACTAGGAGTTAATAATAAAAGATTTCTGCTAATTAGCTGCAATTAACATTTCAGAAACTGGAAAGGTTTTCTGCATCTTCTACTAAATTTTATTGTACAGAGTGCCTGAAATCTTAAGAACCTGGTAATGAGATACAGAAGAAAATATCAACTAGAAGAGGAAGTATTTGTCTTCATCTGTAAGTACTTTTCACAAGAGAGGTAATAAATGCAAATTGTCAAACATCCTCTTAGATATTACATTCTTTTTAAAACAGTGGTGCGCTTGGGAATTAGGATTTGTGAGATGTATCCACTCCTACATTAAAATTAAAGACATGAGGATGGCTCCAACTTTCTCTTTTCTTTCTAGCAGGAACTTTGGACAGCTCTGACTATTGCTTAGCGCTCTGGTTTGATGGCAAATACAGAAAATGCCATTTAAACATAACTAAGAACTTTTTCCATGTGAGGGTCATCAAACACTGAAACAAGTTGCCCAGAGAAGCTGTGGGATCCCCATTTTTGATGACATTTGGAATCTGACTTGGCATGGCCCTGGGCAACCTGCTGTAGTCGACCCAACTTTGGGTCAGTAGAGGTTGGACTAGATGATCTCCAAAGGTGCCTTCCAACGTCAGCCATTCTGTGGTTCTCCTAAACAACACCTTCCCTGGGATACATAAATTATGAAATTATGCACCACATGACTCATGGCAAAAAAACCCAAACCCTTAAAATTTGTTTTCTGGTCTAACAAAAGATGTAAGTAGCAATATTTAAAAATCCAATTGTTTTTAAAAAAAGAATAATGAACAAGTCCTAAACTGTGTACTTTTTCAGTCTCCTTTTTTGCACCATCATACTTAAGTTCTTCAATATGACGTATGTCATTCTATGATTGATTCTATGTCCTCATTTCTTGCTGAAGGCATGGCTAGCTGATGACCCTCCAAAGCACCAACTCCTCCCACAAACATTCAGACTACACAGACTGTGAAGAATGGAACAGACCTTTATTATCCTAACAGTCCTCTTTGTGCTGGTTGTAAAAGTTATCTCATAGGTACCCTCAGCATGTCATAGATTTAATCATAGATGAATGTGCTGTGGAAACTAAAGATAGGCTGTAGGTACCAAGGCAGCAGAATATTTGCAGCAGCAGACCTAAGTTTAACCTACTAAGTTATAATACTCCCTCTCCAGGTCACATTTTTTCTGGCATCTTTTACCATACACAGAGACTCTGCAGGCAGGATATGTTCAGTTTAAGATTATACAGCTACTTTTTTTATTTAGGTAGACTAATATACATGTAATAGAAATCTATGACTGGTGAGCTGCTAGGCTAAGCATTAATATATTCACTATCCCCCACAAGATGCCTGACAAGTCTTTTCTGGCCAGGTAGTTAATAGGCAAGAAACAGTCTTCCTTCTGTTTTTTTGGAACTGATTTGGTACTTGATGCTACTGATCTGTCGCCTTCCAGTTCCCTGCTTTATTCCTAGGGCTTAATATTTTTTAACTTCATTTTTTTTTTTTTAAGGTTCTTAGAGTCACAAACTATCTGCATCCAAGCGATATCACCCCTGTTTGTGCTTTCTGTTCTTGTACTACTGTAGCCTATGTACATTCCCAAAGCTTTTTTTTTCACAGCATAGCAATTTTCTCACTAAACCTAAATCAAGGTGACACTGTTGTTTTACATCTAACAATGCCTCAAATCAGAGACAGCTGAGAAATGGTTGGTGTTATGTTGATAGACATAGAGAATAGGATTCCCCAAATATCAAACACCAGAATTCTGAAACATGAAAGGATCATGCATCCAGCCAGCTTGGGAGCCAGTGTGGCTTCCATGAGGAAGCCATGTCATTCACATGAGGCACATGGAACATGATTACATTACACATTTTCAAATTATAACAATCAAGCACATCTTTTAGTAGGTACTAAAAGATTAGGTATCACCTGTATTTGATTCTGGACAAAACTGCATTTTCTGAGTGTCAGAACATTATCCTAAGGTAGCAACCTCCAGGAAGAAAAACACTTTGTATGCCTTATTGATCACAGCAACTACAGTATTGGTAGAATTGCTAGTTTTGAACTGATTTTGAACCAATAAAAGTCTGGTACAGACAATTTCCAGGGGTATAAATCTTATTTCTGGGACAGGGAAACAGTCTTAAAATGCATGTTGACTTTCAAGAGTTCTGACAGTTTCTGTGACAGTGCCATGTGCATTTCCTTTGCATCTTGTATTTAACAGATCACAGTAGATCTTACCATTTCTGGATAACAAATTACCTGACTCTGTGTGTGTAATAATAACAAATCACAAAGATTTCTATGATATGACCTATACAGGTGTATCTTTAAGCAAATGGGCCATCCTTACTGTATCCCAGGAGAAAGTTTCCCCACCTGATTTAAAAAAACAGAAATTTTGAAATTGGAGACGTGTGGCACTAATGCTTCCCTCCCTGACCTTCCTTTTGTTGAGTATCACACTTCCTTTTGATGGTCCTGAGTTTCCTAAATATGACTGTATTGAAGCATGTTTACACTACACAAACAAAATGAATGTTGAAAGGGAATTAAGATATTTACATAAGTATCTATTTTTCTTTTTGTCATAATTTTTGTACTTCTTTTTCCTAATTAATAAGCAGCAGTCATCTTTTTTTTTCTTAATGAAAACAATCCATTTACCTCATTGTGCCATAAACTACCTTGTAAGTCTGAAGTGAGGCTCCATGCTGTTCAGTGAAGTTGCTCTGGCTTGACATAAGCATGAAGGAAGAGGAGAATCTGATCCCCCATGTGGAAATGTTTCAGAACATATAATTATTCTGCAGTTTTGAAGGTGGTGGGACAGATAGACAAAACCTAGGATTTTTACTCCTCAGGTAGCTGAACTTATGCAACATTGTCATTTTTAAAATACTAGTGTTGGCAGATCAAATATTGATATTGACCAATTGGTATTGATCAGCATAGTTATTGGTCAAGATCTGTAAACTCATTCAAGATGTGGAACAGAGAAATTCCAAAAACTGAAGATACTGAAGCAACCACCACAGCAAACCACTGCCTGTCACCAGACCCAATATCTTTGGACCTTGCTGATAGAACTGGAAATATCTGAATAAACCAGCACTTAATCTTTTTGAAGATAATTTCCTTCATAAAATCACAGTAATGCCATGTGTTGGGCCTTTAAATTCAGCAGGCATTAATATCACTGATGCCCAATTCTATAAATACATAAAGACAATAATAAGAAAAGTGTTGATCACGCAAAAGGCTGCTAAAATAGTAGAGAGATGTTTCAAAAAGTAAGTGTTGCTACATATAGCATTAATACCAATGAAAATGCTGTATATGCCCTGTCCAATCCTAAGCTTTGTCTTCCTCTTTTCTGTATTTACTGTCTTTTTTTTCCTCCACCTGTAGGAAATATATAAAAATTTACCCCATTGGACCCAAAACTGAGGAAGAAAAAACTCCCGCAACAATCTCGTATTCTTCCTGTCAAAGAAGCCGGGGTGCTCTGCGCCCCTGCTGCCGTTCTGCCTCAAGGAGATTGGAATGATTCCCCAGTACTGGCTACTAACATGTAACTCTAAAGGAAATATAGTACTAAAAGAAGTGGAAGGGCATGAATGCCATATTAAAACAGATCCTACTAGTGTCAGTGGGAACCATTTCTTTGAGTAAATAAGCCAGCTATTTTAATCTAAGCTTTCTGTATTCCATGGTACGGCATGTTGCTTCTTACCCAGTCTGCCATCTGCGACTGAATTACTTGCAGGGAATCTTTTGTCCTTGTGTAAGGCAGGTTGGAGCAGTATCTATAGTCTGAAAACTTCAAGGACAGCAGGAAAAAAAGCAGTTTTTTTAAACGTGAAATCCATCAGACAGGTACATCAGGGATTCTGCGTAAAATCTATTTTAAGCTCTAAGCGTGTGAGTGGCAGTTGTGGAGAAAGTCTTGGAGTGCCTAACAACAAACTGGTACAAGGCATTTTCGAAGGCAGTACTATTGTTCTTTGCCTGCTCTCTTTGCTCTGAAGTCTAGCCTGGCTTTTACAAGCAGGGCCTATGCTGTGAGAGAATAGTGATCACTCCACATCCAAGGCAACGAGTAAATCCTCAGGGGAGCTAAGGAACATATGTGAAAGCAATTGCTGTGACTCCTTTTGAAAGGTTACAGAATGCATTCCCCTAACACCCTGCCACTCGCCATTCTGCTGACTAACACAGAAACAAGCGTGGGACTCAGCTGCTCCCTTTCACACCCACCCCTCACTCTTTGCCTTATGCTTTCCACCCTTTCGGAGCACATCAAAGCTTTGGAGTTTGTGACAGCGCTTTGCTTGAGGCAATTGCTGCTAGTAGACTCTCTCCTGTACTCACCACTTGGTAGGACTATATATGTAATATCTTTACTCTGTGCAAAAACTATTTTCTAGACATGATCTGACAAAAAAAATAATCTCAAATTAAGTGCACATGTAAAAATATTAGTTATGTTGATAAAAATACCTGTTTAACAACACAGAAAATACTTTTCTGGTCTGTGACTGGAAATGTTGAGCTAGGAGCCAGTTGTTTGTCTTCATCTATTTTGTCAAAATAAAATCATAAGACAAAATTCCGTTATTCTAGAAAAAAACTCCAATCCATTAAATTAATGACGAGCTTTTTCTTGCTATTTTAACTAAATAGGTTGCGAAAACCGGTGAAAAAGCTCTTTCCACAAATCACTTGTATTAACGCAGTTACACACATGACAAAACATCAGAAACATCTAATGTTTTTAGCAACTTGAATCTAGAAAAACGGTAATTGGTCAGCCTTTTTACTTAACTCTTCTTGAAAAACTGAACTTTGTTTATGGATGTTTAACGATTGCAGAAGATGCATTTTTTACAAGAACTATAGTCTCCTAGAAGAGTGACAAAGAATTTAATTAAAAAAGGAGACTGAAAAGCAATTTTTGAGGACTCAAAAAATCAAAAAACTATTCAATGTAAAGGTACTGGTCATTTCTGAATTAAGTACTTATTTTTTCTTAAGTCTTCAATTAAAAAGTAATTCTGTTTTCCTAGTTTTCCATGAGACCTACTTTATTTAAAGCATAGGAACCTACAAATTGCAATAGTACGGATGATGTGGACTACAACAAGAGGTAAAATATTTGACCTGTTACTAACTTAAAAGTTTCCACATTTTCATTCTGAAACAGAATAGGAAAATAAAGATATGTTTACCATTTTAAAATACAAAAAAAAAAGAATAAAAAGTAAAGTTTCTGAATATCTTAATTACAAGAAGGCAGGTGTGTTAAATTAAAACAGAAAGAAAGTGTTAGTCAAGGCACTTTGATCAGTCCCAGTGTCTTGATTTCAGCTGGGATAGAGTTAATTATCTTCCTAGTAGCAGGTACAGTGCTGTGTTTTGGGTTCAGTGTGAGAAGAATGTTGAGAACACCCTGATGTTTTCAGTTGCTGCTACTTTGTGTTTAGACTAAGTCAAGGATTTTTCAGCTTCTGATGCCCAGCCAGCGAGCAGGCTGGAGGGGCACAAGAAGCTGGGAGGGGACACAGCCAGGGCAGCTGACCCAAACTGGTCAATGGGGTATTCCAGACCATGTGATGTCATGCCCAGTATATAAACTGGGGGGAGTTAGCCTGGGAGGATATCTGCTTGAGAACTAACTAGTCATCAGTCAGTGAGTAGTGAGCAATTGCATTGTGCATCACTTATTTTTTTATGTTCCAATCCTTTTATTATTGTTATTATTATCATTATTAGTTTCTTCCTTCCTGTTCTATTAAACTGTTCTTGTCTCAACCCATGAGTTTTACCTTTTTCCTTCCCGTTCTCTCCCCCATCCCACTGGGTGGGGGGAAGTGAGTGAGCGGCTGCGTGGTGCTTAGTTGCTGGCTGGGGTTAAACCATGACACCCAGGTTTCAAAGCAGTGTTCACTACTCAGTCAGTGAATATTTCTTTGAATCTGGCCATCTTTCTGGCATCTTAGCTTGGGCCACTGAAACCAGAGCTTTGAGAGTCACTACTCATGGCTGAAAATGTAAGACAAATTGATAGATAAGGCAAATATAAAGATAATTCTTGTTTCCTCACTAATTGTTTTAAACAAGACCTATTTAGGATCAGCTTACTGTTTTCTTATTTACATTACTTAACCTTGTGTTCTTTTTCATATTCATAAAAAACATGATTTTAGGCACATCATTGTGGCATGATGTTCTTTTCATAAATGTCATGACATTTGTCCTCCAGGCTGATTTATACTCTCTCCCCTCATTAGCATTCGTGCTTGGCCACTGTCCATGCTCTTCTCCTTATTCCTGTGCCAATTCATGACACCTGGCCACAGTAACCTTTCAAACGGTTTAGGACGCAGAATTCCCTAGGTTTGGGGTAATTTCAATATGCAGTTAAAGTTATGTATGTTTGGACAGATGCCCAGATGTTTCATGAGGTTCCATCCTCATTTATAATTTAAAAAATATGAACTTATTTTACCAAATAAGATAATATTTATTCAGATTTGATTCTTCAAGAGACATCTGCACAATTATGCGGGAGGAGACACGCAGGCAGAGATACAACAGAGATGCCAAGGCAGGAGGGACACCAGAAGAAGAAGAAACGTTGAAGAAAAGTAAAATAGCTACCCGGAGCAGGGCAGGAGCAAAAGCAGCCCCCTCAAGCAGGGACAGCGAGGAGGCCGAGGAGGAGATATGACTGCAAAGGGACGGCAGCTGATGGAGGAACCCACGCCGGAGCGACAGAGTAGAACCCGCAGTGCGCGGAGCTCTAACTCCTGCACTGCCTGCTGCCTTGCCAAAGGGACTGGGTATAACGTGTGCTGGGGAATCGGAGACCAGCAAGTGAGGAGAAAAGGGGCTTTGCCCAAGTACTTGTTTATTTGTTTCTTTGTTATTTTGCAACACCAGATTCAGTAACCAAAAGTTTGCTAATTGGCAATTAATTACATTGATTGAAGTTCCCTGACTTGAAGTGGGGGGTTTTTTTGGCTCAGGACAGGCCTTCAGACTTTTTGAAATAAAATGTGCAAAACTTTAGAAACTGATGTAATGGTTTCCTTTCTGTAAAAAGTTTTTTAGGGATTATGATAATATCCTCTTTATTACTAATTATACAAATAACGTATTGATGAACCCTGAAGAAATGGTTACAATGCATAAAAGTAGGATCACTAGATCATTATTTTAGATCATTTATGTAATTGATATAAATGGAGTCACTGGCCATAATCCATAATTAAACATGATTTTCATTTTTTAGTAAATTACATTTTTAATATATAACACCCTCTCTTTGCCTCATTTCTTGGGTAGCATTTATTTCTGCAAATTATAAACCTTCTCTTTCAATGTGGAATTATTTTTGAGTATATAAAAATAAATCAGTTAATGAATTAAAAATACTTTAAAAAAATAGACACTTTCAAAGATATTAAAATGTTCTGTTGGTTGGAGTGTACTTTTTCCACAAACATACCTTGAGGTAACATGATAGACTCCCCAAACATTTTGGCCAGTGACTTCAAAAGACAGTAGGATTCTCTTACTCTAATTTGTATTTATCCTGTATTGAGTCCCTTGTATTTATCTCATAAACACATTCCTTCAAATAACTTTTCTGTAATAAGATGGGTTTTAATGTGCTTGACCTGTTTATTCCTGTATCTTCTTACCTTTGGATTTCATTTAAATATGGCCTTATCTCTGTATTTTCTGGATGTGTAAGCCTCCTTCTGTGCCACTATTTTAGTCGCTACTGACTAATCCAAAGTTCTAACCCTAAGAAGTATTTTTACATATATTTTCTGAGACAAAAGCAAAAACTATCAACAGATTATAAAAATAATGTCTCCTCTGAAAGACATTGATAAATAACGGGTGCTTCATGTGAATAAGCCCTATGATAAAGGGGTCAAGGAATCTCTTGATTAAAGTCAATAAAGCAGAATGATGCCTGGGAAATGCCCTTCAAGGTCAGTGGAACTACCGCCTACATAACCAAGAGCATATTTCAACCCCAAATTTACCATGTCTTTCTGTAGGAGTTCTCCCTGCAGTTAATTTTGTATTTAGTGTCTGGAGATGATTTATATACAGACTGTTGTTGTAGACTTTTCTAACAAAATATTTTATATTTCTGTTCTTCTTAAGAGTGATTAGAGGGGAACATCTGTGCCCTACACAATTTACGACATTATGAAAATAACTTTCAAAAGTGTGTAAACAGATACGGTAGCTGCAACAGCTTGCTTATCTGTAGCAATATGGTGACCCAGATCTCTGACAAGCTAGATTTGTTTGCCTTTCTTCTTCTTGGCATGTGTGTCAAATAATACATAAGAAAGGGGATAGAGAAATATGTTGAAGTATAAGTAGTAGACACAATAAAACCTACATTTTCATGGGTAGTAAGGATATATTAGGTGAATGTGGTACTCAATACATTAGATGTATTGCTAAGTTGTTAAGAAAACCTGACTATCTATGTACATAGTTCTACATACATGAAAGCCTAGACAATATGAGAGTCTGACCATATGTATAATTGAAAAATGAGAAATACGTCTACTATATTTAATCAGTTGGATTAAAGCTAGGATATACTTGTCCCATTCAGCTTTGTAGTTTGACAAAATGAAAATTTGATAGTAATTTATTAACAGCTTCCCATTATAATAGAATGGCTGCACATATGTATTATGAAACCTTACATGTAATATCCATCTTAGATCAGGCTGATTTTACAACGTTTTGCTTACGGGATGCTGAATAGGGAGCCATCTGAGTTAGACAGTACTGCATGATAAAGAGAGAGGTCTGTCACAACATTGCACTTTTCTAGACAGAGAAACAAAGCTAACTGTGGAATGAAGTTCAGGTAAAAATCTTTGTGAGAATATGGTCCTATTCAATGGCAACTGTAGCTATTCATAAAGTTATCATATAATAATTCAGCAGTATTTTTAGCATCATGTGATCTTGGAATTACTATTAATCAATTATACTAAACAACTAGGAAAAGAGAAATGTCAGAATGCTTTCATACCAGAGTCCTACCAACAGAAGCCACAAAGACTGAAAACTGGTGATAAATGTGATCATTTAAGTGCAGAAATTTACAAACAAACCAACCAACTATTTTTGAAAGGAAATATGGCAAACCCTGAACTCCAGGGCACTTTCAGATAGTGCTGCAGATGTTCAGGTTCAAGGGAGAATCAAAACTACATAATTCAGTCCTAAAACTTCTACCTAAATCTAAGGTACCGAGTCATTCAAAATGTGAGATAAAAAGTAGTTAATATAGCCACATGTAATATAGTGCATAAGTGTACACTTTTTAAAAATCTTCTTAATTAAAACTTATCTTTTTGGTCAGAAGAGTAGAAGCACTAGTTTTCTTCTTGTTCTTTTCATAATCTGATCATATTTCCAATGCAAACATTCATTTTAGTGGCTGGGAAATCAAGCCCTCTGTGAACATAACATTGTTCAGTCTCAGCACGTGCTGTTCACTGTCCACATTTTCCAGCTCTGAATGTCTCTGTGTTTCCTTCTCCTCTTTCTCTTTTCAGTTGCAACTGGCATTGTCTCCTGATTGCTAGAGTCCATTATTTCTATTGCATCAGAACACTTTAATAGTGCTCATATTCTGTATTCATTTGCAAAGCACTTGTTGGATGATAACTTTGGAGGTCTCAACATGTTTATTGGCTTGCATGAACACACTCCCAGCAGTTTAAAAACAAGTTCAAATCTCTTCCAAAGAACATTTGAAAACCCCTGTCTCCAAGTATCATACTACAGAGATGTTTCCTGTATGTCCTATGCCTCAAAATCAAACCCTCTTCAATATATCCAAAACTGTTGTTCCCTTATTCCTTCACCTATCATTGTTGTAATTATTATTATTAATTATAGTTACTATTATTATAATTATTTTCTTTGCTTATTCTACCAAAAATATTAATTGGATTTGATCTGAATTTACTAATAATTTTTGACTATTACAAAACAGTGTTTTGTGAAAGTAAGTAAGTCTTTCTTTTTTCAGGAAACAAACAAAACTAAAATTGGACCATTCTTCGGTTGGATATAGAATATAACATCCCCCTTGCAGACTCAGAGCATGAATAATCACCTGTTTGGGGGGTTTACTTCTTAATTATTAGGATATAGGGGTGTGTGTTTCATTAATAATTCAATACGAAAATCCTTTTCCAAAGAAAAAAAATAATACTGTGTTTTGGTTTGCTTGTTGCTTTGGGTTTTTTTTCTGGTGTATCTGTTATTTAATACCAGTGCTTCACAAATTCAGATAATATTGTCTGTTTCACAGAAAGAAAACTGAAGCAGACGCAGATTGATTTAAGACAGGGATACGGGTTAGCTGTCTTTTGCCAAGGCTGACTACTGATTCTCTGCGAGACAGCAGGGTTTAATTCTTAGTCATTGAACAGCTTGTGTAATCATTTGCATCTACAAAACATGTCTAGAACTCTACCTTTTCAAAACAGTATTTTATATCATACTGTTCAGAGGGCAAAACAGGGGAAAAAAACCAAGCCCAACGTTTTAGCCTGGCAAACCCTTGTAATATTGCTTCATAAAATTTCAAGCTTCTTTAACTGTTACTCCGCTGAGACATTCATAAAGTTAGAAGGATACATTCCAGAGTCTTTGTTAGAGCTGCACTGCTTTGACAGTTATTGGAGGTCTTCCAAACGGATCTGTAATCTAGGGTAATAAGATTCAAACCTTCAGCAAAGGAAGTTAGTTCATTGAAACCTCTCAATAAAATGTCTCACTGGAAGTGAATGTGAGGTCTCTTCTCACATTTACCATATTAAGGTCTGTTGTTTTGTCACACTCTGCTGTGCTTTACTTGGAAAGATTCTTACTGCAGAAGATAGAAGAGAAAATAATGCCAGCTATGTAAGTATTAAATATACTTGCTGTACCCTCAAAGAAGTGGCATAAAATATATTCCAAATGGAGCTCCAATGTGTGTGTGTTGGGGGCAGGGGGAGGGGGGAATAGCTAGGCAAGAAAAAGCAGAAGCTGAGAAAGAAAGAGTTCTGCTTCTGTGAATAAGAGGCCATCTTTGTACTATAAGCAGATGCAAAGCCTTTCTTGTTGCTACAGATCAAGGAGTAAACACTGTAGCATGCAAATGATTAAACAAACAAGGCCATTTCCCTCAAAGCTCTAAATAAAACATTGTCATGTAACTAGCAAAGAAAATGAATCTGGAATTTGCCTAGAAATTATTGTCACATTATCAGTGGGATACAGTAGAGCTCTCTTTATGGCACAGCATGATCCAACAGCAAATTGTGCTTCCTGTGCATGGGTTGTGAAGCAGTCTTCAAAGGAAAACTGAGATACAAGTAGAGAAATTTCTACCAGCTGTCATAAAATCCCATTCTGCAAACCGTATAAACACACAGAATAGAGATGCACAATTTGGTCCCAAAGCTAAGGGAAGATCAAATGAGCAGTGTGTAGGGCTAGGCTGTATGTGCTGCAAAGATCAGATGAGACTTACAAGCATGATACGGGCTCTTTAGGAAGGACAGGATCAGACGACGAGGAGGGGGATTGCCCTTCATGTGCCACAGCAGCTGGAGTGGATGGAGCTGAGTGCATGGAGCTCTGCCTCGGGATGGATGAGGAGCCAAATGAGAGTTTATGGGTTAGGATTAAAGAGCAAAGCAAAGGTGACATTATAGTAGGTGTCTGCTATAAGGCACTTGACCAGGAAGAACAAGAAGAACAAGCCCTCTACAGACAGATAGGAGCAGACTCACTCTCACTGGCCCTGATCTGCATCAGGGACTTCAAACATCCCAACATCTGCTGGAGGAGCAATGACTCAGGACATAAGCAAACCAGGAGGACCCTGGAGCGCATTGATGATAATTTCCTCCTCCAAGTGGCAGAGGAGCCAATGAGGAGAGGTGCTTTGCTGAACCTCATACCAACAAGGAGAAGTTCATTGGGGATGTGAAGATCAAAGGCAGCCTTGGCTGCCGTGATCACGAGATGGTGGAGTCCTGGATCCTGAGGGCAGTGAGGAGGGTGAAGAGCAAGCTCACAACCCTGGATTTCAGGAGAGCAGACTTTGACCTCTTCAAAGATCTGCTTGGAAATGTCCCATGGGATAATAAGGCCCCTCAGGGAAGAAAGGCCCAAGAAATCTGGTTGATATTCAAGGATCACCTCCTCTAGGCAAAAGAGAGTTCCACTCTAATGAATATGAAGCCAGGCAAAAATGTTAGGAGGCCTGTGTGGATGAGCAAAGAGCTCCTGGCCAAACTCAAACACAAAAAGGAAGCATAGAGGATGGAAGCAAGGATGGGTAACCTGAGAGGAATACAGAAACACTGTCTGGGCATCCAGGGATGAAGTGAGGAAAGCTAAAGCCCAAATGGAATTTAATCTGCCCAGGGACACCAAGAAGGGCTTCTGTAAGTACTGAGGTGACAAAAGGAAGACTATGAGAAACGTGGGCTCATTGCTCAGTGAGATGGGGAACCTGGTTACACAGGACATGAAGAAGGCTGAGGTACTGAATGTCACCTTTGCCTCAGTCTTTATTAACAAGATCAGCCTTCAAGAATCCTAGGTCCTAGAAACCAGGGGGAAAGGCTGGAGGAAGGAAAATGTACCCTTGGTAGAAGAGGATCAGATAAGGGAATACATGAGCCGACTGGACATCCATAAACCCATGGGCCCTGGTGGGATGCACCCAAGAGGGCTGAGGGAGCTGGCATATGTCATTGCAAGGCCATTTTTTATAATCTTTGATCAGTTAGGGCAACTGGGAGAAATATCCAAAGACTGGAGGAAAGTAAATGTCATCTCCATCTTCAAGAAGGGCAAGAAGGAGGACCCAGGGAACTACAGACTGGTAAGCCTCACCTTGAGCCCCAGGAAGTTGGTGTAGCATCTAATCCTGGAAAGTATTTCCAGGCACATTAAGAGGAAGAAAATAATCAGGAGGAGACAGTATGGCTTCACCAAGCGGAGGTCATGATTGACTAATCTGATAATCTTCTGTTATAAAAGGACTGGTTTGGTAGATGAATGAAGAGTAGTGAATATTGTCTGGCTGGATGTCAGTAAGGTCTTTTGAAAATGTCTCCCATAAGATCCTCATGGAGAAGCTCTTGATGTATGGGCTGGATGAGCAGACAGGAAGGTGGGTTGAGAACTGGCTGAATGACCAGGCCCAGAGGAAAGTGATCAGCAGCATGAGGTCTAGCCGGAGGCCAGTACCTATCAGTGCACCCCAGGCTGTACTCAAAGTCCTGCACCTTGGAAGGAACAACCCCAGGCACCAATATATTATGAGGGCTGTCCAACTGGAAAGCAGCTTGCCAGAAAAGGACCTGGGGGTCCTGGTGGACACAAAGTTGAGTATGTGCCAACCATGTGTCCTTGCTGTAAAAAAGGCTAATGGTTTCCTGGGCTGCCTCAGACAAACTATTGCCAGCACGTCAAAGGAGGTGTTCCTTCCCCTTTGTTCAGTGCTGGTGAGGCCACACCGGGAGTTCTGGGTCCAGTTCTGGGCTCCTCAGTACAAGAGAGACATGGCCATACTGGAGGAAGTCCAGCAAAGGGCCACAAAGATGATGAAGGGACTGGAGCATCTCTCCTATGAGGAAAGGCTGAGAGAGCTGGGACTGTTCAGCCTGGAGAAGAGGAGGCTTAAGGGGATGTCATCCAAGTGTATAAATATCTGATGGGAGAGTATAAAAAAGACAGAGCCAGACTTTTCAGTGGTACCCAGTGACAGGACCAGGGACAACGGGCACAAACTGAAACACAGGAGGCTCCCTCTGAACATCAGGAGACACTTTTTTTCCTGTGAGGGTGGCTGAGCCCTGGCACAGGTTGCCCAGGGAGGTTGTGGATTCTCCATCCTTGGCAGATACTCAAAAGCTGTCTGGACATGGTCCTGGGCAACCAGCTATAGATGGCCCTGCTTGAGCCAGGGAACTGGACAAGATGACCTGCAGAGGTCTCTTTCAACCTCATCCATTCTGTGATTCTGTGATATGATGGATGTTTAGGGTAGGCAGTGAAGGGAAAAGAAGCACAGGAACTAAAGTGGAAGCTGAAAGACAATAAATCATTGTTAAGCTTTGCTGCATCACACTCCGGTTTCCTAAGATCCAACATGTCACATGTTTGATGGTTGTTTAAAACAGTCTAAGCATCAGTAAATCATAAGTAAGCTCTTTTTTTTTTTTGGGGGGGGGGGCTGTTTTAATGTTAGACTTTCCTTTTCCTTCTATTTTCCTCACTCCTCATTTGCATTTCTATTTTAATAAAGCATCTGAAATTTTTTTCAAATCTTCCTAATAGTATTAATACTAGGTAATGGATGGATTGGAGTTATAAAGTGACAGAAGAAAAAACCAAACACAAAATAAAACTGCTTTTCTGAATATGGAGTGAAATGTCAGAAACATTTGAGGTCTGCTATCTTCTGCTGAGCATCCCAAGACCACGTAGTAACACCACGATTTGAAGGACTTTGCTGCATCCCTAGGACTATCTGAAGGCAAAGTCTTTGTCAGTCTTCTGGGCAAACAACGGATAAACTAAATTGCAGGCTAAATAGGCATGAGTGAATTAAACAAATGCAGACTACATAACTTAGTGTAGCAGGTCACCATTAGATCTAATGCAGTTGCCCAAATTGTTTGTTCCTAAAACCAGCTCTGTCTGCATGCCTCACATCAACTGTAGAAAAAATCGGGAATATGTCTTTTAGGAAACATTTTTTTTTTTAATCTAACACTTTGTGTTAAAAGACTGATTTTTCTGAAAATTCATTATTTTGTAATTCAGCAAATGAAAGTCTGAAATGCCAGGTTCTCTTCAACCTTCTAATACATAATTGTGCACTTCTGCTTAAAATCCTTGCAAGTACAATGCAAATACTAATTTTGAAGAAAACGTGAAGGAAATTAATTTAACAACAACATTTATAGGGGCTTAGTAGCTTATTTATTCTATTATAATTGCAGATGTAATTGTTATCTGTTTTATTTTGGCTAAATAAATTGATAGTCAGATGATAAGTGTTGTCAACACTGTTTATCTTCATCAGTCAGTCACAATTACCCAACTCATATAAATAAGATATTTTATGCTGTTTTAAAATTATTGAGACATATTCTTACCTCATACCTGTCAGTATAGCATTACTGGGTTCAGTGCTGAACTCAACACTGCAAAGTTTGACCAGTAAAGTTTTACCTGGAGTGCAAACCTACATATTTTTCTTGTAGAGCTTGTTAGCTTTTCTTCTGTCATCTCTGACAACTGATCATTTTTCTTCCATAAGCATTGTGAAAGCCTTTTGTAGCCCTACAGACAGTTTTACTCTCTCTTAGAATGGACAGTGCCATCCTTGTCTTTCCTCATAATCTTCCAAACTTTCTATCATTTTGCTTTTGTCTTCTGAATTTTCAGCGATTTTACTGTCATCTTAGCAGTTTAAAATGTGATGTGCAAAATGAAAACTATTTCACTGATGCATTTATTTATACATAAACATAGAAACATTGAAACATAATCACATAATCTATGATTTACACTTAAACCAGCATTAAATTTCAGTGAGAAACAACTTAAAATGAAGGCACATATCATTAGCTCCATTGAATTCCACATAGTGTTAAAAATGATAGAAATTTCAGATTTGTTCTGTAGATACAGATATTGATATAAAATCACCTGTTGTATTCATGTTTCTACTGGTAATGATTTTAGAGTGAGAACAGATTTAACATATAGCTATGCTTAAAATCATCAATCTCATGCTTCATATTTCCCGTGGATCATTTCTCTGCAGTTAAACTTTTTTAAGAGTTCTGACATGTAATGACTACCTGTCCTGTTATCTGTGCTTGAATGGACAGAAAGTGATATAACATCAAAAATATGTATCTATATACAAAGCTTTGACATTCTAGCAGGAGTATTTCCACACAAATAAATTTCTAGTATTTATACTTATATTTATCCATAAAAAATTAATCTGAAGATAAACAGTTCACCTGGGTATCTGTAGATTGGATAAATGGCAACTGCTTTGTATAAAAGTTATTTTTAAATAAGATATTAAATTCAGCTGGTTTTTTACTGTTCTACTGCTGTCATGAGTGAGCATCAAGTGGCTCAGCATCTCCATATCATGACACTGTGCTAAGGCAAAATAGCTGTTCTAGAAAGAGGCTGTGGTTTCAATTTCCTGGTCAAATGCACAATTAAAAAGTTTCGTTTACAATTTGAGAATAAGATGAAACACAGAATTATTTGAAATAACAATATACAAAATGGTAGTGATGATGGAAAAAAACCCCTACACTTGAAGGGATCACTAATGACTGAAACAACACTCTGGAGCACAGTAAGGAGCTATCTGCACACATATTGATAACATAGTTAAAGGTCTTCTGTCTGTCACTGTTTTGCTTAACATGACACATCACATATGTAAGGTAACTGAAAAGTGATTATACATTTTTTTCTGTGTCAGATATTTGCCTCTGTGGATAACAGCTACAGTATCTCTCAAGGTGATCTGATATCTGTCTTCATTAGGACAGCACCAATTGGTAATCAAAGTTTTATCTTCAGGAAGATTTCCTACCTCGTTCTTCAAAAGAAACTTTTGATTAGCTACCAAGTTTTCTTGGACTTTTCCTGGGAACTATGTCAGAATTTAAATCGCAATCTAACTATATTTTTATGAAACTGTTTTATACATTTGTGCTTATGGTGGAAATAACAAACATGAATCACATATTTAATATCTTCCACAACAAATAATCAACAGCTGTTTTGCATGGGCATACAGGATTGATGAAGTCTTGTATTGATCACAAAAGATTCTGTTTGTTCAGCAGAAATGTCTTATTGATTTTATGCACTACACTGTGGATGCTCAGCAATTACTCGCAGTCATTACTTTTAGCAGTATGAGTTAGAAAATGTATTTTTGTTACATATTTCTATACTGCCTTGCACTATGGGACTCTAGTCCAGTGTGGTTTATTTTATCAAGGCCAGGGGATACTATTGTGAAACTAATTTATTAATAAGAACTCATAGGAGTCCTCATAGGTGGTCCGGTGGTGGCGGATAACTCTATGACCCGAGAAAAGCATGAACAGAATGATATGGGGTCATAAAGATGGGGTCATGGCTTTATTTATTTACACCTGAATGTAGTATATACCCAGGCAGAAACCTTAGTTAAGAAAAAGTGAAGCAACAGTACTCTGGAAAAATATTCTTGAATGAAAATTCAATTTCATGGGTTTTTTTCTTTCCTTCAGCTACTGATCTTTGTTTACTGAAGTGCTATTGTAAATAAATTGAGAATGAATCATCTCAAACAAATTGAGCAGGAGTCATCTCACTAAATGAGCCAATTGCACCTGAGCTAGTCAGCATAGGCTGCTTCTTTAACCAGTGATAAGGAAAAAAACAATGACAACAACAACAACAACAAATATGCCAGAACCCTCAAATTAAAAAAAACCAAACCCACCACCTATTTTCTTGTCTATTTTACTCATTTATATGAATGAGGTAGTCTTTTTTTTGTCCTGTTGTATCCATTGCAGAGATAGAGTGCAGTCAGAACAAAAGGAACACTAAGATATGCTTTGAGACTGTTTGAACTCAGAAATAGTTTTAACCTGATTAGTACAGACAAACCTGAACATTTTTTTTTTGTATGCAGTGTGATCAATTAAAATTTTCAGTAACTTTCAATAGCTTTAGGGAGAAAATAATTGACAATTTTTTTTTTTTAACTTGCACAAATATTTGTGCCATCGCATTTCATATACATACATATGTGTATGTGTGTGTGTATATATATATTTATATATACACATGTATTTAGTTTCTAAGCCAGGAATGATAAAATGTATACCAATTCAATACAGCTGCTCATATTTCCAAATATTATGAGTTACACATTCAATAATATGTATTAATTTTTACAGGACAAGAATATTCTTCCAGTCATTTGTTTTTAATTTACTGTTAATATTTTAGTTTGAAAGTACAAAGTAACTCTTTCTGCAACATATTAGTATTATGGAAACAGTTTTGTAATGTTAAAATATCAAGAAATATTTTAAAATACATATTTAAAAATAATTGCAACATAATAATTTGATTCAAATGCAAGATATATTTTTTTTGTCTGCCACCCACCCCCACAGGTAGAATTTGTTTCACTCATTCCACACTTTGTTATATTTGTTATTTTATTATTCCTCAAAGTTAAATTCTGACTTTAGTTTATGCAAAGCGCAAATGCATTTTAGAAGATGCAATCTTCCTCTAGATATCTTGATATTTGTCACAGTCAGTATCAGTTTTAAAAGTATAAACTTTGAACAGAAATGGTGTCTCAGCTTCAGCAATACCATGCAGAACATCGATATATATCGTCTCTTAGATATGTTACCAAATAGGAAATTTTATGTCCTAAGAAAAAATCAAACCTGTTAACTACCCATAAACAACACACTGCCAAACCTTTACATTAGAGACCATAATTCAACTTCTGAGGAATTATATTTTAAGTAGTTTCTATTTGCGTATGTTAAATCCTTCCCCAATCTACTATAATTGTCAAATAAGATGAGATGATCCAGAACAATGAATAATCATAATTAACTAGCCAGGAAGCACGCCTCACTTCACTTTCCTTACACCATTATCGATGTCACTATCAGCTCTCTGCACATGGAGACTATTATTGCAGCTGTCATAGAATTAAATAAAATCTATCCGGCAACATCTGGCTCCTCAGAAGAAAATATGAATAATTTCACTAGCTTTCCCCATCTCTGGCTGCTGTATTCTAATTATGATGTAATGGAGGACATCAGCATGCTGTGGACTCGGTGATTAACCCAGGGCAGCTGAGAAATAGGCCTAGTGAGATGAGCAAGGCACGTAGATCAGCTCCATCAATTATCTTTTTTCTCAAGGCTCTTAAATACAGCAGTGACCTTGCGATGGGAAACAGTAAGTTACACTTGAACCCATTTAGGAGGTCAGATATTTCACAATACATTACAGGAGCTAAATGCTTGTTTTTCAGTTCACTTATGTGGAAAAGGAGTATTGTATATGTAATATACAAAGTGTGTATCTATAGACACATACACTCTTTGCAAGCCTTTGTTTTTCTAGTACAGGTGTATGTCCTTTGCTTGTTCATGGTCTCTTTTTATCAATTAACATATGCAGCCTTTCTTCCCTTGTTTGGTTCCTATTCTGATTAAGTATCTGTCTGCAGGTATTGAAATAAGATGGAAAATGCTATGTCAGTATAGTGACTCGGAAAAGAAAAACACGCTACAAAGTTTCAAATATTATTTCCAGTCTTCACCTGTAAGTGTGGACACATCAACAAAATCTCAGTTTTAAAGTATACTCACCTGTACTGCCTTGCATTCTGGAGACTGTGGAGCTCATTTAATTCAGATTGCAGACGCATCCAGTTCCTTGCCTGAAATATTCATTCAAGCAGTTATCACTATACAGCAATTGGACTAATGATCCTAGATTTATTCTGGTAGCATTCTATGGCGCCTACACTAAATTAAGCAATTCATTGCAGTCAGACACTCATCCACACTGTCCTATTTGGCATCATTTGCAGACACTTTGTGCTATCAAAGCAGTTAGAATGGGGAATCTACATCCTAACATAGTTTCCTACTCTATTTTAAAGACAAAGTAAGAACCATTGATCACAATAAAGACAAAGAATAAACAAAAAGAATGAATGAAAGGCATTAAAATGAAACCCGGTGTGACCTTCAGTGAATCATTAGTGGGAAAAAAACACTCAAATGTTTCTACTATGAGCAGGACTCTTTCTGCTACTCCAAGACAAAATATAATCTTTCACTCTAATTGTTAGAGGGGAATAAATGTCATAGGATTTAAGAATTTTCTAGTGCTAGATGTGGCTGCAACCAGTTTTGCTAATTTAAATATTGAATTACAACTTCAAGTCTTTGTAAATGCAATGTCCGAATTTGCTTTTATTTATTTATTTATTTATATTGACTTGATTTATGAGAGTTTTTTGTCACCTGTATGGAAAGGTAGCCTTTACTGGAACCAAAATTTTCTCCTCACTATTTAGTGGGCATAATGAACATGTTCAACATTAAAGCCATGCTTTTTTATTTGGTCCTGTATGTCATGAGATATATACCATTGTTATGCCCTTTGCAGACAGGCTAGATTCAGTAAGAGCCTTTTTCACCTGCCAGTGAGGAACTACCACAACAATATTCTGAACTAGCAAGGAATCCAAAATTCAGAGTAGCTGACAAAATTAAAAGTAGAATTCAGTAAACCCACTGAGTACTGACATAGAGTTACCCAACACCAATATGCTAAGGCCAGGTATGTATTTTTAAATTCTGTCTTCCTCAAGAATGTAAAAGATACTTAAGTCCAGGCTGCATTTCCATCCCAGTCTTTTCCCCCATGTACTTTCTTAGTTATGAGTACAACTGAAAAACTAAAAAGAAAAAAAGACTCAGACCTAAAACTTGATAACTGTTAAACAAAAAGGATTTGAACAATGAGAGCCCTTTCAAATGTCATTGAATTTGGTGAAAAACTCATTTTCACTACTAGCTATCACTTCCAAGGGATCAAATTACCTCAGAAATCTGAGCAGACCATAGATAGCTAAAGTCCTTCTTTCACCCTACTGCCTCTTGACTACAATGAATTTTGATAATCCAAGGGTCTGAGAAAGTGCAGTTCTTAAATAACTCGGATAAATTACTATTAGCTTCTATGAGTGGCTACTAGCCTCCATATCACTGAAGCCGTTTACATCTAATTCACTTTGGCTCAATTGAGAACAGGAGTAGCCTGAGAAAGGCTATTGGATCTAGTCTGTTATAGACAGAAGATGAGCTTCTGAGTTTTGTCCCTGCTGACACTGTTTAAAACATGGGGAAATGGAATTCCTGAAGGGATATACTAAGTTGTGTTATAAAAATGCACAGCTTTTTTCTTGACAAGTTAATATCTGAAATCAGGAATATGAATCTGCCTTGGACTGTCATTTTGTAACATTTTCACCAATTTGAGACACAAATATAAATTACAGTTATGTTTCACCTGAAAAGCTTTACTTATGAATTCCTATTTTCTTACTCAGTGAAAGAGGATACCAACATAACTTATTGTCAAGTCAACATTTGTTGAATAAAAAGGGCCTAGTAGCTGCCCGGAGGAATGGATGCAAAAGCATGTGTGAAATTATTTTCTAGAAAATTAGCTTCTGGAACATTCCACTTATTACAACGTAAGTCTTGGGTGGGAGACTAACACTCCTTTGGTGGGTTGACTCAGAAGATAATTTCAAAATTAAATAAAAAAGTAATGAATAGGTAAAAATATAATTTTGCCATACCCAGAAATCACATCTGAAAAAATTCTGATTTGTTAATTTAGGAGTCATGAGAATACCCTCCAAATAATATTATAATTTGAATTCAAATTTGTGAAGAGGGGTTGAATTTTTGAAGGTTTCTATTTTCTGCTCTGTTAATTTAAGTAATATAATACAGAACGAATCAGCTAATCATAGTTTTATGTTTCAGTTGAAGTGAAAAACATGGCAAGAGTTTTGCCACGAAGAGAGTCTCTGGGAAAAGAACAACAAATTTTGTTTTTCTCAGTTCTTCCTAGCTATGCAACAAAAAACAGTCTCACAAAAATTAAAATGAGATTTTAGTTGGGAAAGGCACAGCTTGAGTTTGTGGAAAAGCTCTTATGTTTATATCTGATCAGCAATATGGTTTTCTGTTTTGTGATCACAAGTTTTCTCTGTCTCATTTTTTAGTGAAAAGCCCTGCTGTTTACTTCCCACATATAGCAAGTGTTATGTCCCCCTAGGCTATAATATTAAACATCCTGACACACTTGTTTCAGTTCCCTTGATGGTGCTTTAGACTGAAATGGGTTTGTTAGGTTTCCTCCAAGCTTTGGTAACATAATATCTTTGAGCTTTTTCCACATGTGGTATAATTAACATCTAAATTTTTTAAAGAACAAGTAGGAGGCCAGAAGTGGATGGTTTTTATCAAAAATAATAAAGCATTCTTTAAGATTTAATGAAACAATATCACCAGTGTCAACACATCCCTTATTAAATGAACTTTGCTATTTATTCTGCTGAAGAGACTACTGTTTTAATGAGGCAGTGATCTTTTCAGGAATGGCACAAGTCCTTCAAAAAACTGCAGTAGTGTATTTGTTTTATTTTACATATATTTTTTGTAGTGCATTACCTTATTCAATACAATAAGTCTGAGTTGAATCCACCAAGAACAAAAGCTCGGCGGCGGGGCGGGGGAACCAACAAAAAAGAAGCAGCATTAAGTTGAAAGATACAGAGACATATTTAATGGAAAGTTGTAATTTTATGAACTTAGGAGAAGGATGATACATCCTTCCTCCCCAGCTGACTCTTATAACGTGCAACATCATAAGAGGCAAAAGGAGAACAAGATGTATCCTATAAGGAGTAGTGTGAGGCTGGTGTTATTTAGCCAGCCTAGGTGCTATTTGCTATCCCTAGTTTTCAGTGGCCCTGAGTGCCAAGAAAAGTCACCTGAAGTCGGATGAATTTTCTGTATTTGCATAATACTGCAGCTATCAGCCAGCCCTTAGTGAGATCAGGTGAAACTATTTTGCCAACTAAAGCTGGTCCTTTGGCTTAGAGCTGGGCATCATTTATAACTTACACACACTCTTCCTGTGGTCTCCTCCCATTCCCAGTATCTGTTTCCACAGCCTCCCATAAAATTCAGTAACAGAGTATCTTTGCAGCAGCTTTGTAGTCTTCAGGAATAAGTTACAGAAAATAAGTATGTTATCAATAAATATACAACTCTTGATAGTTTCCAGAGATCTGAATGTTGGGATCTTGCTGGGTTAGGTTTGATATAAACAGTGGTAGATATTTTCTCAATAAGTTTAAAGAATTGACCACTTTTGTACGGTCACAGCTTTATCTAAGTCCACATTTGCAAATGGAGGCCACTTCCAAATAAATGAATATGGACTTGCTAAAATTTCCACTGCTTCTACAGCAGCAACCATAGCAGATGGTAACTACTTATTTGAAACTTAGGTACCGCATGTTATCTCCCTTTAACAAGGCATTGACTGCAGGAGAAAGTAAGTTTTGTTTTTCACTTGTGTGGTCTGCTGCAATGGTAGTAGTAGCATTTTCGGGAAGAAGGAGTCAATGGTTCAGAGAAAGAGTATGCTTAGTGAGAGAAAATGCTGGAGGGCAGAGAGGTGGAAACTGAAAACAAGAGCGAGCAAGAAAGGAATCTTAGCATGTGCAGAAACTGATAGATTTCTGAGAAGAGCAGAAACACAGACAGACCTCCAGTGTAACTTGAAAAGACGAATTTGCTTATAAGCTCTTTTATGTCTCTTCTGTTCTTATGCTGAATTTGCTCTGTTATCTTAGTTTGTGTTTTAAACTAAAAATATCTGTATATTTGTTTGTTTGTTTGTTTTGTGTATATGTGAGGTGAACTCTCTAAGGAAAAGGTAAAGAAAGTTCTACTTAACAATCTGGCCTACTCAGAGTTAATCTAATAATGAAACTATTATCATTTACTCCCTCACAATTGATTTGTTCACGTGATACTTAGAGACTTCAGGAATTTTTAAGGCAGTTGTAAACTTGCAAAAAACATACTCATCAAATATGCAAGAAAAAATAAACATATAAGGAAAAGATGTGTTGTCGTACTATCTCCGGCAGTAGGCAGTCAGGTCTTGGTAAAAACTCAGCCATTCATGTAGAGCTGTAATAATCTTTAGAACAGATGAGTTAGAACAGTCCTCATTCAGCTGTCAGTGTTTGCTAAAACACTCCTTCTGTGTATCTGATCTAATTCAGTACAGGGATGTACTGTGGTATTTAAGAACCTAGATCTTTTCTTCGGTGATTTCCTCAACTCAGCTTAGGGAGTCCTCTAAAATACAGCTGCAAGTAAATGGTGTTACTAGGCTGCTGTGTGCATAGATGTGCGCTTGGGCATTATCATTCTAGGTTACCATCCCAGAGCACTCTTGTAGCTAGACATCACTTATGCACAATTTTGCCTTTTTTCTTCCATTGTCAGAGCCCTGCTACTGTTTACTGAAAACTTTGCACCTCCATCTCAGTGCCTGTGCCTTGGTCTGCTATAATAGAAGGATAAATGTTAAAGATTTTCATTGGGTATTAGGGCATAATAGCAGTCTGTCAAAGAGGAGTGTTAATTCCAGTGTTAGTGCCATAATTTTAGGGGTTTATTAACTTATTTTTTTCTGTTTTCCAGAGAAATCAATATTACTTCTTAAAAAGAAAAAATAAAGGGATTCCCTCATTATTATTTCTAAGTCATCTGCACACTCGCTGCTCATTTTCCCCATGTTTTGCTGCTTCTGTCACTCATTTCTCACTTCCTTGCTACCTCTTTAAAAATTGATGTCTGCTGCTCTTGGTCTACATCTTTAATACAGATTTGTGGGGTTTTAATGCAACTGCTGTCTTCAAGGATATGAATATTCATATATGGCTCTGGAATCTCAAGGAGATAAATGCAGTTTAGTAAAAATCAAATTTCGACCTTGCTGTAACCTCATCTATATATTGGAGATATCTATGAATAACTTAACCTGGCACCCCTGGATTAGTTGGGGAATTCTGTTATCACATAAAAGCTCCAGCTGAGATCACTGTATGATGCTATTATACAATTTGTGATCTGCTTCTGATTTGCGTACCTGTTTTATTACTAAGAAAGACTATTGTTAAGAACTGAAAAAGCAGGACTGAAAAAGGATAAGCTGGACTAGTGTTTGTCAACTAGTTATGCAGTTCCTACACTTGTCACAGACAAAATGGTTAATTTGTATTTCACTGTTGAGAACATTCAGAACTAATAGTTGAAATATCTAATTGTCTTACTTGATTACTGAGTTATTGAGTATTGTAAAATCATCACAGAACTGAAACACGACCAAGCTGCACGGGAAGGTGCATGGGTAACAGCATGCAGTTTAAGGCCTTGAGCTTGCCAACACATAATGAACATGCTCTTAGTAAGAATTGTTACGTGAAGGATCTGTAGCTGGTGCTTTAAATAAAGACAAAAGACTGTAACTGAGCATGGCAAGCCACAGCAAGATTATAGAACAATGTAAAATGCAGATAGCAATGATATAATGGATCAGATATTAAGATAATTTAAGAAGGATGTGAAGGTCCTTGAATGCATCCAGAGGAGGGCAACAAAGCTGGTGAAAGGGCTGGAAGGAATGTCCTGTGA
>JANXJC010000008.1:23074713-23092022 GCA_027564655.1 Leptodon cayanensis
TCAGTGTTTAAGAGGCATTTGGACAATGCCCTTAACAACATGCTTTAACTTTTGGTCAGCCCTGAATTGGTCAGGCAGTCGGACTAGATGGTCATCGTAGGTCCCTTCCAGCTGAAGTATTCTATTCTATTCTATTCTATTCTATTCTATTCTATTCAATAATTTGTGCCACAGTTCTGGTTTCTTGGTGAGTTTTTTTTAGGGGGGGAGGGGTCTTTTAACATCCTGTGATGATTCTAGAAAAACTGAATCTTTAAAGAGTAAGAGGGCAATGCAGGATGCAGGTTTTAGAATCTGGTAAATAAATGTTAAGGAAAAAAAGGAATTAATTTTAAGTTATCATACTTAGCAAGATTTATTCAACAATTAACAAGAAATGGAGCTGTAAAAGTTTATGAAAAATTGCACGACACAGACTTGTCTGTTGTGTATTGGAACACACTGAATTATTGCAAAATTCAGAAGTTATGGAACAGAATTAATATGCAAAGAAGGTGTCTTCAGTGTTATATTTTGAAAATTGGATATCTGGAATTATGTCATACACCTTACGAAGGACCATGTTGAAATAATAAAGATATGAGGAGTGAAAAGTAAAAGAAAATTTCATTGTAAGAAAATAATTGCATCTTGGAACTGTTAAGAAATGGAAAAAAAGAAAAATCTGAATGATGTTTTTCTATTTGGACATATTTTCTTTTTCCTTTCATTCTTCCAGGATAATCTGGTTGTGGGAGTAATTTGTTTTGCTTTCTAAAGGTATGAGGATATTTGATTTCTTAACCAAACTAGATTTTAAATCAAGGGAGTTTTTCAGTAAAATGTCTTCATAGTTTCATTATGTCCAATTTGTGCTAGGTGAACTTTTATTCTGAGAGAGTGTTGCTCCAATAAATTGAGACAGATGGAGACAATAAACCTAACATGCATTCATAGAAAAAAAAATTATGCTGTTTTCAATCTGGGATGTTTTGTACTGTGAAAAGTTTTATTCTGTTCCCTTATCTGAAACCTATGTCAATAATTATATTATCTTCAATATGTCAGAACAGTTTCAGGGCATTTCTGATTCTATTTATGGACTTTAAGATATTCTCTAAATCTAATTCTCCTAAATAGGCAGTTTTCATATAAATTCACAGTTTCCAATGCAATACATTGAAAAGGTTGAGCTGAAATAGGATATGTTTTCAAACATTAACATTCCAAAAATGAGGTATATTATAAGCAATAATTAAATTTACAGGGAAGAAAAATATTCAGTTTTCTAGAATTGTTCTTCTTTAGCCTGTTTTTCAGGCTGCTAGCTTTTCCAAGCTTGTCAGCAAAAGCTTTTATAACAAAAACTAAAAGTTTACATTTCATTTACATTTCTTAGCAGCAAGCTCTGGTTCTATTTACTTTTAAATGAGGTGAAAACAATTTTTAAGTATAATGTTTCTGCTAAAATTTTGCTTATACCAAAGCAAAAGCTAGGTCCATTCCTAAAAATAAGTAAGTTAATATTATTAAGTCACCTACAGTTCCACATAATTTAAACCATAATCAAGTCTTGTTTACCATCTGAAACAAATATTAAGTACAAAGAATTTTATAAAATATTTCTTGAAAATGGACTGAAAAATAGATTTTTACATTTCTGAATTTTTGTTGGGATATGTTTGTACATAACAGGTTTTAGAGATCTGGAGAATATTTCTACTTATTTATTTTTTAACAAAATCACTAAGTTTAGGGCTACACATACAATTTTTCAGATTGAATTTTGCTTTGAAGAAGAAAGTTTCTTCACGTTTATTTTCACTCAAAGACCATATTCAAAAATACTGTTGGAAAGACTACAATTAATATCAAATGAAAAGGAAACATTTTTAAAAAGTTAACCGCAAACTTCTCAGTAAGAGCATTCTTGGTTTAGACTACAGTCCTTGCTGACCTGAAGTTCGGTATTCTGAACCACACTAGGTCACTAGTAAGTAGAGCAACTCATAGTAACTCAAAACTTAACACAGATAAGTACTGGCCACCAGAAATCAGCTCACAACAGTCAGAAGTTTTGCTGTGCAAAATGACTACTTTCAGCCAAGGGCTTTACCAAATACAATGAACTACAAAAGAAAAGGTGGCAAAAAAGGGAAGAGGGAAGCCTTCTGAAGGAAACCTTGATGTGGGTTAAATTAACAATGACCAGAATGTGTATTTGGAGAAAGGCTTGTTTAAGCACTTTGCTTGACTGATATACTTAACTAAACCTCTAATTTGTGTTCTCTTTTTAAAATTATTTTTATGAAGGTATGTAAGAATGCTTTATGTTGGTTGAACAATACAATGATATTAAGGTTTTATGTGTTTCAAATGTTAAAGCACATCATTCTTCATAAACACAAGACTACTGCAAATGATAGAGGTAAGTAACTGCAGTGGCATCTACTAGACTTTTATAACTAATTGCTAGATCAATCATCAGAAATCAGAGCTACTTTATTGTTTCTGGCTCTCGGTATCAAAGTGAGACAAGACTTTCAGCTATGCCACCTTCCACAGTTGCTACAAACCGGTTCTTGAATGCAGAGTTTATTAATTAGTGATCATTGGGCTGACTGGAAAGCCGGGACCCTGGAGTGCATTGTGTTGTGCAGGTAAGTTTTATAGCAGATGTTGAGACTTAGAACTCTACTGAAAGTCTTTGTATTTTAATCTCCTAACAACTCAGGCATTTTAAAAATCGTATTTATATGGCTTTACAATACTTTGAATGTACTAAATGGATAAAAGTAATACATACACATAACAATAGATTCTGTATTTGTGTAAATGCACTGATTCCTTTCATAATTAGACTTTATCCTGAACTGTGTAACACCTCTCTTTACTTGAACCTTCAATGATTCATGCAAGATTCTGTAGAAGTGAAGAATCTGTTATGAAATATTGAACTAAACTGTAGCCCTGGGGATTTGGTTTATTTCTTTCACTGTCTTATGAGGAGGATATAGCATAATTCCAAAATCTTGCTGTTAATAAAAAAAATGAAATAACATTTTGACTTAATGTATTATTATATATGTTTTTTCTTTACTTTTATTATTCCCATAGATTATGGGGTTTTGCTAATTTTTCATTTAACACCATTTAAGTCTTCTAACTTCATTTACTTCCTCTGCTTTATATTTCTGTGTGATGCAGCATTTAATGCTGTTCAGCAGACCAAAAGCTTGACTATTTTTCCAAAATTCCTTGAACAAGAAATTTTTAAAACATGTTCCCAACATAGGTGAAATTGATGAATGTTAGCACTCCGTTCTGTGATACAAAAATAGAGGCACCACAAAAACTTCAGTAACTGACAATCTTTCCTAGCAGTAGAATGTCACGTACAATCATCATGTTCTGAAACTATTTCTGTGCATAGAAAATTTAACATGTTTTCTGGAATATAAAAAAATGAATAAAATAAAATGAATAAAATATTGGTTTCCTTATGCAAAGTATTATGCTTTATTTCCATTGAAACAATTCAGCATTGTTAAAAGAAACATTGTAAACAAAACGTGTCAAGCGAACTCCTTGAGAAACATTACTGCTCATTTACAGCCAAGCTCAAACTGCAACCATTTTGCATCTTTCTTATACCAATGAGAGTCAACTTTAAACCAGTTTTTTTCCCAGTACTACATTGCTGAAATGTTTGTGACATAAAACTTCTACCAGCCAACATGTTTGAGTCTTCTAAGTCACACAAATGACTGGCACAAGACAATTCTTACTGTTAAATGAAATTGTAAGTCGTTTATTGATGAATGTGGCTCTCCAAAGATATTTCTCTTTTAAGTTGTTCAACATAAAGACAAAAATAACCAAAGCAAGTAACTTTTCTTGTCAATCCGTTAGTGAGGCTGTATTATATGAAGTGAATCTTAACTGCCTAAATACAAATTTACTAAACAATTTTAATCTTAAGCCATCTTTGAATATTGCATATTCAGTAATTCTTAATTTATAGTGGCTTCTATTACCACAAAAAAAATTTAGTTAAATCCTATTTTTATATAGTATGTGACTGATCAGTGGCTTGTAAAACTTATAGGGAAGTTTCTTCTTTAGTAAAGCCTTTGACATAATTTCCCACAGCATTCCTCTGGAGAAACTGGCTGCTCATGTCTTGGATGGGTGTACTCTTCACTGGGTTCAAAACTGGATGGATGGCCTGGCCCAGAGAGCTGTGGTGAATGGAGTTAAATCCAGTTGGTGGCTGGTCACAAGTGGTGTTCCCCAGGGCTCAGTATTGGGACCAGTTCTGTTTAATATCTTTATCAATGATCTGAATGGCTGAGGGAACTGGGGTTGTTCAGCCTGGAGAAAAGGAGGCTGAGGGGACACCTTATCGCTCTCTACAACTGCCTGAAGGGGAGTTGTAGCGAGATGCGCGTCAATATCTTTTCCCAAGTAACAAGCACTAGGACAAGAGGAAATGGCCCCAAGTTGTGGCAGGGGAGGTTTAGATTGGATATTAGGAAAAAATTCTTCACTGAAGAGGTTATCAAGCATTGGCACAGGCTGCCCAGGCAAGTGGTGGAGTCACCACCCCTGGAAGTGTTTCAAAGACGTGTAGGTGTGGTGCTTAGGCACATGGTTTAGTGATGGACTTGGCATTGTTAGGTTTAGGGATGGACTTGACGATCTTAAAGGTCTTTTCCATCCTAAATGATTCTATGATTCTATGATCATGATAGTTATATGAAGAACAGATAATGATTAGCAGGGAGTTTGCTAATCAGTTTCTCTGAGAACAAAGTAGATATCAGATCTTGTTCATGAGGGTACACATGTATGTGCAAACACAGAGATCATCAGGAATCAGAACTATGAAACACGAAGTGTCATTTATGGAATATCTTAAGTGAGTATTCCCTATGGTTTATGCTGACCTGAACTGATTAGATTGCTTAAGAAGCTAAAGCCATCATAGAAAACACAAAATGGTACATGAAAAAAAAACCTTTAAATAACTTCAGTATAATCTAGTTGTTGGGAACACTTCATAATTATTTTGTTTTCATTTTTTAAGAATATTGTTGACCTCTTAAAAAAAGAAGTGAAAACAGTCTAATAAAAACAAGGAAGAAAAAAGGAACCATGTGACCCTACTGTGGCATGTTATGCTATGATAACATTTGAAAGAAAACTTGAAAGAAAGGTCCATAAAATGATCAAACTTTACAAATGTTGAGGATTTCCATCCCATGCATTATCTTTGGTGTGTCCTGGCAAGTGAAGAATTCCTCCAGCTCCTGAATTTTAAAAACTCTTGGCATCTTTTTGATTGAGTTCCATAAAAAAAAATTATTTTTGAAATATTAAATGCTAGAAAGAATTTGGAAACTGTAGCCAACCCAGTAACTCACTCCAAGGAATCTTCAAGTTTGACTTAAATACTGTAACAAATGAGCAATACTTACACAAACATATGTGTATATATATTTATATGTCCATTGGAATCGCACTACTTAGCTATGTCTGTTCAGATGAAGTTTATTTTCCACATATCATATTACAGTGTTTTAGTGCTAATTTCTTCTTCCATAACCACTTTTATTAGTTCTAAATAACAGTCCTTCACTGGAGCTGTAGTTCTGAGCCATAATACTGCAGGTGTCTATTCTTAATTTTGCCAATTAAATTTTTTTTAAAAGTTAACCACAACAGAATTGCAACATAACATTAATATTTTTGTCAATTTCTTATGTGATAAGATCACTGCTGTGTATCTTTAAAATCTATATCACACATAAGTGCCAATTCATTAATTAATGCTTATCAATTACAATTTATGCAATTCATTAATTTATTAAATATTATTGCATAAGCAAGGCTACAGTTCTGTTTTTAATCAGAAACCTTATTTTAAAATTGCTTTAGTTCTAGTGGCTTTACTTTATAATAATTTTCAAATGTTTAAGCATCAACTGATGTTTCCTAGATTTTGTATGACCCCAAAATACCTCCTTTGTAAGGGAATACAAACACTTTGTCAATGTCACATATACTGCAATTTGTCATAGCATTCATCTTTCTTCTGTATATTTCAGGAAGAATGAGAAGCATAAAGTTATTAATTAAAAAAATGCACATTATGTTCTTAGGTGATATTTCAGATGATAGGCATTTCAATCATTTCCAACAATTTTTGGGTAAAGGCCCAATGCTTCTTTTGCTGTGATCAGTGAAAAGGTAACCATTCATTTTCATAAGAGCATAATTAACCTAATATTTGTATTACCAGAAGAGAAAATGTTTCTGTTTCAGCAATTAGGACATTATATCATCCACTATTTCTAAAGTTAGCAATATTTTTGTAAAATAATTCAGAATTGTCCTGTGTTGTTTCACAATCTTATATGTTACAGTATGTGAGATTGTTATCAATTTCAAATACTGTTCAAAAATAAGAAAAAGAGAAATTGAAGTTTCAGGTTTCATTAAAAAAAGTAAAATTAGACATCTATCAAAAACTGAAACTCAAACATTCATAGAACATTGCATAAAATTGACCCTGTTTCATAAATAAATAAATACTGAAAGTGTGAACACATAGTCTGATTTTCATTACTACACAAATTCTTACTAACTTTACATGTAAGCATTTTGCTTTGTTGAATGCTTTGCCATGTGTGTCATGTGTAACACATTTCTTCAAGCGTTGTTGATTTCAAGAGCGATCAAGACATTATAGGTCCCAGTGATTAACATATTACATGTAAGCTTTCTTTTCTTATTAAAAAAAAGATATTGAAATTGCAAATAAGAGATAATAATAACAATATGATTGAATTATTTTATTTTTAAATTCTCACAGTGTTTTATATTTCCTGAAGTATGTATATATATACGAGTGTATATATACACTTGGAAAAAGAGTTTTAAACAAATAAAACACATAATTCAGGCTTTAAATGTGGTGGAAGGTAATGTCACAATTACCCTGTAATTCTTGGCATTAAACTCTCTTCAGAAAACCACAGGGATCATTACAGATACAATAACTCCAGGATGTGCCTTGTTAAGCGGGAAGCTTAATTGGCTCTGAGCAAGAAAGAACCTGGAGGGATATGAAGATGAAAACATATGACGGATACTTCTTGAAAATAGTCTCTTACAGCTCTCAGTCAGAGATAGAAGGAAATGATTGCTTCTTCATGCTCTTGTCTCAATAAAATACTTGGCTTTAAGGCCCCTGTTTCTTATGGCTTCTTTATATTCCCTTTTTCTGATGATAGTGTAAATGTATGGGGGGGGAAGGATATTTCTAACTCAGAGACCATAATTTTGAATCACGGAATCATAGAATATCTCAAGTTGGAAGGGACCCATAAGGATCATCACGTCCAACTCCCTGCTCCTCGTGGGACTACCTAACATTAAACCATATGACTAAGAGTGTCATCCAGGTTCTCCTTGAGCTCTGACAGCCTTGGTGCCATGGCCACTTCCCTGGGGAGCCCATTCCAGTAATTTTAGGTGATGACAAAACCACATATGTCCTATAAAAACATCATTTTAAGTCCAGACAATTTATTTCCTACTTAAATATAAGTTCTCCTTCCAGGAACTGCATTTTCCTTGCTATGCCTTTGCCTGTCAAACCCAACAAACAAACAAACCTCTTAGCTACGTCTACAGTTACAAAGAAGTCACGTCTTAGTGTTCCCTTATCTCCATAAATAAAGTTTTCTAGGTACTTCACTGTAAAGATGATGTTCAAGGATTTTAATTGTTCTTGGATTTCCTTTCTGAACTTTTTTTGCAGTTTTCCAGTGTCCTGAAGCACTTTTGAGGAAACATTCTCATTCTTCAGCTATGACCTACATTTTGACTCTCATACATTTCAAGTGTTATTGTATATCTGGCTCTGTGTATGCAGAAACAGTGAGGATGATAAGCCTAAGTCAATGAATGAGTTTGAGAAAAGTTTTTAATGTTTCCTAACAACTTCCAGTAGCTTGAATTCAGAATAAAAGGAAGCTCAGGGTGTTGCACGTTTTAGAAAATCTAGCTCTTTTCCTTTTAAATATTAAATGCTTATAAGATATCAATAGTCTTACAGCTACATCAAATGCAAAAGCTACTGTAAGAACTGTTTCTTCATGTACTCTTACAAATCTTCCAGGAATTTAAGAGATTTCCCTGACTTATGCTGCTTTAAGTCTCTGGATAAAATATCAAATAAAATAGGAAGATACAGTTTATGAAAGATTGAGGAGGGTTATAAAATTTGATTTACTGTAAATAATTCATGATGCCCCTTTGCAGCACTATGAAATCCTTTTTTGCAATTCCAGTTTTTGGTTATAGATACGCATGCAATGAATACAGAACAGGATTATTTTACACAGACAGCAAGTTTGCTAACTGATTGTGCATGTGTGCCAGTGATATGTGTACATGAAGCGATGTAGCAAACATTCCACTTGAATGTGTTGAAATGAAGTAACAACAAATTTGGGATGGAACTGAAAACAATTTCATATTAAGTTCTGTGAAAGCTTGTAATTATGAATCAATTGCAGAATTTCTTAGTTCTGAGAATTCTCAACTATGCTTTATATTACATGTATTTGCGAGACTTTTTGCTTTGTAAATTTGCTTTTTGACTACTTAAGATACGATAATTTTTGCATTTTTTTTCCTAAAAAGGACTTTATAAATAAATGAAAAAAAAAGTTTGTATTTGGTCTTCTAGACAGTGTTTAACTACTGAAAATCACAGAATTATTGTATAAATTCAGAAATAATGTCCTGCTTTTGGAAGATACATACCATATTTTTACACCTTGTACCACTTTTTACAAGTTAACACTTAGGCACTCATTGTCCTGTTACTTGTCACTCACTTGTTCTATTTCCAAAAGAAAAAAACCCCAAAGTATTATCTTTCTCCTCTTCATTTATCCACTAAAATTAGATAAAATCAGTAATTAAAAATGCAAAACATATGAACAACAGTGTAAAAAAACCCAGCAACTTAAAGATACATTAGAATACTAGAAATCAGAAATTCTGGATGAACTGCTGAAGAAATGGCTGCTAGCTCCACTGTCTTCTGTGTCCTTAATGTCTGACACTATTTATGCCTTACAGGAATGTTATGAATGGGCAGGGATCACATAGGGGAACATATGCACAATAAAAATGGAGTAGAGGACATTAGTGAATGTGTGATGAGATTAGAGTAGTGGGATAAGAAAAGCACTAGAAATGTGAAAAAAGGCTTTTAAATCCCTTAGGGGGGTATATGAAAATGCGGATATGAAAAATGTACTGCAGCATCAAAATACATACTATATAAATCTCTCAATATATGTACATATATGTACAATATATATAGAAACAGTATGAACTGTAGTATCAAAAAAAGTAAATCTGTACTAAAATTCTCTTGCCAGTACTTGAATTAAGCTGTGTATGAATCCCATTTTCCCCTTTCCTTAATATTCTGGAAGCTGAGGGAAGTGAAGAGTGATTTTCATTCTTAGAACATAGGTCCTCTTGGGAAATTTCTTAGTAATACAAAATATTGCCATGCTCCAAGCAAAAATTTTCAATATAGTATTCAAAATGCTTATTCAAACAATACCGATGTTCACTAAAGCTGCCAGCTGAACCAGCACTGGAAGAAGTATCTAAAACAGTATTAGTACTGATGGAGAAATATTACCATGTAACACTGTAGACCCTTAATGACATATATGGTTGCCAGGAATTTAGATTTGTCAGACAAAACAGAGCTTCACATATAAAAATCTATCAATCAGGAGCATAATATAGATTTTAGTTCTTACACAAGGATTTGTGACTGGAAAACAATGAATAGTCTTATTTAGATTCAAAAGTATATCTACTTTTTCCATTTATAACAGACATATTTTGCCTCAGTATTGCTTGTGTTATTTGAAAGGAAGCGGTATCTATCTCACTTCAAATCTGAATCACACTTCAAATTTGCAAGGAAAAAACCTCTCTAAACAGGAATAAATTATGAAGATGAAACAGTTTACAATTAAATTCACACTCCATTCTTGAGATAATCAAAGAAGACATTGCTTTACTTAACTGTTGTTAACGATTGTAACGGAAGAGAAAACTGTTTACCCAGATTTCCAGAAGTACCATCAAGTGACTAGAAGTTATTGTATATGTCCTTCAGCTAGTCTGTATCTTCTGATACTGCATCTTCATATTAAGCAACTGCCAAATCTGTCAAAGACCATATGTCTAACTTGATACTCACTGAACTAATATGCAAGACTGTCAGATGGGGGAATGAAAAAGGTTGAAAGATATTCACCTGTTTGCTTCACAGAGGCTCAGAAGATAACATTTGGGTGAACCTAAAAAGGAGTATCCTGACTATTGATTTTACTTTGTGTTCTGAGGTTGTTGCAAGGCTCCCAAAAGGATCAAAAAAATCTAGCTAGGACCTTGGGGACTGCCCTGATTTCTCTGGTTGGTAGATGTATTATTATTTTTTTTTTTTAATAATGAGAATAGAAGCACAAAAAGCATAGGAATACCTTTCAAATAGCATTGAAAAAGAAGATTACGCAACAATCTTCTAGATACATTTCTAGATACTAGTGTATCAGAATTCATGAATCAGTAAACTTCTTAAATTTTTAAAATTAGCTGTTTCTGCTTATTATTTTCTCATGCATGGATATGTTGATTTTGAAGGAAAGCAATGACAAAGTTATTAACACAGTATTGATTCACTTGTAATTTCTAGTGTTAAAGAGAAAGGCGTAATTCAATTGACATGTGAGAAAATGGAGAAGAGTTATAAGATTATAAATATATCTTCAGGTGGATGAATACAGCACATGTCAGATTTACCTGTAGAACTTACATAACTCCAGCTGATGTCTACAAAATCATCTTCCCTTTTGGTCCTCTTCCCTCCCTCACCAAACCCAAGAAAGCTAACTGAAAACCCTTACTGCGGTTGTTAAAACTCAGACTAAGCTAAGGTAATTGAAGAGTAAAACCCATGGTCAAATTTGAATATGAATATGATCATCTGCAGGTGAAAGATGGTATGCAGCTCAAGCCTTTGCTGCTTTACAATCATTAATAATTCCATCCAAAGCATGAAAAATATTAAAAAGTGGCATTTATATTTAATGATTGCTAATTTAGGCAGATGTTCTGAATCATCCTCTAGAGTATCTAACACACTCTGGTAGCTAAGTTGAGTGCCTGCTGTTCAGTTATGATTTTTTTTTCAAAGTCTCAGATATGTGCCAGTGGTAGGAAAGTAGGCAATATGAATGAAAAATTAGGACCCTGATCCGCTAAATTTTTACAGTATTTCCTTCACCTTAGAATTCCCTAGGTTCAGCTGTGCTGGAGGCAGTCTCTCTCAGAGTGGTGGTACACAATCCAGCGGAGGTATTGTGAAAAAATCTAGCATACACCTGCAACACTGACGTCTTCATAAGGTGGAAGCTTGGTGCTACCACCACTTGCCATTTGCACAAGAAACAGGGAAATTTGTCTTTCTCAGAGCAATTTCAGTCTTTCCCGGAGGGAATACCATAGTATCTACTTTACATAACTACAAACATGCATGTATAGGTACATATACTGGGGTGGATGTTTTCTGTTCTCTGGCCATCACAGTAAATCCTCTGTCTCTGCAAGCCCTGCTGTAAACGCCCTGCCCTTGAGGCTCAATGGCCCAAGCGCCAAGGGTCCAAGGACCAGTCTGAATGTAGCTCAGCACCATAACATTTGCTCCAACTTCTGAGAAAATTGCAAAGCTCTGAGAGAAAGCTGTGGTAAAGAGCACAGGAGGGTAAGAAAGTTAAAATCATGGATGGATGTAGAAGTGTTGAGAGAGGGAGTCTCATTAGCGCAAGGATTCAAGACAGAGAAGCACCCATGTGGAAAAATATATAATCCTTAAGGAAAAACAAAATGGAACAAGGGTGCTAGCTGGGGTCTAGCTGGGTGTTTGCTGGGTTTCCAGGCCCAAGTCATCAGTGTCGTCACTGATATCTCTATAGGGGAGGATGACAACTCAACAGCAGTGAGGAATCATTTCAGGGAGCTGTGGGGGCTTCCCTCCCAGCTGATGCCTGCCTGGCCAAGAAATGGTTTTTGGGTACCTTATCAGGGGAGGCAAGTACATGAATGCTCAGCCTAATAGTCTATTAAATCCTACCTATCTTGTGTGCATGGTAGACACCTAATAATTGTTTTGTACTCTTAAGCTCTGTATGTTCTGTTAACAGGGTCTCTTTGCACCTGGCTAATTATGCCCTGACAAACTGAACCAGAAGAGGGTAGGTAACATTTCAATGTAGTAAAAATGTAAGATTTACAGGACTGAAGGAGAATATGAAAGAGACTGTAGCTTCTGGTAGCATGGGATTTTTTTACCTCTGTTTTAACCATCCCTCTTTAATGTCAGAAGAAAGAAAACAAACAAACAAACACAGAAGGCATCGGAGTAGGGAGTAGTACCAAGTATACTTTCCAGGGCGATAGTCTAAGTAAGCACCTTATTCTCCCTTCTTCCCATTTTTTAGAGGAGTTCTTTTCTCTCTAAAAATTTTTGTAGCTTCTAAACCCCCAAAATTTGAAAGTCTAACACAGAAGCCCTATATAGTGCACAAGAAATTTTCTGCTGCAAGACCACATGAATCTGAGCATTACACATCTGATCATAATTTCATATTCTTAACGTGCTATGCACTGAGGTGACACACAAAGGATACCTATTTCTAGACCTCGTACAGAATTCAGGTTTACGTAAGTATGAACCTTTTTCCTTTCTTTTATGAGAAGGAAGGCTGTGTGAAGGTGAAATGACTTTTTTCCCCAGTATTTTTGACTTGTTTTCAAATATGATGCATTTCTGGTACAAAAATGTCACATAGAGTACAGGGAAAAAATAACATGAAATTATGCAATTTCAGCTTCAACTAGACAGCTGAATGCAGAGTATTTTTCAAAAGTGTCATATAAAATGCATTTAAAATAAAATGCACTTTCTGGAGGGAAAATATGTTTTTATTGTCAAATTCAATCCTTGTCCTTGGAATTTATTACGTTTTGATGTTTACAAGTATAAGGCTTCAGATATTATGTACAGCTAATGCTCAGTTTCTTAGTAAAATAAATCAAGATTTCTGAAAAGCCTAGGTATATATTTGTCATCATCAGAAAGCCAAGATAAGAATAGGAAAAGCAAAGGTTTTGTAATGCCTGAAAACTGATGAAAACATCCCGGAGTCATCAAAATCATAAGACAGCTAATAAAAGAATCATTAAAACTCGAACCTTTCACTTAAAATTGGAAATAAAAAGAAAAAAAGTCCTACATTAAAATTCTGTCAATCACAATGATTTTTTTAATTACAAGAAACTCATGCTGATTTTAAAGTTTTTTTTCTTTCAAATTTTAATTACTAAATAAAAGAAATTGGTTTGTGTTAATAAAATGGCTCTTAAAATTAGATCAGATCCTAATCCTTAATGTTGCAGGTTATCTCTGATTCATAGAGCACCTGCGGAGGAATAACCCCATGCACCAGTACAAGGTGAGGGTCCAATGGCTGGGAAAGAGCTCTGCAGAGAGAGTCCTAGGAGACAACAAACCGACCATGTACCAGCAACGTGCACTTGTGGCACAGAAGTCCATCAGCCTCGGTTCATCTGCATTTAAATCAGGTGTTAAAGTATTTCCAAGCCCAGCAAAAATCATTATTTTTAAAACCTTTTAACTAGCATAATTTGTTTTGTATCCCTCTGTTCATTTGGATTGCTTTAACCTAACCAGATTATCCCCTTTTTAGACTGAATTGAAGTATTCCTTCTAATGAGAAACACTTCTTTCTCTGCTGACTACTGGTTGACGTATCAACCTTTCTGTTAAAATTCTCAAAGAAATATTTGTTTCCCTGTCCCGTGATGCATTAGTCTATATGTATGTTTTTATACAAGGCAAAGCTGCGATAAATACATAAGAAATGAAGGCTTTTTAGCACTGTTCTACAATTTCCAGGAACCTGAGAGCTGCTGCCTTTCAACTCAATACCTGCAAGCTCGGTCTTATGAAGACCAACTAAATGTATTTCAATCATGTTGGGTGGTGTTTTCTTTGGTGCTGTTTTTGGTTTTGGTTTTGTTTTTTTTCAATGAGGTTGTAATAGGAATTTAGAAATTACCATATTAAACACCAAATGATGAATATGCAAGCGTTACAGTCTACACATGCACGTTTCCAGTTTGGCCTATCTGTATCATAGAAGAAAACCCAGCAGAGACTGTCAGTGAATTACATGTAACCAAGCTTCTTGATACTTCGCACATTTATTTCACTGAAAACAGTTAACAGTTGTGGGTTCTCTTCTCTTTATCTCTATTGTTATCAGATCTTCTTATTCAATTCCTTGACCTTTTCCTTGATCTTTCTTTGGCATAACAGTCCCTTTAATTCTCTCTGAGATTCTTCCCTTTCTGCAGCCTCTGCCTAGATGTCCCGTCTCCTAGAAATATATCACATCGCTGGTGTTGTCAACATGTATACAGAAGGGCAAAACACTGTGATAATTAAGTATTACAAACACAAAACTGGCATATGATCAACTCCTACCTAGAAAAAAGCATTTTTGTTCAATCTTGTTTGTATCTTACTAACCTAGGACGCATGTTAAAGGCAAGACAAGTAAAATACTCTTTGCTTACTGTGGAGTTCTGAAGAGGAAGGGTAATATTTAAAGGGTGGGTAATAGCTTATGTTTGTTCCCTAACACCCTTACAGCAACGTCTCTTTGACTGTACCTTTAAGCTATTAAATGCACAGAACAGGTTCCTGGTTTCTTTTATTTTTTTTTTATAAAGCAGCCTGCGTGTTGCCAGCCTTCTGCAGCACCAGATGACAGTCTGCTAAAGCCTGTAAAAGACCTGAAGACAGTTTGCACGTTCTGTGAAATCCCTGAAAAAGATTAAGAAGAGAAAACAACTTCTCGTGGTTTCAAAAAGGATGCAGAAAAAAAAAAATCTGTATGAGAAGGTGTGGTTTCTTTATTTAGTTCATGAGTGCCCCACAGACTTGGGAAGAGGCAAGGGAGCTCATGTATTACAGTTACGAGGCCTTCCTTCCTTTTTCTTCAGGATGAGCTCCTGAAAGAGCATTTGTTACTATAAAATAGCAGTGTAAAATAAAAACCTATGCCAAAAGTGAGTATGTGAATTGCTCTATAATTTTGTTGATGGGTTAAGTTAGAGTAGAACTGCTCTCTTTTTCTGCCAAAATGGGTGCTGCTCTTCAGGAGTGTCTCTATTAAGCATTGCAGTGATTTTTCTGTAGTATTTCATATTTTAGTACCTTAAATACATCCAATTTTAGTATCTTAAAATACATCCAGACCATGCCTCAGAGGTTCTTGCTTTTGCTTTATATGATTTCATCTTCTCAGTTCATATGGTATAATAGCATTATGTTATTATTACTAAGCTTCAAATGTCTCAGGAAAGTAGACATACACCAATATTGAATTATACAATTTACTAGTACAATTGTACTACTGTGTAAGGTATTTCAAACACGCTAGATGTATACAAAGAGTTTACCTGTTGTAAATCAGATATCTTCATAGACTTAAATGGGGCTAGTTTTTTACCAGTTGTGGGTAGGACAAAAACCAAAGTACATTTCATTTCTTGCCAAGACTTTTATTCAAACTGTGATGTTTTAAGCCTATCTCCCAATTGAAAAGTTCTAACACTGTATGTGATTATACATTATTTTCAACATTACTGCTTTAACAATATTGTAGTTCATACTCAGAACAAACAAATGGTCAAGAATGCAAAACTGAAGTAAATATCCACTTCTGAATAAGCATTATTTCTATACTCATTCATCACTGTTGTTTCAGTAGCTTAGGTGTTGAACTAGATTATTATGAGAAGCTGATCAGGAAATATTCTAAGCCCTACCTCAGAAATCCCAAACACTTCATGTTATATTACCCATCCCCCCCTTTTTTTTTCTTTTTTCTTCATTCCAGCTTTAATTTGGTGGCTGTCATTCTAGCAGTTGAAGTAATACTCAAATAGTATACATAAAGACCATTTTTGGCAAACATGTTCACTATGCTTAAGTAGCCTAAACTCAGTTGGTGAAAATACTCTAATAGGATGACTATGGTGAGTAAGTTTTTGCAAGTTAGCAAATTAGTTTATATGAGAAAATACTTTACTGGGAGATTAATGCACTGCTATGTTGTCATGGACAGTTTTATTTATATATTGCAATTTTGCCTGATGGATCAAGTTCAGAGATGATGTACTAGAAATAAAGAATGACCAGCCCGTGCTCTTTAACTTTTTGTTAGATGCACACTGCTCTGCCTGCCTTCACAAAAGATCTTATGCCAATTAAAGATCAACAGAAAGTTTTGCCCTGATTTTTATCTGCAAGTCTCGATTTGTTCTTTGCACTCACAGTGCAAAAAGGGTGATGGAAGCTCTGACTCTGTGAAGGACACCCGTAGCTGAGAATAATACAGGAGCTGGAAGACAGATTTTGGTTTAACCTTTCATTTATTGAATGACTTAAAAGTCATCTGTTGATATGGTTTTTTTAATATTGTCAATTTTCAGAAGAAATTCTAGTCTGAAATGTACCTCTTATCCCTACATGGTTTGCATCTGAATTTGTTACTTTGGAAGTCAATGGCAATTCCAGATTTGACATTGAGTTAGGCCCAAGAGAATATTTAGAAATTCATTTGAAGAGTTATAAATAAACATACAGTTCCTCTACTGATAAAGAAAGAAGGACACTCTTGCAAAATCAAATAAATAATTTGTTGGTTTTGACTCTCCAGTATCTATACAGTATCTGCTTTGATGGAAACCACAGTTTTTCGTGACCTCTTACAGTAATTCTATGATCACCAACCTAATTTCTCTAAATGGAACTTATATACTTTTACACAGAAACCACAGATTAGAGAAAAAAACACTGAAGACAAAATCAGTTAAAAGAAAAATATATCTCCCCCGAGATCTTAATGAACTCAAATATGTAATAGATTAGCCAAAACTAGGAAAGACAGGAGAAGAGAAATAAAACATAGCCATGACACTATACCTCACACCTATTGAAATATGAAGTCACACACTAATTCCTTGAACAACATTATTATTTTTTATACCACATGGCACAGAAGTCCATCAGCCTCCTGGGCTGCACTAGGAGGAGCATTGCCAGTAAGTCAAGTGAGGTGATCTTCCAC
>JANXJC010000008.1:23099627-23110859 GCA_027564655.1 Leptodon cayanensis
CCAGCAGCTTCTTACAGAAGCCACCCCTGTAATCCCCCCCCGCTACCAAAACCTTGCCACTCAAAGCCAATACAAATTATGCTAGTTAAAAAGTTTTAAAAATAATGATTTTTGCTGGGCTTGGAAATACTTTAACACCTGATTTAAATGCAGATGAACCGAGTGCAGAAACTGCTACATCTGTCTATTGATATCATCCTGCTACAGTAATGAACTTTCAGGAAAAGAATAGGTGAAAGATCTTCAAACCAAAAGCAACAAATGCTTTATATTATATATTTTTTAACTTGAATACATCATGAAACTAATAGTTTTGCATGTTTAGATCTTTTCAAAAGGAGAGTAAATGTTTGTTTCTGTAGGATATGTAAAGAACTAAACCTACCACCTACACAGAATAAAAAAAATATTATAAAAGAAAAAAAAATTAACATGTCTTTCTACAGTTAAATGTTAGCTATATTAAAAGTGAACATACTTCTGCCTTGGTTTGTCTCCAAAGTATCTCCTGAAAAATCAATCAATATTGACTTTTAGTTTGAGTTATTACAGTTTGGAAAGCTATAATGGTTGGGTTTTTTTTCCTTTGTTTTGCTTGGGTTTGTTGTTACCTTCATTGCTATGAAGGTACAACATTTGTAATATATTTTAAATATCTCCTCTTTTGGCAGTTAGAGTTGCAAGCAACAAAGGTAGTGCTACACCAAGTAGCAATTACTGTGCTTCAGATACCCTTCCCTAACTTGGTGAGTGCCAGTTCTGGACTGTTTCCAAGCTTTTATCCTGAAGGAATTGGTACGCATCTGTGTAACAGGGAAAAAAGAGACATCACAAGGTTTTTTAGTTCCATCTAGTGGCAAGAAGAGGTATATGTTTCAAAGCACCAAACTAACAATAGTAATTGTGATAATAAAAAGGTTAACGAAAATAATATTAGCCAAACTGCTGTAAAACATATGAGTGAGAAATAGAAAGTTGCAATAATAATGAAGTCTACCACCTCTTTTCTGTTTATTACTTCACATATGAAAGAACACAGGTTCTGTTGTCTAAGACTGTAATTATCTTACAGGTATGAAATAGCAGGCATTCAAAAGCCTGGGAAGCAGCTATATTGTCTATTACAGTCATACAGTATATTTGTTCGAAATTTATTTTTTTATAAGAAGCAAACAAATAAAAAAATGAATCCTTCTTTCCATCTTCACTGGCCTTCAATTATGGTGATGCTGTTTTAATTTATATTGTAATTCCATATGATTTCACTGTAGAACGTGCAGACTGGTCATAATTACAAAGGCACATTAAACTGCACAGTTTCTGGTTGTGCTTTATAAGCAATTATACCACATTTGCAGTGAATTATTTTTTTGTTTCCTGTAACATTTACCTGGGAAGAAGTATTTATTTTACACATAAAGGAATTGTGTTGTCATTAGTATTCATCACTTTTACCCTCTGAAATTAAAAGCAAACAGGTGAAGAAAAACGTTGGCTATTATGTTTGCTTCATGGCTGAGATAAGAACAACGTAGGGAACACGTGACAACATCGCTCATGAGAACAAGCATAGCCATAAAGTGATCATGTACTGCCAGAGTAAATGAAAAGCTGAGACTGTAATAGTCAAACCCACGATATCCTTCAAGAACAACAGAACAACAGACAACCCTTTGCTTGGGTGACCTGGCAAATCCACAGATTCAGCCACTTTCTGTCTTCCTTGCTGAACTAACTTCCCAAATAAAAAATCACAAAATCATTAACCAAATCATGATATTAAATAGCTTTATAGGTGTGATATTTACAAATAAAGAATATACATATACCTTTTTTTTCTGCAGTGAAACAGACTGGGGTGGGGAGGCAGGAAAAAACAACAACAAAACCCACTAAAAAGTCAGGAAACAAGATACAGAATAAAATAGAAGAGTTGTAGTCTTTTAGTACCAGTTGAGAACCTGTTTTCAAAAGCTCTCTTCACCTAGCAGTTCCCCTTTTCTATAAGTATCACTGTAGAGATGAGCTCTTTTAAAGATACAAAGTCACTTGCAGAAGCAGAGCACTTCTGGGGAAAAAAAAAAATGCAGACGTGGATGTACTGGAGAGCCCAGCAAAGGGCCACAAAGATGATTAAAGGTCTGGAGCATGTCTCCTATGCGGAAAGGCTGAGAGAGCTGGGACTGTTCAGCCTAGAGAAGAAAAGGCTCAGGGGGATCTTATCAATGTATTTAAATTCCTGAAGGGAGGGTGCAAAGAGGATGAAGCCAAGCCTTTTTCAGTGGTGCCCAGTGACAGGACAAGAGGCAACGGGCACAAACTGAAACACAGGAGGCTCCGTCTGAACATCAGAAACACTTTTTCACTGGGAGAGTGACTGAGCACTGGCACAGGTTGCCCAGGGAGATTGTAGAGTCTCCATCCTTGGAGATGGTCAAAAATGGTCTGGACACAGTCCTGGGCAACCAGCTTTAAGTGGTCCTGCTTGAGCAAGAAGATTGGACCAGGTGGTGACCTTCAGAGGTCCCTTCCAACCTCAGTCATTTTGTAATTCTGTGAAAATGAGCTTCCAGTCTTTATCTTATTTAAAAACTTAACCTGCAAAAAATATCTGAGGTAGAAAAATGGTTGAGAATAAAACTCTGCTGTCAGCATCATTGCTTCATTTCTATTTTCCATTCTCTAGACTCATGTTGTCTGAAACATAAATTCCAGAATAAAGCACTTAAAAACAATGGTATACAATGTTAATCTCAGAAAAGTTTTGCATCAGAAACTTTCATCAATATTCACTCCACATTATTATTTTTTTGAGAAATCATGAAGAGTGTTGGGAAGCTGTTCAGAGATAACAGTAAAAAAAATGGTGAGGATTAGTCTAGCTGGATGTTACATGTCACTTCATGTAGGACTTCAGAAGCAGAAGGCTCTGAAATGTGTCTAGTAGTAAACAAGAAACCAGCGTAACGCATGCAATATTTCACTCCACTTAGGAAATGGAAAGCTGAATTCTGCACCAGCTGTCATTTTCAAGTGAATTTTGAGTGCATCTCAAATATTCTATGCTGTAATTGTAATATTCTGTGCTGAAGTTACTACTACAGTATAGGTATACCATTGGAAAAATGAATCAAAACAGTATACTAGAATCCTTTCAGCTGAAAGTGATTATATATTTTGCAACAGACTGTCAAACCTCCATCTTCCCATTCTCAGAATCTTTTTGCTTTCCTTTTATTTAGTATTTGCTAATCATACTCTAAAATATATATTTCTTCTCTTTTTCTCTTTCTTTTAATTTAAGATAATTGAACAGATCACCTTGCCTTCTTTTAGAAATTTCAGATCCTGCAGTGTCTTGGCATGTTGTTCAAAAGTGTTTGTAACCAGCTTAATTTTCATGGTAAAAAGGTAAAACTCTAGAAAAATGTCAGAAAGGCCCTTCAAGTTCTTGTAGTATATGAATAGGCACACAGTATTAGATAATCTCATCACCAAATGCCAAAGTGGCAATTATTAAAGTACCTGAAATTTGTTACCATCATCCAGTCCATCTGCCTGTTACTGAATCATCAATATGATTGAGTGTGGCAGAATTGAACCTCAAATTAGTTTAATATATTCCGTTCAGTATTCAGTTTCTTTGTCTACCTGGTATTAGCAAGCAATAGAAGTTTTATCATAAAAAACCCATTCTATTGGTTAATAGACCTTACTGCAACAGAAGATTTCCTTAAAAATGTTCTGATTTTTTTTTCCTTTTCTTAATTCAGCTCATTTTCTTTAAGACATACTCTCTTTTACTATGGAATATTGTTCTTAATTTTTCTGTGTTAATGGTATAAAAACATTTAAATATTGTAATTGTGCCCTCTCATTTTTTTGTTTAATGAAGCAATTGTATACATATTTAGTTTTACTGCGGTTATGTAATCTCCTTTCAGGAATCAGTCCATCTAGCCTTCTGAAAACATTTTCAGTTATTTGATGAATCCTTTCTGATTTACCTTCATTTTGCTCCAATAGCGAGAGATTCAGAAATTAATAAAATAAGCCTGAATTATTTATTGAGTGGCAGTTTGGTTTACTACCTCATTGCTCCCAGTAGTTGAGGCCAGAGCACAGTTTGTCTCAGGTCTGTAGATACAGCCCTCCGGAGGTACCTGACTGTACCTAGATAAATGGGCTTGGACAGTTATGCCTTGTTCTCTCCGTGTTTTGATCTGGCTGGATAAGAGCAAGCACCAGGACGGAAATGGTGCTGCCATGTTAGAGCTGTGCATGCCTGTGCTAATAAATCCTCTGACATTGTTTCTGAGATGCTGGAACCCTTTTGTTATGAACCTTCAGCCATTTTGGAGAGATGTTAAGATTCATAATTGCAAATATTTGAAAGTCAGCATCAAACACAACATCCGAGGGATCCATTCTGTTACCCTTTCTCAAGTTGCAAACATGTTTGTGAAGTACTGGCGTTTGTCAATAGGTAGGAGTAAAAGATGCACTGAAAATGTTTGTGTATGTGTACATGCATGCATACTTGCATGGTGGTTATATGTACTTAAGGACTGAAGACAGCACTAAGAGAATGAGTGAAAGGATAGAACTGGTCCAGTTCAGAAGCTATGTTCCTGAACACAGGCATTGAAGAGACCTGGACATGCAATGCTCCCGCTGGCTCTGTAGTATCAGAGTTAACAAGTGCTGTTAAGGTTTTCTCAAGCTGCTTAGATATTTCCGTCTTTCTTTGCAACTCTTGACTTTGGCTCCTAAGTTGTCAGAGGCATTCAAGAGCATTAGGATAGCTGTCAGCATACCTTTGGACATCCCTGTTATAAAAACTTAATTTTTTTTCAAAACTTTCTGTCCACACATGAAAGAGAGATCCAAGGTTTCTGATTGTAGCATTTAAACAAAGGCTTTGTTAAACTTTAAATGCATTTTTTGTTGTCTCTCCATTGTCTAGTTTTAAAGTTGAAATGCTTGACAAGTGTATTAATTCACAATTCATGAACTTCAAATTATCCTCCAAAAGCCAGATTTTCAAAGATAGCTAAAGTCCCATTTTTTTCACCAACTTGTAGCGTTCATCTTTTCAGAAGAGTTCAGTGATCTGAGGCAGTTGATCTCATCGTGGCACATGTATGCTGATCATTGAGATACTTGGTTATTCACATAACTGCTTTGATAGGGTCATAGTCTGTTAAATGCCCAGGCACCTCAGTGGGAACTGTAAATACTGGGTTCCTTCAGAAGTCTGGTCCATGACTCTTTTCAGATAGATTGATGTTTATATGCTAATCTTTCCCAAGTGCTGCCTACGATCATATCTCCAGTCTTCATTGTAATAAATCTTCATGGTATTCCTAATCATATCAACATTTCTCTTTTAGTTTTCCTGTTGAAGACAGATTATTTAAGGAAAACAAAAAAGGATCAGCATCCAGGCCATTTTTTATTCAGCATTAATTTCAGCTCCTTCATTTATTAACTGACCTATTTTCTTTCTGTTACTTCTTTTCTCTCTGAGACATTTCTTTGTTCTTGTTGTCATGTTACCTAACATGCATTTATTCTTTCTTTTCTTTGAATTAAAACCAGACAAAAGTTCTTCCTGAAAGTCATTGTTTTCTTCTGTATTGCTGCATCTATTTTTCTTCAGTGTTAGACACTATTTTTTATGACATCCTGTTAATTTTTCTAAGGGGATAGTATATATGAAAATTCCCTAGTTCTGCATCATTTATTACTTACTCCTAATTAGAGTCTAATGGCTCCATGAAGAGTTCTTTGTTACTTGAAGCGTAACAATAACTTGCAGGCTTGGTGCTTTGTGGGGCTGGGGGGTGGGGGGGCTATCTAAGAAAGATGCAGGTGAGGCTAATGTTCTATTTAGTGGTGAAAATGCCTGGAACACCCTAGAACTTGTCTATTAGTCTCTGAGGGCTGAATGAATCACACTCGACAATTTACTACACATGGAGGAAAAAAAAAAAACAAACCCACCTCTAATCTATTTCTGTGGTAAATAATGTAATCATAGCACAGATTTATTTTTTAACTTCCTATTTCTAGTCCACTTGAAAATCAGAATAGAGAACATCTAATACAGAACTGGATGGGAGAGAACTGGTGACCTTGAAGCTAATATATTCCAGCCACTAAGGACAAACAAATCTTTCTGAATGGGAATTCTTGATTATTCCAATGGCAGATGTGACAAGAGGTTATAAAATTTCTATAGGTATACAGATACCCAGTGCATAATAGCTGAGATTCTCAGAATCACTTTGTCCTGGAACAGTGTACTTTATATTTAGTTTATATGGAAGGCAATTTCAAAAGGCTCAGACACTAAATTCTAGGACTTTTTCTCATTTTGAGCTGAGAAACTGCATGGTTAAAGCTGAGCTGAGTAAGGACAAGAATATGCTCTCATCAAGTCTCATGAACACCCCATCCACTAATAGATAACAGATGCTGGAAAGCTTAATAGCAGATGACCAATGCAATGACAGTGTGAGCAGAAAAGCTTTGGAATTGCTATTACTTCAGTGTGCTCAGATAAGGCCTCTAAAGATGCCAGCGAGGCAGATAACGAGTGCTGAATGCCTGATCAGTCCCTTCCTCCTCTGTTAGTCTCCTTGCAGCTATATCACCCAGATGTGAGAATTAGACCCTGTCTACTCTCCACTGTGAAACTAATCCGAGCCCAAGTATCTTTAGGCTTTTTCTGACTATTTAGGGACCAAGGAAGGGGCATGCTTTGTGAATAGGAGCAACCACAGGCAAGATCTGAAAGGAATAAGGCCATACTTTTCCAAAACTGCATTCCTGTTCATGCAGAGACAATTATTTACTAATATGTTCTGTGGTTAACTACTTCTAAAGGGATGCAGTGGGGCAACAAGATGACTGGCCATGGTGAAACTATATGCTGCACCTTCTCCTGTATGTGCCATAGCTCTCCTTCTCTTCCAGCATTCTCTGGCAAACCTTATTCTCACAGTAAAGCACACTGATTTTACAATCCCTTCCTTGTAAGAGTGGCTTTAATTGTAAGCAATTGCATATGCCTGCATTTTAAAATGATACTTATGTATATGAAATTTGTACTAGCAGATTTACTTTTGTTTTAATTCAGCAGTTCTTGTTATAACCATATTAAATATGCTTGATGAAATTTACCACTATCATCTAACACATTTTATTCTATTTATTTTAAAAGTAACAGCGTTTTTACAGGTAGATATTAGCATGGAAACATAATGACTGTAATACACAAAATATACAACATACAGCAGCAAACCCCTAATTTACGTGAACTGTTGCATGCTGTCCCACAGCATTCTGTTCAAAAAATCCATGAAGGAACAGAAGGAAAATAAAATACAGAAGAGAGAGATTAATGAAAATAGGGCTAAAATGTGAGATTTTCCTCCGATGCAAATACCTTCCCATGGCAAATACATACTTGGTATTTTACCTATTAGCATTACCTTCTGTGGCTTCAGAATACTTATTTTCAGTATATTCAGGTTTCTCTTATATTTGCTTTGTTTTATTTTCCAGCGTATTTCATAACAGTTTTGAAACTTTGCCTTTTTCTAGTTACTTTGGAGTATATGTTTCCCACAAAATAAAAGCAATAGGAAAAGAAAGCAATAAAACTGTTTTCAGATTTTTTTTTGTACTGCTTTAGTTTTAGGACCAGTGCATTACTTAAAATATTCATATATTTCTAATCCCATCTGTGCATTGGGAGTTTTGCTATTTAGATGTATCTCTTCCTAGCGAAATACTAGCACGTGATATCTAAAACCCCACTGAAACCTATGAAAACTGCATCCAGGGCTGGATGACACCACAGTCCAGAGATGTCAGGGCTGCACAGCCGCCAGGCCTCCACCACTGCTGTGGTGTGGAGCATGCATTCCTCACTGCCCTGTATGAATGAGGTTGGTTTAAACCTGTTACAGTTTCCCATCCTTCATTCCTCTGTGTCTCTAAACAGGTTTCTGTATTTTAACACTGACTACAGACACTACAGTTGCAGAATATTATGAGATTGTTTTCCTCATGTGTTGATCACAATGAGGCACTACAGAACATTCATGAAGAATAAATTATATAGTGTACCAAAGATATTTAATTCAAAATAAGTAGTGTTGCAGTACTCTACTCTGGCAACCTTATTCCCACTAAGATAAGTAATCAACAGAGAGGATATCCACTTTTTCAGAATAATAGAAAAAAATTCACTTGGATTTTCTTGCTACAGTATGCTCAGAGTTAATTTAGGAAGCACTACTTCAGTCACCTAAGACTGTTACAGTTTAACCAGATTAAGATACTTAAGAAATAAAAAAAAGTTTTATATATATGTTAACAAATAATGGCTGTTTGTAGCGAATTGACTAAATACTTTAGATTCCTTTCCATACCCTTCTATATGTCCAAGAGTGGCATTAGACAGAGGGATTTGTGTCACCCAGCTTTAGGATCCGTAACATGCTCCATTGCAGATGTGAAGAGAAGTAAACATTACCTGGGAACAGTCAACTTGGATATCTACTTCAGGGTGTAAAAAATCCCATATTAAGAGTATCTATTTCTCTCCAGCAGCTTCAAAGGCTAAATTATGTGGGGTTTGCCATATAGATATACCAAGTTAGTAAAAATTAATTCCATTGAGGAGGTTTTTTAATTGTTTGCTTTTGTCAGAAAGCTTACAGATAACCAAAACCCTTAGGACGAGGAATGTGTTCACAGTCCTATAAATGTATGTCCATCCTAAGTCCAGTGCTAGTAACAGGAGCTTGTTTGCCACATTAACTCTTTGCAGTTTGTAGTTAGAACTTTTCAGAGCATGCTGTCGCTTCTTACCAAGTTTGTGGCTGCACTCTGCAGCCCAAGTTAGGGGCTGTGCCCAAATTCTGCAGGGCTCTGTGCGTGCACAGAGTGATGCCCACAAGATTCTTTTTGTCTAAGGAATCAATGCCCGAACTGATGCTGCAGTGCCCCGCTTTGTTTGGTATAGAAAAGAGAGTTGTGTAGACTTTAATGAACGGAATGACAGAAAACAGAAGAAATGGAAAGGGTTTTTAAAACAAATGCCTTTTACTATCAGAATGTCTATGATTTCAGTGGAATTAGTTATTAACAGCTGAAACATCGCTCTTCTTTCTTTGTCTCTCTCTTTAAGTGTAGATTGTCAATTTTACCAAAGCTTGTTTTAACAAGACGTTAAACCCTCCTCCCCTTCTTTCAATGTCTGTCTTTAATGGGAATTTTCAAAAGCACTGTACATTTTAGGAGCAGAAGTCTTTCGCAGCTTCTACATCATGTTAATAAGAATAATCTTCTCTGCTATTTGTATGCTCCCAAATCACACAGCCACCTTCAAAAATCCCTTGCCAGCTAAATCACAGCACACTATTTCAATCAGTTTCCTAAAGCACAGATGTGAAAAATCTAGCGTAAGGAGGTTTTACTACCATATGGTTACAGACAAATGTAAACAGATTCATTTTTTTTAAGATCTCCACAGAATTTTTCCTACCCTAACGGCTGACAGACTGTTTCATTACTTCTAAAATACAGCTAGTTGGGAGAGATCCTAGTTCTGTAACCATCAGGAACTTCTGGCTTGGGGTGAGTCCAGAATTTGTGAGGTCTGGGAGCCCTTGCTGATAATTCATTGATGGAGCCCATCTCACTGCTTGGGAAGATTTTGCTATGTCGGAGCTGATTAGGGAGTGAGAATCCAAGCACTGAATATCGCTAATTGCTGCAGCTCCTGCCAGGTTTTGCAGCGATGTGAAGGATGGGGGGAAGCGGTGTACATAAGCATTGTCTTTTGACCTTGGGACATAACCTAAGCAAATAAGAAGTCTCAACATCTGGGAACCCTTCTCAAAACTGGAAGTGAAGACTTAGCCTGAATCCTGCCAGGCTCCTACTGATCTCTTTTGTTATGAGGTTTTGTCCATATTTTCTGAACTAGAAAGGAAAAACACTTTTCTTTGTGTTGCTTGAGTAGATGGTGGTAGAATCTATTAAATCCTAATAATATGAAGAAGAGTAGTAGGGAAAATGAAGTAAAAACTGTATCGCTTTTTTGCTCCAATTGTCTCTCATGCAGTGGCAATAGCAACAGCAAGGCTTTTTTTTTTTTCCTCCCCCCCCGCCTCGAGATATGCTTGTGAGTCGTAAATTGAGAGAAATAAAGGGAGAGCAGGAGTAAAATAAAAAGAGGTCAACTGAGAACAGGAAAAAGAGTAGAGAGGGTTCTCGAAGAGATGACAGATTAAAAGATCTTGGAGAAGCAGTACTCAAAATAAAGACTGAAAAGCAAGTGCTTTTTAAAGAGAGAGTTAATAAAGTTAGCTTTGGCTGTGGAACAGATTTTTATCAAAATATTCTACTTGCTTGATATGAAAGGAAATTACAGAGTGACTTTTTTTTTTCTTTTCTGCTTTTCTCTTTAGTATTTACGAAAAAGTGCAGGAGCAATATATATCTCATAGCAAAGCCATGAACCATGGAACTTTAGTATGCTTGAGATACTGTGACTGACTGAAAAAGATATCAAGACCATGGTGCCTCTTGTATCTGGCTTCAGGACAGTTAAATCACTAGGTAATACCAAACTGATCTGATCATTAGTAGACATATTGTGGACATAAAGCAATGAGAGACGTAAGGAAAAAATGGGAAATGAGAGAAGTATTCCAAAGAGGCAAACAGAATCCTTGCTTGGTCAAATAACATAGGTCAAAAATAAATCAATACCTCCCTGAAGGAGAGAGTTATACAAGGGTATTGTAAATTTTTTTTTTTTTTCATGTAAGGGATATAATTTCTTTTTTAATTTGCCATGCTTGTAATTTCCAAATAGCTAGTTTACTAGTTGTCCCACACTTGTTCTATCCCTCACAGTTATCTATGGATTGCATGATTTTTGTATCCCCTCATCCCAAATTCTTATCCATCATCCAATGTGTTGAAACCTACCTGAATATGTTTTCAAATTCTGTTGGCCTATATTAATTGTGGGACCCTTAAGTGTGTTAGCATTTCTATTTTTGATTGTTTCTGAGTTATCTTCACTAAGGTAAGACCTATAATAGAGTTTTGTTGGACATGTAAAGGATATTTTTTTATATATATATATACTTTATATATATATACATATAAATATACATATTAAAATATATACTTATATAGGAT
>JANXJC010000008.1:23110959-23122001 GCA_027564655.1 Leptodon cayanensis
TATACATATTAAAATATATACTTATATAGGATATACTATACTTTATATATATATATACATATAATTACTTTTGTGGAGATATTGAAGCTGCTGCAGAAAATAAATGGTCAGTTATCAGTCTCAAAATCAGAAAAAGAGGCTGTGCTGACAACATTCCCATGAGTATAAACCTCATTCTGATCAAGAAAAAGAACACCACTCCATCTCGCAGTTTTCAGGGAGACAGCTTCAAGGTGTAAGGCTACACACAATGAAAGGGCTTTTTCCTGATGTCTGTGGACATCTCCAAAGTATGAAAAGTAAATTGGAATATTAATGTAATCTCTACAAATTTATTACCGTTACTTCACACATATTGACTTTCTCCCTGTTAGATTCAATAGTATATATAGGATAGCTATAGACCTTTTTTAAGATCATAATGTCTCTTTCCCATGGTTTCTTTTTTCCTATTTTACTTTTCTATTTATCTTTTTGTCTTCACATCAAGATATACAAACATTTGATTGTATATTAACCTGTCTTTACTTTCTGTTTGAGTGACACTTTCCTGGAATGTGACAACTTACCTTTATATATAAACACAAACTAAATGAGTATCATTGGTTGCACATCTCCACATGCAAGATAGAATGAAGTCAGTGAACCCAATTTGAGTAAAACATGGACAACTGCTCCAGTTAGACATGTCCTTTTTTTCTTCCTTTCACCAGCATCTATTTTTACCTTAATTCCAGTAAGTTTAGTAACACTATTTTCACTTTTCTTTCTTTCAGCTTTAAGGAGGGTGGTGGGCAAATAAAAAGCCTCAGAAGAAAAGGGGCAGGTAACGTTTCTTCTCAGGTGTTTCCATGTGTAGCTGAACCAGCACCATAGGCGAACTGATTTCTGTGGCCATGAACAGTTTTTCCTGGATGAAGTGGAAACTTAAAATGAAATCTTAGGTCTTAAGAGCAATCAAAAGGTCTGGCTGCAATTCAAATGTATTCTAGAAATAGGTTCTAACAGTGGGCTCAAAACAACCTTCTATCCTTCCTGGCAGAGCAGGCTGAGTAAACCCAGTTGCTGTGTAATCTACAAAACAGCCACCATCTTTCTGGTACGGCTGATCTTTCTTAGCTCCTATCAATTGATGTATGTGGCTGTTTGGATGGTCAGTTCCACTACTGTCAGTCCCTTGTTTTGAATTATAACACAGTAAAAGTCATGTATGTTAGGACATTCCATCAATGCTCCTTCTCATGGGCAGATCAGCTGGATATATACATTAGTTGTATTTTACCTATAACATTTCAGACTGCACTTAGAAGGTTTCAAACTGGAGATTCACTCCTGAAAATTAAAAAGAAATTACTCTTACAATCTAAAAAGAATAAAAATAAAGTAAACTTTTTTTTTTAGTTATATGGTCTATTTTATTACTGGTAAAATGAATGTCCAAAGCTTCCTACAAAGAAAAAATATAGCAAAGTCAGTTGATTTCAATAGTATTATGCCAGAGATGAAGTTAACTCTCAGGCAAAGTGATTTTTTTCCCTGTACTGACCACAATAACAATGTTAGCACAAAATAAAAGAAAATTGATGAAAAAGATAACATGTACTTGATGTTGATGGAATGCATGTTTGTGCCTAATACACTAGAGAAATTCTCCAATAACAGTTCACCCAAGTGAAAATATTGCCCCATTTTGCTCCCAAGGTCAATGTCAATTGAGGTTATTGACTATATAAATGCTAAATACGAAAGTTTGAGTCGTCCAAGGCTACTCTAACTTGTAGGCTATAGTTTTCAAGGTTCCTCAGTTACATTTACAGTTTATGTTCCTCACTCACTTATGCCATTTCTATTCTATTCTATTCCTAAATGTTAAAGAATGTGTGCCACAAATACGTAAGGAAGAACATCACATTCAAGAACCAATTTTTAGGTTGTCTGCTAAAAAGCTCATCTCCACACGGACAGGGGAGTCTAGAGGAAGAGAGGCAGGAGGGAGAGCAGCTGGGCTACAGCCGGCCCCCCCATGGGAGTCATTAGCCCATCACAGCCCCATCTACACAAGCTCAGAGGAGCACAGGAGCACAATGGCAAGTGGGAATCCAAGTTAAAGGCTCAGAGGAAGGGACGCTCTCTCCAGGTCACTCCCAGGGCTGTCCCAGGAGAACCTCAGCCTCATGGTCCAGATGTGACACCCATCCTGTGAGTCAAAGGGAATGTCTTTCTGATCGTTTTACAGAATGAGGGTGAGTCACTACCTCAGGGAATTGCAACGCATTATGGGATGCAAGAGAAGAGCATTTGGGAATACAGAAGACATTACAGAATGTTTAGAGGAGGAGTCATAGGCAGGGAAAGGGATAGAGGGATAGATCTAGGTGATTTGGAGAGGAACAAGCATGGGAAAAGCATGGGGTAAGGGGACAAAAAGTGACATTTGCATGTAAATGGTTTGCTGGTCTGTACAATTTTCAGCCATGCCCCGACGCTGATCAAGACAGTCTGTCTTACCTTCTTGTTGAAGTCCCTTCCAGCTCTTTCCTGGGAGAGGGGATCTCTCTTCTCTGTGCACGTGTGTGTATGGGGGTCTGAGTGCCAGCAACTGGGGGCAGACCGGGGGTCAGAGGCCCACGTGTCCATGGGACCAACAGCTGGGGCAAGTGCGGCTGTGCGGGTGTGATCGCTAGCGGACATCAAGCCAGACGAGCCAGTTGAGTAGGTGAAGTGACCTGGGAGCCAGGCAAGTGTGTGTGTCTCTAAGGGCAAGACCACAGCAGAAGCTGGCTATCAGAGGGACCAGGGGAGTCCCAGAGAGCTGCTGGAGGGATCATGGGGTCTGGGAGTTGACTGGGTTATCTGCTTGCATGTATGTCTTTATGTGTGTGTGCTTATCAGCAGCCGGAGTGGGACTGCAGGCTTGGGGGCTCCTATGTCTGGGTGCTAGCGGCTGGAGAGACTGGGATCCAAGGGAGACTGGGTGAGCTCAGCTGCTGGAGGGATCCACTGGGTACCATATAGATACACATATATATATGTATACATACACACACACACACACACATATAGCCAGAGACGGGAACAGGATGACGCTTTTGGTGTTGTTTGTGTCTGTGTGAATGATGAATGTTTCCATCTGTGTTGATCTGTGTGGCCAGCTGTGTATGTAATTTGGTGTATATCTGTAGTCTGTGTGCATGTGCCTCCTGGGAATATGTGCCCAGCCTCGCTACTGGTTGGGCCTGGAGGCATGGGGCTGCTTTAGTAGCCTTGCCTCTATCAGGCTACCAGGTTTGACAACTCCCTGACATAAATTGTGCTCTGCAGTCATGTAACCTGTAGGATGATATAATTTACAAATATCTGAAGTCCAAGGTGTATATTAGCACTATTGGACAGATGTAGCGAATTTTGAAACCACCCAGCAAAAAAATAACTGGTTCTTTCAACTGCCATTGCAGTTCTGTAGACAGAGAGTTTTTGGTGATTAGAGGGGAAGTCAGTGAGATACATTTCATACTGAAAGGGAACAATTTTTGAGTGGCTTCAGCCTCCTGCTATTTGTGAAAGATTCAGCATTCTTCCCAACTTTCTGATATATATAGGATTACTCACTGAGTAAAGAATTAATCACTGTGACTGAAGTAGACAGAATTAGGCCCTAATTAATTTGGCTGAGATCACAGGAGGAGTCAGTCAGCATCAGAACAAAAATAGACCGTAATTCTCACCGTGGTTCTTACTGTAATACATAATGGAGCCAAACTGGCTGCCTATCATTTTAATTAAAAACTGTGTCTTTTTAGTCACCTCTCCTTCTTATTTCTTGGTCTGTTTGATTCAAAGCTCTTGTACAGACTACGTAGTACAATGAACCACAGTCCATGAATGGAGCCAAAAGGTTTACTGCGTGATTCAAAATACAAACCTGTAATCCTGAAGCACAATAGCTACTGTGACTTCCCAGTAGAGGTGCCAGTTCTGGCAAAAGCTGTCCATACCTGCTGTGTTGGTACAAACACCTTTCGCACAGTTATCTGGGGTTTGTGGCCAGTAATTGCTGCAGATAGAGGCATGCAGACAAAGCTGCACTGAAAGACTGTTTGTAGTCACCATTAAGAGTAACTCAGAATACAAAATTCTGGAGCAGGACTGTGAAATTGCATTTCAGTAATGTAATGACGAACAGTATATTTGTTTTAAATAAGATAATTCTTTATAATGGTGAGTTCCCCCAAATTATTGAAGTATAAATATTTAATTACTGTGTTATTATAATACTATCTATCAAAAGTACTTTTTTTTTAATCCAAGGGATTGCTCACATAGTCCTGGAAAATTACCAGAAGTATTGTTTATTTGAATGTAATCTGCCTGACAGTCTTTTATCCATTCAATCCCAGTGACTAATGAAGAACGCCTTGTTTACATTTGGCAGTCACAACAGTGTGGTAGTAGTAAGATGTTACACAAAGTAACATGAAGTTTAGCTTGGATTAATCATCTAAGTATCTACCTTGATTCTTGGGATGATTTGCAGCCTAAGGCGGCTGTCGTGACTGTGGGTGTCATCAGTTAATTTACAAAATATTGTTCTGCAATATTAATGCTGCGCTTTCAATGTCTCTGGTGTAGACATACGCTGAGATTATTACTAAAACAGAAAACAAATGACTGCAATAAAGATTAAACATGGAAGTGATGCAATGTCTGAAAAACTAAGGTAAAAGGAAAAGAAAAAAAAAAGCTTTGTGTGTTTCCTATAAATGTTTTCCACATGTGTATCGCTATTGCCATTTCACCGAATAGAGTAAGTAGTGAACCCTCTTTTCCCCTTCCCCAAGCATCCTAGACTGATCTTTGGCCATCTGTAACAGCAATGACTCTTAAGGCACCACTGTTTCTTCCATCTCATGCACCTGGCCGGCCAGCAATGTTGCTGTTGGATCTCACAGAATGAGACTGAAATCAGAAGATGGGCAGATACATTTTCAGATCCTGTACGTGGGAAGTGCTGGCCGATTCACCAGTATAGGTATGGCCCTTCGGACCAGCTAGACAACATTTCTCTTTCCTGCCAGAACAGTTTGGTATCTTGTGTCAGTTGTGGACATTAGTGGAAATTTTTTGTCATTTGTGTGATGGAGGAGCGAAACAGAAAACAATTTTTTGGAAAAAAATCTCTTGAAAATTTTAAAATCTATGTCTGTTTTTGTTTTAATTTGTCAATCTATCTATAGTCTGAGATGAAATGCCAATGATCTTGGTATTTCTCTACACAGCTTTTTGTTGCATCATTTAACTACTGCATTCATGCAACTCTTCTGTTGTATAAATCCTTAGAGTTCCTCAGACAAAGTTTGTTACTCAAAGATAGTTGTACCATACTAAATAAGAGGGGGGGTTTGTTTGTTTGTTTCATTTGCACAGACACTATATGTGGAAGCTTGCACAAAATGCTGCCTTCTTAAAGCACCTATTTCATCTATACAATTTAGTTTAGCTTACTAAAATGAAGAATCCTCCAATAGTTATGCTGGAAAATTTCATTTGCACAGTTTAATCAGGGTTCCTGGCTCTGTTCTTAGCACTTATAGCTTTAGCATTTAGTTGTCAAAAGCTTATGTGACAGGAAAAAAAAACCACCAGCACTCAGATATTCAAGAAAAAGCATTACATTTTTAGTTAGTTTCTGCTTAAAAAAAATCAGCTAAAAAGGAGTTTTTTAATTAATCTTGTATAAAGCACATATTTAATAGCCTTAAGCATAACAACAATGTAATTCAGGGTCTGATCCAGTGAGCCCTACTCAGACATATATAAATGATAAAAGTTTCAGTTCAAGGGCAGTGCCAAGCAGTTCTCAGAATACTTCACTAATTTCACTTATTTCCTACAGTTCTGTAAAGAGTGGCTATTTGAAAAAGTTATCTGAGTCTGTGTGGTTTTAATGAGATATACTAAAAAGGTGAAACAAGGAAATATAGCACTCAAATATGTGAAAATAGCTGAAATTGCTGTTACTGCACTAAGCTCATTAAATTCACTTGCTTGAATGCTGGCTATTAGGATTATCGGACCAGAGAATTAATAGGTCTAACGCATCCATTTGGTGAGGTTCACACATCTCCCTACCTGGAGGTTATTGAGCAGGCACAGTGTATTTCTTTTTGGATAGCTGTACACTCTTGCTGCAGTGCAAAGAAAGTGCTATGTTAGTGCAAAGTCTGCTTAGTGCAAAGAAAGCAATGAGGGACAAACTCTATAGAGGTAACCCTTGGTAAAATTCTGGTGGAGAAACATACCATGGTCCCCTCTTGAAAAACCACTCCCAGATCAGGGTCTCAAGTTAAATTCAGTGACTGCCTAAATGGATTTAATAGTTTAGATCACAGATGTGTCACATAGTCAAGTCTGTGCTACATTCTCCTTCAACAGTTAAGCTGATTATTTCATTTTAGACCTTGATAAGGAGATTCAATGAGCAGGTGAACTTCACGTGGTTTTAAGACAATAAAAAAATTGAATGTCTTTATTCTACAGCCTCAGTGATGCAGGAATCTCTCCTTCATCCTGGTGGATAATACTAATTTCTGTTTCTCTACCTACAGAGCCTATGAGCTTTGCCATGCAATTTTAGAATGAATGTAGTTATCCAGCAGCCTTACAAATACAGAAAACGCTTTATGCAACCAGACAAGTATAGCAATGTTATAGCTTAGTATGATCTGAAAAGGTAGTTTCCAGAGACTCATATGTTTTTTGAGTTTCAGCCTTCTGGGTGCCAAACCAGCAGAGCTAGCACTGTGTCAGTGGTATTTTCATGCTTGCAGGCATTTCAGGTGCGCTGTCTTTGCCTGATACCACCCTGACAAGCTTACAGTGTCTGCAAGAGGCAGATCTTTTCTGGGGCATTCACAGCTACTTTTAACCTATCAAATAGTTAGTGTGCTATAAGAAATTATTAATGATTTTACTACTAAAATAAAGATACAGCACTCAATCTGCCTATTCATAGCATGAAAGAATAATAAAAAAAATGCTATAGAGAAAAAAGTGGAAAACAGTGCAAGGTAAAAACACTACTAAACTTCTGCTGCATTTTTCTACTACCTTCAGCTCAGACAGCTTTATTTCCTGGGGCAGCATGATCAAGTTAAGATGAAATGGGGGAGGGGGGAAAGGGGTTTGGTAGCAGACTAGTGAAGGTGGCATGATCAGGATCCCTAGTCTTTATTTATTTATTTATTTATTTATTTATTGTCCTAGACACTCTGCCCAAGAAACCTCAGGAGGATACCTATTCTTATTGACTGAGAAGGGAATAAAACAAAAAACAAAAAGCCCCCAGATATTCCATTTGTGTTGACCTTTTTAAGGAACAATTCCCACTTACTGTGTTTTAAGCACCAACTCTGAAGCTCTGGGACTAATTAGATTGTCCATATGCTCTGATTACAATAAACATTATGCACAACTTCTGTAAAGAGCAAGGTCACTTCCTATGATTACCTATGTGAAGTCTCATCCAGGAAATCCATTGTCTAGAGAAACTCATTGCTGCAAGTGAATGATTTTCTTCTCTTTTTTCCTCAAAAATACAACTTGAAGAGCAATATAAATATTCCGCAGAATGGTACTTATTAAGTCATAAATTTTCAATCATCACTCAAGAACATTTTAAAAAGAGAAATTTGTTCTGCATTGTCAGAGAATAACTGCTTTAAAAAAATAAAACCAAAGAAGACTGTATAAATGAATATATTTTACAATTTTTTGCCTTCAGATGTATTCTAAAGGTTAAAAAGCAATTAAAATTGTAAAATAAGCAGACTAGCTGCTCATTTAATTTATTTTATCTTTTATTTTCCTTCTTTGAACACTTTTTTCTTTAAATTGTATTTTCCAGATAGTGCTATATTTCATTTGTACTTTCACTTTCTCTAATATTCTTATTGTAACTATCCCCTTAAAGTACTTCTCAAGTATCGGCCAAATGTCACTACTTCTCTACATTGACAGAATGATGTTAATTATCTTTCCTTTTTAAATGGTTTCAAAATTCAGCTTCCTTAATTAAGAATGTGTTTTAAAGAAAGCAGAGATTACAGAGAGGATGCTCCCATTTTCTACTTTCACTTTTCTAGACCACGGTGCAAATGTTTCCTGAAAGAAATGTATATTACTGCAAATGGAACACTCCTCTGATACTTACATTTGGTATTAAAAGGTGTTAGTCCCCATTAAATCCTAGTGTGGGACTATTTCTTTAGTAGTTGTAGGTGGATCTTTTCTTTCTTAAAAATATGACATTAGGTGAGATACCAACAACCTATGGTTACCTTTATACACTTTGGGGGTAGGCATCAATATACAGAAAGGGGGACATACAAAAGTGTAGTGAAGATTGAATGTTTTTCTAAATTTGTAAAGGAAATACATGAGACAGGCAAAACAGAGAATTCAGATAAGCTAAACCAGTGACATTGTTTAAAAAACAAGTGGTAAGCTGCAGAGGTAAGCATACTCCTGCAGTGCTGAATACAACCAGAGTCTTCAGACTTCAAACTATGCCCAGTTATTGCCTTACATCCAATTTTCCTGCCGTAACACCCAAGACAATGCAAAGCTGTCTCCAACTGGAGTGTATGGTGGAGATAGCAAGTGTGAAGATGTCATGTATAGAAAAGAATTCAAAATATTTGAAAGTGGGAGAACAAAATAACTGTAGTAGGTGATCAGCCATTCAGGTGAAGGAGAGAACAACTCTGGTTTCAGTCCCTGTTTTCTTGGTTATTTCAGTACAGATGTGTTGGTGATTAATCTAAATAAATAAATAAAATGAAATGTGATCAAGGACTTGAACTCATGGCTCCCTTCTTTTCTTTTCAAAGCCTTAACTAAATGCCACAGAATTTACATGATATTATGTGCTGAGACTTTTAATTTTCCTTCTAATTTCTTTGATCTTGTTTTAGGTGCTTTCACTTATTTCCAAAGAGCTGTAGTTTGTTTACTAGATTTTTTTTTTTCAAATTCCTCTTCTCTTTTCATTATTCCACTGATTTTTTTTTCTTATCACTGTTTCATATGTTAACAAAATTTAACAAAATGAAAAATATGGCTTCATAGGATAAAGATACATTTTTGGTAGCTACCATACCGTAGGGGTGAAAGAAAGAAAAGTTCTTCAGATAAAGTCAGTTAAGTACTCATAGTGTAATGATATAGGTGATTGTGATTTTATCTAGACAGAAGATCTCTGCTGAAGGTAGCTTTCAGACAATTATATTGGTAAAAAAAAATAGGTAAAAACTGATGAAGTCATTAAATTTTCAAAAGTTACAAATTATCCTGTAAAGCTTCAGTGACTGCAAATTAGCCTTTGCTATAGCCCTCTGCTAACAATCTATAGATCATTTTATTATTCATGAATTTTAGTAATTTCAGGACACCACAGGTCATCTTATGCTCATTTATTTGCTAAACACCTTGTGCTGGCATGCCTGTGCTGAAAAATTGCTACTATTTACTTCCCATGAGACACACAAGCAACAAAGTGGTGGATTTGGCCCCAGACATCCACTATGCTAGGCAGCATATATATCTTGCTGTCAGGGAAATAAATGAGCCCTTAAATTGGCTGCAAAGCTTTAAGAACTAAAATTTATATGTCTTGTTATCAAACAGAAAGTTCAGAACACCTGCCAATATGAAGCATAATTGTGACAAACTGTTACATTTTACCTTTAACTTTTTGGCGTTAACACCACAACTTCATCACAAGAATCTCATCCTCCCTACCCCTCCTTTCTCCCTTCCTCCAGATCAGCTCCCCTCCTGAAAAACACTCACTACATTTATTTGCAAATGCTGAGCAACCATTGATACATTGGGTCATCTGACAGCAGATAAAAAAATATCGAACATATTAAACATGCTAGAATTTCCTATGAAAATAACGACAAATTTTCACATTTTACCACAAAAGGCTAGCTGTATTTAGATATTTGATCTTATAACCTGCTTGGAAGGCTTTCCACAGAATATCTATAACCATGAAAAAAAAAAACCCTCTGGGTTCTTTGTTCTGTTTTGGTTTACCTTAAAAAAATCCGATTACCTCTACCTTCCTTCATTGACCAACTTCACTCTCCTTCCTTCTGGGTCCCAGAGCACTCCAAACTGCATTGCAACTTTTTGCCACTACAAATCCAGCAACTGCTAAACTCTTTACTCTTTAAATGTTCCGTAAAGAGGAAAAAACAACAAAAAAATCCACTCTTCTCTGAACGCTCTTTAAACTGTGTACCATGTGCACTACAAGTAACTAAGTATTTTCCCTTTCGTGCATCTCTGTGTTACCAACTACTAACAGCCATGTGAAAAGAACATTTAAAAAGAAGATTTTTTCCCTTTTTCTTAGCTATCAAGGAAGAGAATACCTAGGCTAAAATTCAATACTACATTAAAAAAAAAGAAATCAATATGGAGAGCTTAAAAATTATTAAAGCCCTTGACCACCTGTACCTTTCTGGTTAATAAAGTGAATATGAGCAATCTGAGAAATAAAATAATTGTGTAGCACTTAATTCCCTTTATTATTTTGACCATCCTATTTATCTTTTTTCAGCTCCTGGACACTATCTATTCAGGAAATTTGGTTGTGGGTAAAGTAGTCCATTAGGATAATTTGTCACATTAACCTGGGTTTAAGTCAATGTATTGGTCAAATCACACCTGTTTTTCTGAGCTCTCGGCACGGGTGTGTGTGTGTCTGGGACACATGCTCAGCTTTGCTGCTGCTTGAACCTGCAAAGGGGAAAGCGGCAGAGGGGTCCCTCGGCCTGGGCAGAGACCCCGGGTCCCCAGGGCACCGGGATGGGCTCCAGCGGCCGGGCAGGAGGAGTCCCCACGCCTGGAACTGCTGGAGCTGGTGGCCGCTTCTAACAGCAATTAACTTTATGCTTCTGTATCACCCTGTTATCTGGTACTTCCCAAAACTGACGATTTTTTTTCTCATACTGTCCTTTAAAGTTACAAAGGTA
>JANXJC010000008.1:23122168-23134467 GCA_027564655.1 Leptodon cayanensis
CAGGGCACATGAGGCCTCAGTGCCCTGTAAATAAGGATTTCAAAAAAATGAGGGATGAAAAATTGTTTGACATTTTTGAAAATGTGGGTTGTGACATGGTTAATATCACGCAGCACATGTAACATGCCACAGAGGCCACAGCTCACTGGCTGAGGTGAGCTAACCGAGAAGAGATTATACCCACAGAAACAGTTTATTACGAGAGAGCTAAAGGACATAGGTTGTGGATAAGCTAGAGAAATGTATGCCATAGCTGAACAACCACTTTAAACTTTAAAAAAAAAAAAAAAGAAAAAAGGAGGAGGTGGCCACGCCTAACATCTCTTAACAAACCAGTCCTTGGATGTGGGCAAAATCACTCACTTCGTGTTTTGTTTTTTCTGGTTATGAGTTCATGAGCACCTTGTGTATAAATTCAATTCCCAGAGAGACCATTCACCCAGTTTTCTCTGTTTTATGCCCCAGGGTTTGGCTACACGTTACAGGGTATCAGGCCAACCTTATGCTATGACAGTTTCATTGGCTGTGAATAGCCAGGCTTGGTGGTTCCCATTTCCACACCACTTCTGTCACACGATGGGCACAGGAGTGTCAGCTGCAGACCTTTTGCGTATATGCACACTTTCATTCTTTGTCATGCATATTTTTTAAATGTTATAAGGAGGATATAGCTGATGAAACATAGGTATCTAGATATCCCATTTGGCTCAGTTTTTCTCATACCAAAGTTGATATTTACTCTTTTACTGTTTCTAAAACAAGCATAAGATGATTAGCTTAGGAGTAGATAACCACTACAGAGGCGACTAAGAATAGGTGAGATAAATTACATCAAGTAAGTTTTATTTTTTATTTACCAATAATATCAGGGCAAAATATGTCCACAATTTTCTGAGACAATTTAAATTTTTTTGAGGGGGTACTTGGGTGGAGGGTCAACATATAGCACAGATAGCTGTGTAGACAAAAGCTACACCAAACTCAAATTCTGACTGTTTCAAACTGGCTATTATTTTATGTAGAAAATGCTATATAGAAAGCTATATCTTCTCTGTGACTAGATATTTTTTTGGTTTCTGACAGCATAACTTAAAGTAGACCTTGAGAAGTAGCAACAACATGTAGATGCATATGTATTCCTATGTTTTAAATACACTTGCTTTCTGAATTTCACAGCCCTATATAAATCAAAAGTGGTAAATAAAGAGAATTATAGTGTGATATTTTTAGCTAAAGAACTTTCTCAGACATTCTAGTACTGTGCTCAGTAATGATTCACCTGAATAAATATGAGTACTGGACGGTTTTTGGACTAGTCTCATTTGACCTAGTATCTCCTGGAAAGTTTGCTAGAGATTTTAGTGGTTATACTCAAGGAACTCATGAAGTCATAGTACGAAAGAAATAGAGAGGACCAGCTAGGTCTTCAGGTCCAATTTCAAATGATTGTCCAGACGTGAGGAACACAATGGGTCACTTCACAATACTATACAATAGCTTTTAAGTCTGCAGTGAAAGACCAAAACTCACAGATAGGAAAAGCCACAGCTGTAGTATAATAGACAAAGAGCATTGAAAGTGTCAAGTACCAGGGAGTTTGTTAATCAAATTAGCTAAAAGTCCAAGAGGATCCCGAGAAGAATGGTAAGTTCATGGAGCCTGCTAACCTGATTTATAGTCAGACTTACTTGCTTGCTCAAAACCTTTCCACCACCTTAGTGGTGGAATTCTTAACAGCGCACAGCAGTCAAAGGAATGATTATTTGTAACCAGGAGAATCAACGCACATCTTTATGGTTATCCTATGGTTCATCATGGCAGAGGTACAGGGTAGAATATATCTTAGGAGAGATGCTTCTATCTGTAGACGTTACTAATCTCTAATGCTTTTGAGGAAAATACACCACCATCACCACTCCCATTTACATTCAGAAATCAAATTCTTCATTAGAGGGAAAAAATCCACAATCTTCCCTGCAGCATAGGATGAATATAGTTTAGTGTCAGCAGTCCCTCTCAGCACATTCTTGTATACACCAGAGAACCTGGCTTGTTCCACTTAGCCAAAGTAAAATTAAGGGGGAATTTAATGAACTCTCTATAAATAAACTTTGAGGTAAATATACAAGAGGGGAAAAAACTATTTGAGTTAAATTAACATCTGCACAAACTCACATAGGTATATATTGGCCATGAATAAATTTAGATCCAAAATTAGAACAATTTTCTTAAGGATATGGGGAGTAAACACTTTGAAGGACCTTCCACATGGTGTAGTACAAAAAAGGGAAACCAAATGATTTAAGCATTTCAGTGGGAGCATATAAGTAAATAACACAGTATCTAGAAATAGAAAATTGAGAAAATTTAGTCTTATCCTCATCTTTTCTATCCCCCCCCCCTTTTTTTTTTTAATGGCTGTTTGCTTTGCCAATATGCAAATAAGAACACATTTGAGCAAACAAATATCAAGCTGTATTTAGTCAGGGGCAGTTTCCTTCTTCAGTTAGCACTTTAGACAGCAGATTTGGTAAGTTTCTTCTGATTCTCATGGCTCTAATGCTGTGATCATCAATCAGTTATTTAGGTAGTTCCATAACCTGGTATAACTGCTTCGTCAAAAGTACTCTAGCTTTTTAATGAGTGATTCACCTGATAATTTGATAAAAATGACAGAAAAACAGTATTCCATATGTAAACTTTTTCCTCAGTGCCTGTGTTGTTGGGCTTCACCTTTGTAATTGTCCTGGTTTTGACTGGGATAGAGTTAATTTTCTTCCTAGTAGCTGGTATAGTATTATGCTTTGGGTTCAGTATGAGAGGAATGTTGATAAAACACTGATGTTTTCAGTTGTTGTTAAGTAATATTTAGATTAAGTCAAGATATTCCATAACATGTGTAGTCATGTCTAGTATATAAACTGGGCATCTGTTGTGGTTTAACCCCAGCTGGTAACTAAGCACCACGCAGCTGCTCACTCACTCCCCCAACACTCAGTGGGATGGGGAGAGAATCAGAAAAAAAAGTAAAACTTGTGGATTGAGATAAGAACAGTTTAATAGAACAGAAAGGAAGAAACTAATAATGATAATAATAACAATAATAAAATTACAATTGTAATAAAAGAATTGGAATATACAAAACTAGTGATGCACAATGCAATTGCTCACCACTTCTCAACAGATGCCCAGTTAGTTCCCAAGCAGTGATCACCCCAGGCCAACTCCCCCCTGTTTATGTAGTAGACATGACGTCCCATGGTATGGAATACTTCTTTGGCCAGTTTGGGTCAGGTGTCCTGGCTGTGTCCCCTCCCAGCTTCTTGTGCCCCTCCAGCCTGCTCGCTGGCTGGGCGTGAGAAGTTGAAAAATCCTTGACTTAGTCTAAACACGACTTAGCAACAACTGACAACATCAGTGTGTTACCAACATTCTTCTCATACTGAACCCAAAACATAACTCTACACCAGCTACTAGGAAGAAAATTAACTCTATCCCAGCCAAAACCAGGACAGTAATACAACCATTTCCACTCCCTCTCTCTAACTTACGGGACCATCTGTTCGTCTCCTTTTTTTCTTTTTTTTTTTTTTTTTAATTAAGTGTTGCAGTACTGCTTTTAGCTATTGTACTTTTAACAATAAACATATTTAGAATCTTTGCCTGAGGGGTGAAATTATCCCTAAATAACACTTGTTCTTGACCTGTATTATTTTCTTAACCCATAGATATTGCTAAGGCACTTTGTACAAGTATGAAGGAATTATACTGAAATATTACTTTATCAGGGAAAATGTAATTAAAATGTGTACCTAATCTAATTAAAATGTGAATTTAACAACATTTCATTAGTGGTGGTTTCCACAACTCACAGGTAGACCACATTTTTAGAGACTGATTTAGCTCTCTTTAATTACACGCTAGAAAATACATCAAAATGTTATTAATTCCACACGCATTATTCATGTTTACTTCATATATTCACAACTCTTAACATCAGCAAAGATTGTTTATTACAATGTTTGCTGACACTATAAAGTAAAGTCCTCCTGCATGTGGTTGCTGGAAACCTTCATCAGTTATAGTTTCAACTTAGTATATAGATCTATATATATGTAAACTTTTAAATATTCCATCACTTTCCCTGGATTTATTTTTGGTTTGCTTCTTAGAAAACACATAGTTAACATAATAAAGAAGAATCTTAATAAGAAAATTCTTATGACTTCTTTTCCTCATAAAAGAGATGACTCGGTGATCTTAATGTTATGCTTTAATTAATCTTTTAGTAAGTCCTTCCACCCTATACTCTTGCTCCTCTTTCCTCTTTGATTTCAAAATTCATCTTCACTGCTTGTAATGTCTTTTTTTTTTTTTTTATTCAGGACAATTACTTCTATAGCTTGATTATGAACAGTTTATTATCTATCTCTTTACATCAATTTTCCCAATTTGTAGGTAAATACATGGACTCCCTTTCTTCTTCTTTTGTCTACGCTAAGCAACCTAGTTCTTTACTGTTTTCCAGTTAGTCGTATTTTCTCAACCTCTAGTCACCGTTAGCTTTCCTCTCTTCAATGCTCTCTTCAGTTGATTCATTTCTTATTCGAAGTATGATGTAAAATAGATATGCTATGGTATCAAAACTCTGGGAATATTATGAGCTGCTTGGCTTGCTCTGTTCATAGTATAAACATCTGATGTCATTCTACATCTCTAGATGCTATGTTAGTTTTTTATCAAAGGAACAAAGAACAAAAAATACCCTCCCCCCTTTTTTTTTACCATGTGATCAAAATGGACATAAAAATTCTGTGATTAAAGAGGTTTTTTGAGAACTCCTGAAGTTCCTGACTGGAGAGTTCTCAGCAGATTCCTGATAATAAAAGAAAATGATTAGAGGTTTCATTTGGTTTTGTAATTCTTAAATATTTTGAAATGCACATCTAAATTGACCTTGTTTGTATCTCAAATAATTTTTTTTTAAAGATTAGTATTTCTAAGACTTGTGGCTTTTTTATTTTATTCATTCAAATTAATATGAAGTAGAAAAAAATTTTAGGCAATAATAACAGGATGTTGTTGTTTCTTTGTATGTATTTTATTGGAAATATGCACAAAACATATCCTCATTTGCAGGAAAAAAATATTTCCCAGAAAATCTTACAATTTTAAGATTTTACAAGTTTACAATTTTATCTTTTTTCATCGTCATATGAAAATTGCAATCATATGATGCAGTCCCACTATTATAATCTGCTGAGTAACATTCTGTCTCAGCATTGCTTAGAATTTGGAGGATGGTCCAATACTCAGTACTGCTCCACCTTTGGTTATTAGAAACCCATCCTTTAAGCAAAGTTTTTAGATTCTTATGTTTCATCCCCACTCCTGGGATTCTCTATTACCAGGTGTAGAATGTTTACTGTCACAGTTTAAATGTATGGATGTAGGCTGCTAAACCACCTGGAAATTATTCAATTTTCTTCATCTTGTTTCTTTGTTTCAGTGTGAAGTTGAACAGAAAATGTGTGTAAGACGTTACGCAAATGATAAAAAAAAAAGTTGTTTTACTAGCCTAAGTTATTACTGATTCAAGCCAAGATTTGAGAGGTGGATTTGAATTGATCTGAATGAGACTTGAATGAAGTAACTCTGTGGAAGTGTCCATGACTGCTTAAAAACACTTAAGAAATCAGCAATATAATGTATCCAGAATCTGTAATAAACTGTTCGCTTTATAGCTACACAAATAGGTTGAGCAGATATCAAAATCCCTCAAATGAACTGTGAACAAAAATCTCATGAACAATATCAAAAGATATATGCTCTACTGTATTTGGTCAAGCATGAATACTAGTGACGAAGAGAAAGTAAAGTATCGTTTTCCTACTAGCATGACTATGTTAGTGATCTGGTGTGATTTGAAAGCATGGCGGTAGCACTCTCTTCAAAGAAAAATGAGGAAAAACTTAGTAAAAGGTTGACTCTATTTTCACCTTGTACAACAGAATGTTGCATATTAAATCTCCAATTCCTGTGGAGATATTCTTCACATCTTTCCGCAGGACCATACATTTAAGGCATGAAATGGCCTTATGTGTTCAATTTTCATTCTTTGGCCAAGGAATACTGCATAAAAGGATCATAAATAGAGAGGCTTAGCAGTGGTTTCTGGGGACTATTTTATCAGGTTTTTGGTTTAGCCCCGCATCCTCAGGGTACAGAGAAGTGAAAGGGGAAGGTTACTGCCTCTGAGTTTCTTTTAGTTGATATTTAGGCATAGCAGCCTGAACGTCAATGGTTGAGTTGCTCAGAGGCTTAGCTAAGCCAAAGTTGTAGAGGTCTTTTTAAACAAGGTAAGCAGATAGTTGTCATGCTACAAAAGCCGTATGTAATAGGCAAAACAATGGTGTGTATAGATTGTAGATATAGAAATATTGCACAATAACTTTCAATTTGATGTTTTTATCAATTGATTTAAGTCATTTTTAATGAAATGCTTCACCAGTTTTAACTTCATGTTTTATCATATAAACTTTCTGACATAGGTAATATAGTTAGTAAATTAATAAATGCTGTTCTGTTTTTAAACATTGGGTGTATTGTGGTAGCGGCGCAGGGACTGATGGTTTTACCAGACTTTATCGCAGAATCCTAAGAAACGCGTTGTTATATTCAAAGTGTGTTTTCATTTAACGGACAATTATTCATCAAGTAATTTTATAAAATGCTGTGGGACATTGTGGCTCTTGACAATAGCTTCCAAATTAGACATTAAAAGAAACAGCAATAAACCCAGAAGTTGTTCACCTAAATTCTACCTAGGAAGCCCGGATGCTGAAATTGCACCAAAATCTCAACTGGCAAGCCAGAAAAATTACTCCTCAGTACCATCTGAAACTCATATGTGATAATCTTATCATAATCATACAATATAATCATATCACATATGAGTTTCAGATGGTACTGAAGCCTAAGTGCATAAAGAACTCTATGTCCTTTTGTGATAAGGTGAGATGTAACTAAGCCGTCAGTTGAAATTTACATGTTCTAGGTCACATTTTTGAGTAACAAACAGATCAACAGATGACTCAAAATTTCTTAGAGCAATGCTATAGAAAAAAAGACAGATATCAGAACCACAATTTATGTAGCTCTGTATAGTATCATCAGGTGAGATGATGGGTTTCGTGGGAATACCTGGCCCAGAAAAACCCTCTTGTCTCAATTATTCACTCTGATTATTAGAAGTTTTTCAGTGGGGAAAAAAGGGACAGAAAACTTTATATCTAACAATTTGGGAAGAATTAAGGTTTTTTGAATCACCCAGTGACCGTGATTGTTAGTGTGAATTAATAAATACATGTACAAATAAACACATGCATATCTATTGGATTGAATGCTAGAAGGATATTTGCACGTGTCTTCATATTATTCATGTAATTTATTCTTCTCATTGTGTCTACCTATATGAGTAAACAATTTTTATTTAGTACATATTTTTGTAAAAATATTTTTTAAATTCTTTGGGTTTTTTTTTCCTTTGTTCCCTGATTACCTAATATTGAGGTAGGGAAAGATAAAAACAGTTCTTACAAAAACAATCTTTTTCTCCTGGTGAGTTTGATGTAAATGAAATCTGTGATATGTCAGCACATCTAGTTAATTAGTGATACGAATCATGATTTTTTTGTTTGTTTGTTTATTTCATGCTCTGTTAACATAAAACAGAAGAATCAGCAATGAACATTCCTGGTGCGTCAGAGAAGCAAATTTTAACTGTGAATGCATTAATCTCCCAAGAAATAGCAGGGCCTCAAACTTTAAGTGAAACAGGAGTCCTGCTGCTTAATTCCAAAAGAAGCATTTAATCGTATTGGCTTTGGTGGATGCATTATGCTGATGCTGAATAGTTCGGAAAAAAAGCTTTCACTAAATATTATACACAAGTGCTTTGTAATATATATACCTTGGTAATGTACAGATGAGTAATAACTGTACTTATGTAGGTTCACATAAAATGTCATGAAAACTTAAAGAAAATATATGCTCCCAGTATAATAAATTGTCACGAAACATCCCATGAAGTTTTTTAGCAATAGGATATGATTATCTGTGGTGTGTATTATCCATTCCATGACATAAGTTCAGAACTAATGTGAAGACTTTGTATAATTTTCCCTGCACAAATAGCTGTTATAATAGACTGCATAGTCTGGTATACACAAAACCTATCATGGAGACCTAACATGGGACCAGAGGGTGGTGATCAGTGGCACAAAGTCTAATTGGAGGCCAGTAACTAGCGGTGTACCCCAGGGTTCAACACGTGGTCCAATCCTGTTCAACAACATCTTCATTAATTGTCTAGACAATGGGCCAGAGTGTACCCTCAGCAAGTTTGCTGATGACACCAAACTGGGAGGAATGGCTGATATGGCAGAAGGCCATGCTGACACCCAGAGTGACCTCGACAGGCTGGAGAAATGGGCTGACAGGAACCTCATGAAGTCCAACAAGGGGACACGCAAAGTCCTGCACCTGGGGAGGAACAACCCCAGGCACCACTACAAACTGGGGCCACCCAGCTGGAAAGCAGCTTAGCAGGAAAGGACCTGGGGGTCCTGCTGGACACTAACTTGAGCATGAGTCAGCAATGTCTGCAAAGAAGGCTAATGGTGCTGCATTAGGAGTATTGTTGCCAGCAGGTGAGGGAGGTGATCCTTCCTCTCTACTTGGCACTGGTGAGGCCACACCGGGAGTTCTGGGTCCAGGTCTGGGCTCCTCAGTACAAGAGAGACATGGCCATACTGGAGGAAGTCCAGCAAAGGGCCACAAAGATGGTGAAGGGACTGGAGCATCTCTCCTATGAGGAAAGGCTGAGAGAGCTGGGACTGTTCAGCCTGGAGAAGAGAAGGGTCAGGTTAAATATTCTCAACGTACATGAATACCTGAAGGGAAGGTGCAAAGAAGACAGAGCCAGGCTCTTTGCAGCGGTGCCTAGTGACAGAACCAGAGGTAATCAAGCTCTCTCACAGTCTGCAAAACTTGTACCTGCTCTCCCACTGCCTGCTGAGATCTTTCACTTGGACATTCAGAGAATCATACTAGATGACAAATGGAAGTAAACATTAATACTGGAGGTCATCATTCCTTTCATTCACAAGTGCTGTCTTATTTATCTCCAAGTGATCAACACAGAGAATTATTTCTGAAGTTCAGTCAAATTCCCTAGTTTCAAATGTTTCAACTAGAAGCATTTGAAATGAAGATTATTAAGGTAAAATCTATTTAAAAAAAAATCATTTGCATATAAACTAAGGTGCAAATTCATAACACGGAAAAGAATAATGAAGGCAATTTTAAAGGAATTTCCATCGTAGAACTGAAATTACTGAATTGAACCCTCTAAAATTAGTGTAAATTTACAACAATGTTGCATGAAAAAATTTAGCCCAGGCAGATTGCATTATTGAACCCAAAACCCAAGGGAAAAGTTTTACTAAAGCCTCCCAGGTAAATAAGTGCATATGGGGGAAAACAAGAATAACACTTGCCCAATTTAATAACAGGAAATGAACAGCTATAGCTTTTGCTCTTCAAGCAGAAAAGATGACCCTTAAAAATACTTGTATGCCTTCTTTTGTACTTTCCTTTCAGTATCTTCTCTATCTATGAGATACTCCAGGGAGGAAAAACCACTTAAAATTCCTGTTTAAAGAATCAATAACTAGTCCACTTCCTTCCTTTTTCAGGTTGTTCCGACACTTGAGGAAAAATATTTTTGAGGAGCAATTGGAAAGACCTTTCTGTCTTTCTGATGTGCAAGCCACAGCTCCTACAGCAGAGAAACACTGTGTCAAAATGAGCCCTGTCCAAATAGTAGCTCATTTTGATTTTACATGAGAAATGGTTTAAAAGTATTTTCCTAAAGCTCTGGATGTTCCAATTCCTCAGTGGTATAGAAATCCATGCATTGATTTCAAGTTGCAGGCATAAAATAAGGGACTGGCAGGGTCCAAAGGATAGTGGAGCCTCATGTGTAAAAGCAGACTGCACACTGTACTTTTGACTTTTTTTTTTTTTTTTAAAACGCGACAAGTTCACAGGACTGCGACACTTCACAGGGGGCCTGCTACATAACTTCCAGTGAGCTATCCTTTTGTCACTGAGAGAAGTGTTCCTACCCACCTTCCATGGATTCCAAAACTAATTTCTACTGAATTCACATTTGTTTTCCTCTGTTTGTTTTCTTTCATCCTGGTGTAATTTAAGCAATATTTCTCTAAGGGAGTGTCACTGGGGAAGAACTTTTCTGGTTTTAAGCTGCAGCAGTTGTGGTGCAAGTTTTATATCTAAGCTGTATAATAATGACAACTGATCTTACTGTAGGACAAAAATGCAACAGCAGTGTATATGTTATGTAGATCAAATGTAAAAGCTAAATGAAGACCTGGATTTCTGAATGTTAAAAAGAAACATCAATTGACATAAATTTAGTTTTCAGACTGAATGTATTTCTAAAGCCTCTTCAGCCAAAATAGGGGCTATTTTTGTTTACAAATTTCTTGTTGGATGAAAGAGAAAGTAGGTAAGCTGTTTATAAGAAGAGAATGAAATCTTTATAGAAAAACTAAAATCAATTGTCCTATGAATAGAGGAACAGCTGGAGTTGAATTTCCTGTGAATGTCTTTTCTCTCTGTCCCAGCTCCTAAATAATCACGCTGAGGCAGCGTGGCATCTGACTGCCTTTTGGTTGCATGTAGCCAGAGGATATCAATGGTTCTGTGGTGAACAGTAGAGGTTTTTTGGTTGGTTGTTTTTTTTTTCCCCCTTTTTATTATGTTTATTTAATTTTAGTGTAATTTCCATGTGTTTTCTATTATCTAAATTTTTGCTTCATCCAGATAAACTTAGGTCCTTATTAGACTTTATAGATTTTCATGAGAGATCTGCAATAGCAGAAGAAACATTGGGATGATATAAGGAAGCATGAACTCCAACACATTCCTAATACTCTAAAAATGAGTTTTAAAGACAGGGATCATATTATTAATGAAGAAAATAAAAATGAATCCTTCCTGTATTCTCAAGCAGTGACATATTTTTGATCTGTTACTTATGGTATCTTTGCCTCCATATTAATGTATAATGTTACTAATGTTGAAATAAATAGCAGTTACACTCAAAATTTTGTTGATGAGAAAGAGGAAACTTATTTTATATATAAAGCCAAGAATTTAGTGTTAGTATAATTGGAACCTTAACCAAGATATAATTGGAGTCTAAATCAGGAATCATTTCAATTATTACACAAAAAGAAAGAATACTTCTATACTTAAAAAGTATCTCTAATGCTAATACTACAATTAAAATTGGTATACACACACTTAGCTTCTACCTTTTCTTCTGATGGCATGCACATCCTTCCCCTAGTCCTCGGGATCCTAAGGTCTGTGTTTTTATTCTGGTGGTGGTGGGCTGGGGGCTTATAGTGGATTGTCAATATGTGGAGTTTTTTTCCCAGGGAGGAATATGAGGGTCATGTTGATGGTTGCTTCTTCCTCACTTTAGGATTCACCTGCAGCTGTTTTTTGTATGTATTCTAACATGCTTTTACACCTTGCTTTTTTCCCATTGGTCTGCAGCTTCGTGTTACATCTGCATTTCCTATGTATGGTATCCCTTAATGCATGTTACATACTACTTTGCTCTCCTTAGTTCTCTTAAGACCAGTTTTATCCAGCTCCAGGTCTGCATCTTTTTAATAGCGCACGGGTGAGTTCTTGTCTTAACACTCCACACCTGCATTCCTCTGGGCCTCATCCTGTGTCTCTGCTCCTCATGGTCTCTGCTCTCACACCGCTACACTACATCGCTATATTACAGTCATAAACATCTCACTCTGCACAAAATAACGGCTTGTTACTGTTATCCATGTAAAACTATGGCTCCACCACCAAAGACAAAGAGAAGTAAAGCAAATAAGCCAATGTTCTTTTTCAGAAAGTCAGGCAGGCCAGGCTTGATGGGCCTGAGTCACGGGACCTTGCGAACCTCAGCCAGCAGCCCAGCTGCTCACTCACCTACTCCCCTAGCAGAACAGGGGAGAGAATCAGAAAGGCAAGAGACAAAACTCTCTTTGGGGTTGAGTTAAAGGAAGTTTAATAGATGTGCACATTTAATAGGTGTGCACGCAAGCAAAGCAAAATAAGGAGTTCATTCCCCACTCCCCACGGGCAGGCAGACGTTCAGCCATCTCCAGGACAGCAGGGCTCCATCACGCCGAACGGGG
>JANXJC010000008.1:23163753-23188265 GCA_027564655.1 Leptodon cayanensis
CCTAAATCTCCCTTGCCTCAGCTTGAGGCCATTTCCTCTCGTCCTATCTCCAGCCACCCGACAGAAGAGACCAGCACTCGCCTCACTACAACCCTCCTTCAGGTGGTTGTAGAGTTGTAGACCCTGCTTCCCAGGCATTCCCTTTGTCACTGGCAGGAACTGCCCAAGGTGAAGTTGTCTTTAAGGTATAGCTATACTGTTCTTATTCACTCACAGATCCTGGTCTCTAGGTTGCATAAATGTTAACTGCCTCTGGACTGTCTTTGGGAGTTACTCAACTATTTCCTGCATGTGTTTTGGGTAATAATTCACTCCAGTGATAGCACCCCTTAAGCAGTATGAATAAGACTGCAACTAGTTCAGCTCCTTCCAGATTACTCAGTGCTAAAGCAGTGTTCAAACGTTCTTGGCATGTTCAAATATCCTTTATGACATAATGTATTTTCCTGGTTTCCTGCAAGTACCACGAAGCTTGCAGTGATATTCCCTCATTCAGAACACTTGGAACAAAAGCATCCCACAAAAATAAGAGTTGTTTTCATTTAAGCAGGGGCAATATATGGGGTATCTCAAGTATTAGCATGCAGTCAGTCTGATCTAGAGAGGCTGTGAGCAGTGTGGACATACACCATTCGGATACAATGAAGATATACCCTCAGAAATGCAGCTGTAGATCCTTACTATACATTATGAATAGCTTAAGAATTAGTAACAGTTTTTACAGCAGCACAGCTTATAACCTAAATATGGTCATTTAGTACCTCTTTATGAAACTCCAGATCTTAATGTCTTTTTTCCTTTTTGCAAATGCAAAAGTTTTGAGCTTGAAACATAAATCAATATTTGTTTTGTTTTGTTTTCTACTATAGCAGTGTGCTACCCTTGAGAATTGTCTTTCACCTCTCCAAATATTTTATTACAATATTTAGTAAAGCTCTATGATGTATCTTCTTTATTATATTAATTTCTACAAGGGGTACCTTTGTACCCTGCCATTCTTGTTTAGTTGTTTTGCTCTGTGCCAGACTGGTTTCAGTAGATCAGAAGATTATAAATTGCTAACTCCTGAGTTGATTGAAACATAATAGCACTATAAATCCTTGTGATAGATTTCCTTGCATCAAAATGAGGTCAGCTTTATTACTTACTTTAGGTTGTTTCTTTTTGTATGAAATGGTATTGACAAAAAAGCAAGTTAGTTTACACAGTCTAGTATAAAATTATTTACTTCATCAAGCCCTGGTGCTAGATACGTTCATGGCACTCTATCAGAGTGTATTAGGTGTATGTGACATCCTTTTTCAGAAACTATTCTCTAGGCAAAAGCATTAATACTAATTTAAATCGTAGCACAGAGATTGTACGTGTTAACATTAAACAGAGGTTTGTAGGTATTTCTTTCAGAAGGAAGGCTGGGCTAAAGTTCTGAAAGTTATTTTTCTGGCAGGAAAAAAAAAACGCAAAGAACATAATAAAAAATAAATGTTGGTTAAATGTCTCTGTGGCCAGAATTATAGAATTGAACTTGTAAGCATTTCCAGATACTTTTTTTTTACTAGCTCACTGTTTACATCCATTTTAATACTACTTATGAACTACTCTATCTCACAACAGAAAATTGGGTATAACAAGCTTCTACCCATCTTTTCCCTCCAGCTGATCACTTGTCCCTGACCCCGCACTGGTCATGCAGACGTATGTGTATCCATGTCTAGAAGTGAATATGAAAATCTTTCCCATTACAGATAATCTGAAAACCCACTATTGTGTTTATAACACAGATTAGGGGGTACAGCTGGAGCAAAAATAGATGAGTGTGGTGTGGAATCTAAAACTGCTTGGTCCTGCTTTATCACTGGGAAAAAATGTCTGCTGAATGATGACAAGTGCAACATATCTAATATGAGAGTGAAAAAGGAAGGTGGTAAGGGGTTTCCACTATTTTTAATCATTATTGTTCCTTCTGTTTCTCTCAGTTTCCATTCTTCTTTTCTCCTTCCTCCTTTCCTTTCCTACTGAATTCCTCAATTTTACCCTGGTATAGTAACCCGACCATTTCTTTTCTAGGTCTTGCTCTTCTACACAGCTGCAGACCATCCTTAAGCCTAGAGACAATTCCCTTCTCAACTTATTATGCCATTAGTGGAGACCCCCAAAATGTTAAATGATTCTTCTAAATGGGAAGATTCTTATGATATAGTTGTCTAAAACAATGAAAGTCTATCGCTGAATGTATTAGGGACAATTTATGGCTCTACCATGTTTGTCTTTAAAATAACAGCTCATTCTTTAAGATAAAGCAGTGTTTACTTTGATGCTACTTCAATTTTAATTTTAATTTTAATAGGAATCAACCTGAAATGTAGAAATAGCTAGGGATAACAATATATATGACATTTTACTGAATAAATCTTGATAAAATTGTTTAGTGTTAGCAGCCTTACAGTCCAACATCAGTTCCTCAGAAGTTTCCTTCAGTGTATTAATCTATTTTTGTAACTTTAAGTTTCATACTAGTTATAAATCCCAACTGAGACATTCTATTAATCATTTTCTAACAAGACTAAGATAATTTCTAGTTATTTTACCTTTATCCAGATTTCCTCTTTTTTTTAAAACTTTTGATTATCAAGCATTCTTCTATATTCCTTCTCACTATGCTTTCAATGACTGATTATTCTTTCTCCTGTAAGCAAGGCATGGCTCCTTCTTTAATCTTCCTGAGAACTTTCTCTAGAAACCACCTACATATGAACCAGTGTTAGCTAATGCTTTTAATAGAGAAATGGGCACATCTGACACTACTTACTTCTAATCACATGGTAGATTTTTCCTCAATGTGAAGATAGGTGAGATGCATTTGACCTAGGGTGCCTCAGCATTTCCTGTTTCTGAATTGTCATGAAATTTATACATAGTTTAAAAGAGTCTACCTCAAACCAGCTTTTAAAATTTGGTAGACTAAACAATTCCTCCTTCAAATGAAACTTTTCAGAATTCCTTTGTCAAAAAAGAAGTGCTAGTAACAGGAGTACTAACAGCACCATTAAATGGGCTCTGCTCCTTTACAATGACCCCAACAAGTTAACTGCAGCGAAGTGCAGCACAACCTAACTTTTAAAATTGTTAAAAATGGGTTCACTGTTAATGCTTTCCTCTTACATTTTAACTACAGTACTGGTACCTGCAACCCTAGAGAATCATCACAGCATCATGAAGTTTTTAATATAAAAACCTTCAGGACTGAAGCATTTTCCACCTGTAAAAATAATATCAGTATCCTAATATGCCTACAAATTTGTTTCCATCTTATATTTGTTCAATTTATAATTATTCACATTCCACATACTCTTCAAGAGTCTGGTTCTAATAACTAGGTTCCACTAAAAGAAATAAAAGAGTAATGGGCATCATGGATGAAAAATCATGGATCATGAGTCATGGAATGGCTTGGGTTGCAAGGGACCTGAAAGATCATCCAGTTCCAACCCCCCTGCCATGGGCAGGGACACCTTCCACTAGACCAGGTTTGCTCCATCCAACCTGGCCTTGAACACTGCCAGGGATGGGCTATCCACAGCCTCTCTGGGCAACCTGGGCCAGTGCCTCACCACACTCACAGTGAAGAATTTCTTCCTTACATCTAATCCAAAACTACCCTCTTTCAGTTTAAAACCACTACCCCTTGTCCTGTCACTACACTCCCTGATAAAGAGTCCCTCTCCATCTTTCCTGTAGGGCCCCTTTAGGTACTGGAAGGCCGTTATAAGGTTTGTCTGGAGCCTTCTCTTCTCCAGGCTGAACAACCCCAACTCTCTCAGCCTGTCTTCATGTGGGAGGACCTCCAGCCCCTTGATCATGTTTGTGACCTTCCTCAAAAATAGCTATAACTAATTATTAATTGTGATTCTTTTCAGTAGTCAATTGCAACTGTAACAGTCACACACTCACAGAACCATTGGGGTTGGAAAGGGCATCTGGACATCATTTTATTCAATATCCCTGCTCAAGCAGAGCCACTTATAGCAGGTTGCCCAGGACAACTTTCAAATATCTCCACAGAATGAGACTCCACAACTTCTCTGGGCAACCTGTGTCAGTGCTCAGTCACCCTCACAATGAAAAAGTGTTTTCTGATGTTCATGTGGAATCTCCTGTGTTTCAGTTTGTGCCCATTGCCTTTAGTCCTGTCACTGGACACCACTGAAAAGAGTCTGGCTCCATCCTCTTTATGCCTTCCCCTCAGGTGTTTATAGACATTATTATAGAATCATAGAATAATTTAGGTTGGAAAAGACCTATAAGATCATGGAATCCAAACGTAAGCCTAACACTGCCAAGTCCACTACTAAACCATATTCCTAAGTGCCACATCTACACATCTTTCAAACACCTCCAGAGATGGTGACTCAACCACTTCCCTGGGCAGCCTGTTCCAATGCTTCACAACCCTTTCAGTGAATAAAGTTTTCCTAATATCCCATCTAAACCTCCCCTGCCACAACTTGAAGGCCATTTCCTCTTGTCCTATCACTTGTTACTTGGGAGAAGAGACACAACACCCACCTTGCCACAATCTCCTTTCAGGTAGCTGTAGAGAGCGACAAGGTCTCCCCTCAGCCTCCTTTTCCACAGACTAAACAGCCCCAGCTCCCTCAGCTGCTCCTCCCAAGACTTGTGCTCCAGGCCCCTCACCAACTTGGTTGCCCTTCTCTGGACACGCTCCAGCACCTCAATGTCTTTCCTGTAGTGAGGGGCCCAAAACTGAACACAGCACTCCAGGTGCGGCCTCACCAGTGCCGAGTACAGGGGAACGATCACCTCCCTGCTCCTGCTGGCCACACCATTTCTGGTAAAAACCAGGATGCTATCAGCCTTCTTGGCCACATTGAGAAGATCCCCCCTGAGCCTTCTCTTTTCCAGGCTAAATAGTGCCAGCTCTCTCAGCCTTACCTCATAGAAGAGATGCTCGAGTCCCTCCATCATCTCCGGTGGCCCCTTGCTGGACTGTCTGTAGTATGTCTATGTCTCTCTTGTACTGAGGAGCCAGAAATTGATAATGTATAGGCACATAGTTCCAATCAGCCATTCTACTTAACTGTTAGTTCATCCCATGGTTCTGTTTCAGAGGACTCCAGCTAGATATCTCCAAAGTAATCCAGCATAGAAGGAGCTAGCTCTAAGCATCCAGAGCCCCTGGGAACTGAGGCCAGAAATCATTCCTTGCATTTTTCTATTTAACAATATTGACATAATCGTAAAGGTTACTTCATGAGATCACAGTGGGTGTAATTATTTTACAGAATGATCCTGGTATCCAGATTCAAGTCTTTGATGCTTTGGTTAAACACACTTCCATATGTTATGACTGTGGTTACTTACGCATTCTATTATCAGAGAGTATAACATCATAAAATGCATGATCAAACTTTTACTACTTTAGGGACAAAAGTAGCATCTTAGCTAAAAATGTGTTTGGAGGTGGATTTCAGCTGAGACATAGGACTTTGAACAGAAACAGCTGAAGTTTTGGCAGACATTCTCTTCTTCTGTCTCTTTGGTACTAATTTTCTGAATAAAAGGACTGGCATAAAATGAGAACCTAATCTGGCCAATTTTGTGAGGTGGATCTGCTTGTTCCTCCTTTCTTAGAGAAAACATTCTCAGCTGATGTATGTCGCAATAGGAGCACATGTGTAAGGAGAAATAATTGATTTTGATTACCCAATTTCCACATTAAGCACTTTTTTTGTAATAGAGTAATTCTAGATGGATACCACAGACTAACTGGCCATTAGCAATACAGCACATTAGGAGCACTTCAAGTGAGCATCTTTTGCTTAGGTTTCGTCCAAAAGAAATCCTTCTTATGTTCTCTAAGACTGATTTATGATGTTGACCAAATGTAGCAAGTGGAAATATTCGAAGATTTACTTCAAAGGGCAACCTATGATCTGAAGTAAAAGCTAATAAACATGAACTACAAAAGCAGCAGGAAGACCTTTGACCTCCTAATGCCAGGTTTTATCTGAACACAAACTAGGGCAATGAGAAAATTCAGACTCATATAATAAGGCAATATGAGGATTAAAGAGTTTATTAACAAATCTTTGCTCTGCTTACTGTGTCCTGCCCATGTTGAATGTTTTTTTCCAGTCTTGCTCTAAAACAACTTTTATTGGTTTTGTGCTTTTCAATATATGCTGCACAGTACAATCAAGTTTTTTTCAGGAAGGCACTTGTCTGTGTGTTTTCTCACTGATCTCCTCAGTAGTGAAACTCCTATAAATTCCTGCTGTGTCTCTCTGTACCACCCTGAAAATACTTTACTTCCAGTGAAGGCATAATGTTCTGTTCTTTGCAGGCACTTTACCTAACTCAGAAAGCCACAGGAAAGGTCAAACTGGAAACCTTCCTCTCTGCTGTCCATCCATATCCTTTAAAAAAAAAAGAACACGTATTTAATGTGAACAAACAGTTAGAACAAATGTCATCAATTATACCATTCAAAGCAAAAAAAAAAAAACCAAACCCACAAACTCCCAGAGCAAGAGAAATCCATTTATCTTGTCGAAAACATCAATGGCTTCCATTATAAGCATGTGTTGATAGAGCAACTTTTTAAACAGTTACCCACAGATATACTTCCCATTCCTCTTCAACATGCTAAACATCACCTGATTACTGCTAAGGCAAAACTGAGCACATGGAATTAATTTTTAAAGCGAATGAAGAGATGCAGAAGTTACTTTGGGTTTGTTTGTTTGTTTTATAATGGGATTTATCTATGCTTACTTTACTCAGCTGGGGAATAAGAATATAAATTGACTTTAGAACATGCCAGTCAGGTAGATGTTTATTTGCAAGGGATAGTTTACTTCTTGTTACTGTATGGAGCTTTTGTACAAAGCAAACTAAAAACTCAACCAATAATAAAAATTAAACATACAGTAAGTACTCAAGTGGCAGCTAAGAAAGTTAATAAAATATATAATATAATAATATAATATAAATTCTCTTACATGGGAGTTATGTTGCTGACTTGTCATCGATTCAATGAAAATGTACCACATAATTTAAAGAGGTTAAAATGCTTAATTAGAGTCTATTCATGTAACATTTTTGACAGAGCAATGTTTATCGGACAGAGCTTTTAAGGAAAAATGCTATTGGAAAAAAATATTGCATTGAATCATGTGCAAAAATGAATGTTTTGGCTTTTTTTGTTGTTTTGTTCTTTTTCACGGTCCATCTAGTTTCATTTTTTTTGTTTTTTTAATTCCCCTTTTTTCTCTCATGCTGTTCTTAATGGGTTCTCTAGGCTACTGTTGCTGTCAGGATATCTGTCACCTGCTACGGTGAGGATCAGGCTGTGCACAGAAATTCATTTTCAGTGGATACAGGGACAGGTTTCTTGGCAGTAATGGTAGGAGGCATCTAAAATAAGAAGTGTCATCATGCTATGAGAAATGGGCTCCAGGTAAGGCACCATTTATCGTGTCTTAGGCTTCAGCTTGAGAAAACCAGGCTCCTGTATTTGTGCTTTCATTCTTTTGTTGGCTCATTCTCTTCTTTCTTCTCTTCTTTCCCTTCTTTCTTTCCTTCTTTCCTCCTCCCTTCCTTCCTCCCTTCCTCTCTCTCCCTCCCTTCCCCTTTCCTCCCTCTCTCTCTCATACCAATCAGTTTCATTCTTTTATATAACAGGTTTATTCTGTTCTACACACTGTGTAATTCTGGTATAGTTTTAGAAATTGGCTTTCCCGGGAAGAAAAAGTAAATGATACAAAGAGCCATTGTTGCCCCAGCAGGCTAGAAATTAACTCAAATGCATACAAATTGGTATCACAACAATTCCCAAAATGTTCAGCTTTTCCTATTTTTTTCTGCTATACCCAAAACTCAGCTTTCTGTTAACACAGAGTGCAAATCAATGGTTAGTTTAAAGAAGACTCAAAAAGTGTGTCTGAAAACAGTCTAAATAACTGTCAGTACATATATATTACAAAAGATCTTTCGACTTCACAGTTCTTTGAAAAACAGTTTAGTATAATGATAAATACCTGTGTCTAGCCTCCATCACCTGGATAGTCCTTTTTTACCTTATGCCAGGAATCTAAGCTTCAAGCAGACATCCTAATGAGAGTGCATGCTGTGACAATCTGCTGGGTAAGCTACTATATGCAGAGCAATTTCATTATTCTTAATATATGTGGTCTGCCTATGAATACTTGATGTTTCCTTTTACTCCTATCTCATCAAATTCAGGTAAAGATCCATGAAAAGGCAACTACGAAAAAAACACCTGAGTGATATAAACTCCTTCTTAGCTTTGCATTTACAAACCATTTTTTGTAAGTGTAATTGAATTTGCTGATAAGCACCTGGGACTTTTTTTCTGTGTTGTTGTCCTTAGATTAGTAATGCCTTCTCCTAACCTAATGTGCAACAGCAATTTTTGTCTGTTCACTATTCCTTAGCTAACAAAATTATTTTCTACATAAGATAGCTTTCCTGTGGAGTTCATATAGTCATGATGCTTCAAAACAGCAAGAATCAAGCCCTGAAAGGAGAAAAAAAAAATTACCTTTTCCTACCTACTGTTGTATTCTGCACATGATATACTTCAATACCAGTAGTTTATCACGAACAAGAACATATTATAATTCAGTAGCAGTAAAACATCATAACATAAAGGTAATAAATAATGATTTGAATGTCTGCTTTAATCTAACAAATTCAGTTTCTTATGGCTTCCTTATGGCATATCTAGAACAGATAGGGCAGAAAAAATATGGACGAGAGGATATCCCTACAGTGTCAGAATTGAAGCCTGTTACTGCAGCCATGCAGGGTAGAGCGTCCCTCGTACTTTCATGCAGATTATTCCAGACAACTACATTCTGCAATGAGCACATGTCAAAATGGAGCCTACCTTCTCTACTACTGAAACTGTAATAACTATTCTTAGTAACTCTATCGTGACAAATATTTTGCTGTAAATATTCTTCTGATCACAAGAGCAATTTCAGACACCTCAAGAACAGAAATGCATGCTTGCTAAACATTGCAATTATTCACCTAAAGACCTATTTGACCAAAGCTGTTTTATCATCGAGATGGCTTTGTACATCTCCACAATTCAAAATATTTATCTAATTGAATATATGACTGACTGCAAGACAAAGACTATCACAATAATTATAAATATTGCCTTCAATTTTAATAAACTATACAGTGCTATTTCGTAACAGGCATCTGAATATGCACTTGAAATCACTTTAAAACATGTTTGGATTTCTAAATTTTATTGTAGAACAGTTTACCTAAACCTCTGATTCAAATTGAAATCAAGAGGAGTCTTCACTTATCTCTTAACCAAAAGTTACTGTTTCAAATTTGTAGCACTGTTGCCATAATTTTACAGTTCTTTGCTCCAAATTAATTTTTAATTTATTTTTAATGAAAAGCACTGGAAAGGCAAATCTCATAATGGCTATGCACGCTGATTGCTTTTTCAAAATTTGAGAGGAATATCATGTTAAAAATAGTTGAATAAAATAGTTAAAAACCAGTGGCCAAAATCATGTTTCAGCTGACGTTTTCTCCAGAGAAAATGCTTTCCTTAGAATATTTAATTCCTCTTCAATACCAGTTCCTCCTGTTTCTTTTTCCCCCTCTTTTGTTAAGGAGATGATTAAAGTTGTTCAGAATGACAAAATCAGGTGAAAATGATTACAGCAGAATGGCACTCCCAAGAAATCAGTTCAGGTTTTGGAGGAAACTGGCAACTGGAAGTTTCAGAACAAACAAAAGGCAATACTTGTCTATACGATACAAAGTGAATTCATTTCTATCCTAGCCACAGGGTATTGTGAAGACTAAAATTCCACATGGACGTGAAAAAAGGTCTGGGAAATTAGCAGAAATTCACTGAGGTCTATTAAATACAGAGATACTTTTAGTTTAGGAAGTCCCTGAACTACAAACTGTTGAAAGTGGGAAAAGTATTTAGGGATGCATTGTTCTGTGTTTCCTATGTCCTTACACTCAACTCAATTATATGTCCCCAGTCAATCCATGATTGATCTAGATAGACCTTTGGCTAGAACTAGCAGGATGTTATTAATTTCTGTCTAATAGGAAATTATTTCCAGAGCTGTCAATTTCCTTACTGAAAATATAATTTTTAATGTTTCAAGTTTTTCAATCTGATATTTATCATTATAAGAGATATACTTTTTAGATATCTGTGATCTAAATTTTTGCAATCAAAAGCTTCCAAGTGGAAGCAAAAAGGCAGAGAGGCAGAACAGAGTGTTTATAATGGGTATGATGTATTTCATGTTAGGAAGCCCTGGTTAAATAAGATGCAAAGTGATCTGCGATCCAGAAAAAAAATTAGGAGACTTTGATATGTCTTCACTAACCTATTAATTTACCGATAAGCCCTACGAGCACCCAGTGACATCACAGCTCTCCTCTGAACCACAGACTTGGGTTTCTTCTCCACAGAAAGCAGGCACAGGGTGGAGATGGAGCATACTTCTATGTGCTCAGAACGGACTGAAGTACCCAGCTGCTACCCACCAGGCTACCTATCTAGGCCTGGGGATTCAGAAGCACGCTGTCTCACCGTAAATTCTAAATATAAATTTACCTCCTGATAATTTCTGTACGGCATGAGTAATTGAGCATACAAAGCATTCCCTGTGGAATGAATGTAGGTAAACCAGAGGAAATCCAAGTCTGTGGTTTAGATAAATCCAGAGTTGTACAATTTAATTTGCGTATAATAAAACCATAAAACCTGGTAACATCTGCACCACAACAGGATTTTATTTCATCGCCTACAATTACGGTACCACAACTATAGGGAAAGTCAATGCGAAAATGTATTACAACTCGTTATGACCTCCAAACCAAATTATGTGGAATATATTTAGTGTGAATACATACATGCATACATAAATATAAATAAACACACACACAATATTTAACTGGAAGTGTTCAGCATTTTGTGAAACAGAAGAATATAAAAAATTTATTTCTTTATAATTCACATTAGAAATAAGAGTAAGCATGCTTAACAAATATGGGTAAGCACAATAAACAATTCTTCTGCTATTTGAACCACAGAAAATATCACCTGGAAATGTTGATTGCATTTATTAAATAGGTAGAAGTTACAAGGAAAGACAAAACATTGATTTCTTTTTTTCTTTTTTTTTTTTTTCCCCAAGACAATTATGAATTTGATTCTAGAGAGGAAACAAAAGTATTTGGATGCATTATGTATGTATTTTGTATTCGCAGAAGCTCATTGCCTACCATAACAATTTTCAGCTATCTCTTTCTGTGGTTAAAATGTCACAACAGAAGGAAGTTCATATATTTAAATAAGAAAAAAAAAAGAAGTTTATTGTTATGCATTTATGCATCTCTGTGTTTTCTCATTAAATTTTTCCTAAAGAAATCATTTCATTTGCCAAAAAGCTAAAAGTAAAACAAATGTAATTTCCATGAAATGTTAAACTCAGAGTAGGAATAGAAATAAAATCCTAATGATCTTCAAATCAAGTGGGCTACCATAGGGATCTATCCTAGTACCTGTCCTGTTTAACATTATTATCAAAGACCTGCAGGAGGCAATAGAGTGCACTGATATCAAGTTTGCAGATGACACCAAGCTGCAGGTTATGAGTCAATATACTGAAGGGTAGAGTTGCCACCCAGAGGATCCTAAAAAGGCTGGAAAAAATGCATCAACAGGAATCTTAAGAAAAGACAAATGCAAAGTCCAGCATCATTGCTATGATGCAATGAAAGAATTTTATGTAAATAATTTGAAGCTTTAACAAATTTCTCGCCTGAAAACCTAAAGATTTATAATTCAACATCCACATGATGGCATAAGTTCACAAATACCAATCTCTGCGTGATTGTGTGTAAGTGCTCTAATGGGGAAAAAAGATGTTAGCAGTAAACTAGTTAATTTACAAATAAGCTGATCTAAATATAATCCACTAACCACCAGAAATAGCTATTAATTTTTGTGAGAGAAAATGACAAAGTTTCTTTTCCATTAATATTGCAGAACACCTTAATGAGTTATTAAATAATTTAAATTTTCCTTCAAATGGAGAAAAATTCTATATGGAATGAAGCCAAATCCTGATTTTTTTATTTTTTTAAAAATCTGATTCAGAAGTATATGTTTTGTAATCCTAGCTAAACTCTAATCCCAAGAAGTCTGTAATAAAGCAGGCCTTAAAATGATGTTTCTGAGGTCTGAGAAGAGTATTCTAATTACTGACCCATCCCATCTTTAGAAGTATTCATTTAGTCTCCCAAAGTTCTTTGTCAGGATAAAACAGAGCTTTGTATTCTTGACAACTACCTACCAAAATTGGTGAAACTACAATTTCAAAGTGTCCTCTTGGAAACGTATGCTTCTTTTCCTACCTGAAACAGGTAATAGACTGTGTTGTTCCTGAAATGAGCTTGAACAAGTTGGCATACTTTATGACAATATAATACTTCTACAATATCACATACCTCATCTTTTTCATGTTTTTTAGAAGATAGTTCTAACACATTAAGAATGAGGCCACCGATAAAATAACCATTAATGTATAGACTATGTTTTTCGTCATAAATTAGACTTCAAAATATAATAGAGTATCACCTATATTCAAAGCCTTCATATCACTAAACATTGCAGATAACTGAATCAAGATGCTTGTAACATGCACATACATTTCATGCCTTAAATATTTATTCCTAACTTCATTAAACTTATCTGCAAGGTGGCAGCTTTATCAGGAAGTCTACCTTTAAATAGTTAACTGAAGCATATCCTAAAAACCTAGCAATGTCAATCCATTGCCACTGTGCTTTGTATTATCTTTGGTGAATTAATCCTCACCAAATGAATGATAGTGGTTGCTTTATGTCTAAATCTTTGTTAATAAGTGTGAACATTAAGATGGATCAGAAGACTGCAGTAATTATTTGGTTTGCCTATGCCAAGTTTTATGTTAATTCCAAACATGATCCTGTCACATAATGCCAGAATTTAATTTCAAGAAAGGATTATACATAGATTAGCTGTCCTTTTTTTTTTAAAAAAAAAAAAAAAGAAGAAAAGGAAAAAAACCCCACACATGCCCAAATTTATGTATGAGATATCACATTGTGAAATCATTTTTATTAGCACCCCACAGGGTGTCCTATAAGATATAAGAATTAGGTACATTGCATTTAAATATAATTCAAACACATCTACAGGTAACTGAAGTAATTTCTATTCTATGGATTACAACAAATTAATAATCTTAGAGCTGGGTAAAGATGATCAGAATAATGCGAGGATAAAACATGAGGAGTATAATAAGAAACGTGTTGACATGGCAAGTATGCTATTTGCTTAGTGACATGAGACTGCTTTACTAAAATATACTTCAATAGTGTGTGTTAAAAAGATGGTCCTCGCAAGCATATTACAAGAAATAACAGGCAATGTAACTCTGAGGTAGGATTTTAAAGGGCTTGTTGTGTATTTCTGGCATATCTTCTGTATTACTGTACACATATATCACTCCCCATATGAACTCAGTTAAGGGTTTCATTTTTACATCTCACTTCTTCAACATCATCTTTCACCTTTCAATCTGCAGGAACAGACCTTTCTGCTTTGGTGTTGCAAAAGCAATGCTAGAAAGCAAATTATTCTTCAGGTTCACTGACCTGTCCCAAATATCACGGAATTTCTTCTGAAAATATTTCTGAGACTCAATCCTTTGTGGGCAAATGACTAAAAGTATATGAGTTGTCCTGTTAATGACTTTGTTTAAATTTTTTGCTCAGGTTTATGTGGGAGAAGTAGGTTATCTCTAGTTCTCCTGAAAACTGTATCCTTAAATTTATCTGTAGTTCTCAGATGTCGATTTTTCTAATGCAGATTGTTTTCAATGCTTCAGTATGAATCCCATTTGAATTGTTTTAACACTGATTTTTTTCCTAAAAGCCTTTGACTGCAAAATCATTTGTATATCTTTTTTGTTGCCCGTTTTATTCTATTCGGAGGTTGTTTTATGTCAAATACTTAGAAAATCATAGATGAAAGGGACCTAACTATTAAGATCGGTAATGGGATGGTGGCAGTATTTATGATTAAAGTATAAAAAGGAAAGTTTCTAACATAAATATCTAAAGATGATCAGCAAATCATAGGATCACAGAATCATAGAATCATAGAATAGATGGGGTTAGAAGAGATCTTTCAAGGTCATCTAGTCCAAACCCGCTGCAATGAGCAGGGACATCTTCAACTCGATCAGGTTGCTCAGAGCCCCGTCCAGCTTGACCCTGAATGTTCCCAGGCATGGGGCATCTACCACCTCTCTGGGCGACCTGTGCCAGTGTTTCACCACCCTCATTGTAAAAAATTTCTTTCTTGTATCTAGTTAAAATCTACGCTCCTTTATCTTAAAACCATTACCCCTTGTCCTATCGGAACAGGGCCTGCTAACAAGCCTGTCCCTGTCTTTCTTACAAGTACTTTAGGCACTGGCAGGCTGCTGTGAGGTCTTCCTGGAGCCTTCTCTTCTCCAGGTTGAACAACCCCAACTCTCTCAGCCTGTCCTCAGAGTAGAGGTGTTCCAGCCCTCTGATCATCTTTACTAACCTAATAAAAATGTAGTTCTGGAAACATTTTTAAGTAAAAATCCCCATGCTTTCTCACCTATCGCTCATTTCTCTTTTGACATAAGAAACATAGGCAGGATCCAATGCCTAAAGTTATAATTCAAGTAGAAGATGTGTAGATAATGGAAAATTCAGACAGAAGTCAGTGGAACTCCAGGAGTGAGGGAAAAATGAGCACATCTTCTCACTTGTTCATTTTATGTGTAGAAATTTTAATACTAATTCTCAGTTGTTTCTTTATCAAATAAAGGTACATTGTAGACAGGACCCTCAGCCTTCAACTTTTTTATTAAAGGTGGGTGGGAGTTTGCCACAGAGTCACACAGGTAGCAGATGAGACTACAAACAAGGCAGTTACTGGAAGAACTGTAACATTAGTTTGTAGGGGACAGACATTTGTCTTAAACATTTCTTGGCACAGAGGAAACCACAAGACACCAGTTTCCAGGGCAGAGCCCTGCACAAGAACCCACAGCCTGGTGCAATAGCTGTCAACAAGCTACGGTGCAGGCACAGCGACAGGTCGACTGGTGGTCACGGCACTTAATGGGGGCACCCGACAACCTACGACCCCCTAAGAATACACCTGTATGTGCAGTGGACTGGACACACCACACGATAGTCGCGTGGGTACCAAAGTCTGCGTGGCTAACTTGCTGTTGCCTTGACTATTTTTTGGAACCGAGCGGAGATTTTGGGACTCAGACTGTATAAAATGGTGCCATCAGGAGCTAGGGTGGGCACCCCCACCACCAAGACACCAACAACCAAGAGGACCAATGGGATGCTGCTGGATCCACAGGTGGTGATATCTTCTTTGTCTGTCTCTGTCTCTCTCTCCTCCTCTCTTTATACATGTGGCACGGGACTTGTTTGTCTAGTTGAGTTGTCCAATTAAGTAGTTGCCATTGACATATTGCATCTAACCTCATGCCTTGTATTTTGTAGTAATAAATTGTTAAACTGGTTGGCTGGTGTCATTTCACCTTAATTCAGTCCAGGGGGATCACGAACTTGGTTGTTGGTCCCAAGGGGATGGAGGTTGTCCCAGACAACTCCTTTTGGGCCATGACATGGTTGCACAGGTGTTTTTTGGGGGAGGTTTGCTGTTTTTTTTTTTGTTTTTTTTTTTTTTTTTGTTTTTTTTCCCAAAATCCTGCCTCTTGATAGTTTTCGGAATTATTTTGCTTTCATTTGCAGTATGAGACTGAAAGAGGGGGGTCTTCTTGGAAAAGAATATTTGCAGTATGAATGCTTTGTAGGATCACTCTCAAAAACTTAACAAGTACTTTTTTTTTTTTTTCTTTTTTTTTTTTAGATAAATAGTGCGTGGAAGATCAGCTCTGAAGCTGGAAGTCTTTAATGCTCTGGAAGCTCAGTCTTCCTGAATTGAGAATCTATCTTTCCTCAGTCTTCAAAGATGAAGTGACAGAGACATTACCTGAGGCAAGTAACCCAAGCACACTAAAATGTGTCACTTTGCAGACCCCCAAAGTACATCAGATTTGGATGGCAGGAAAGCCTAGCTAAGTTTCAAGTGCCTCCAATTGAGGCAGACTGGATCTGTTTGGACTCTGGAAAGATCCCTTGATATCTAATGCCATTGCTTTTCTGGTTTAGGTTTCTATAATAGTTCTCAGTATACATGTGCATGTGTAAGGATAGATTGCCTTCAGGGACTCCTACTGCAGGAGTATCTATCTTCCAGGCTGATAGAAAGTGGTAATATTCACTGATGGTAGCCACATTAAACATCACTAAATTAAACACTAAATGAATGTCTTTGTGTGTGTGACTACGATTAGGACTTCGTGTGCTGCTTTTCTCCCTGACAAATAATATAATCAAATAAAAGTGAAGTTTTGAAGCAAACTATTCCAAAACTACTAAACTGCAATTATTCATGTGATAAGATAGCACTGAGAAAATAATTCTTATGGTTTTAAGTGTTTCTAAAAAATGGGATGATAAAAATACATTTCAGATTTAATGCTTTGGATATGTTACAGAGCCATAGTGCATTAAAAGCAACTACTGATTAGTGTTTCAAATTTTAATTCCATAAAACAAGGGTTACAGTATTTTGGTGATGAGGTGGGCCCAATTTCAACTCTGTGGTCAAAGGCAGAAGACTGCAGATTTATAAGGAGACTTTTTTATTTGACATTACAGCAGAGTGCTCTAATCATTATGTGTAGGATAATGCTTTCTTTTTAGTTTCTTTGAATATCAGTAATTTTACTCCTAGACTTGAGATTGATGTACTTAAAATTGAAAAAAAAATACTGTGAATCATATGTAATATTTCATTATGTTCTTTTTTCCTCTCAGTTTAAAGAAGAGAAAAGCAGCAATGATTTTGAAGAAAGTAAAAACATCTTTCTTTGCATTTCTGCTGGCTAAATCCATTTTTTCCCCCCTAACTTTAATTTATGGGAAGGCATTGAAAGTATTTGTGTGTTGGAAGAAAAGCTTACAAATACTTTCTTTGAGAGTAATATACATTTTAGACTGACATTCTTAAATATTCTGCTGAAGTAAATGTAAATGCAGTATGCATATGAAAGAAAGAATATTCATGCTCACTGGTATATTTATTGTGTTATTTACCTAAGGTTCTTAAGTAATTCTTAGCTTCACTGTCTATCTAATATGCAAGTGAGTCATTCCCTAGTATTTCAATTTTATGAGCTCAGCTAGTCAACAAAAGTGAAAATAAAACAAAGACAAAAAATAAAGGAAAAATGGCATTTAGGGTATGATCTTATTTTTAAATTCTTGTTGTATAACAACTGGCACTGTGACCTCACGCCAATCATGTTTGTGTTGCCTCCAGCCTCAAAGACTTCTCTGAATCTGACAGACTTACAGAGTTTATTTATGTTTCCCCTCAATGTAATTGGGATCAGCAATACATCTTCATCTTCAGACCTAGTCTGTTGTGTATTGGTTCCTCAGGAAAAAAGTCTTTTCTCCTTAGGTTTTTGTTTGTTACGCAGAATCTTATTGACCACATATAAAAGATCGTGTTTCTAATGTCTAATGTTCTAAGCCCCTGGTATTGAAAATCTATTTTATTTCCTTTAGCTAGCATTATTTGTTATTTGCATTTAAGTGTTTGGGAAAATTCTAAAATATTTATTATCTCTCCTTAAGTGACTTTAAAAACAGAATAGCCTTTAGTTTCTCTTTCTTTTATGAGGTTTCCTAAAAACCAGTTTCAGGTTAAACTAATCTCCAGTTTGTGAAAAAAGAAGTCTTCTCACAAGCTTAGGAAGCTTAGGACTTTTCATGTAAAGTTCATGTTTCTGCCAAACTGGCATATGTATTTTACTTTTTTCCTTTAGATTTCTCTATTGCATGTATGCTATTACTGAAAAGTAGAGTTTAAGATATACTGTCAGTTCACTGAGTAATAACTCATCCTAGTGATTTTCAATATATCAAGACAAGAAAAAAGCTTGGTAGAGAGGGAAGAGAGGCTGGGAATAGGCAACCTAAATGCAGAATAGTTCAGCGTCACTTATGTAGATACACAACCTGTAAAGTGAACAGGAATTCACTGATTCTTCAAATGTCATTGTTGTTTTTAATGGCCAACTATTGCCATATAAAAGAGAAATTTATTATTAGAAATTACCTCTGCCTATAACAAATCAGTGACTTGTGTGTGCAGCTTTTGCTTTACCTATTAAGCTGTCTTTATCTCAACCCATGAGTTCTCTCACTTTCACCCTTCTGATTCTTTCCCCTACCGAACCATGGGGGAAATGAGTGAGTGGCTGTGTGGGGCCTACCTGCTGGCCAAGGTTAAACCACCACAACTATCAAGACAAAAGAGCCAATATGTCTGGCCAAAAGTTCAAAGGGTTTCAGGAATGAAAAATGTATAAAATGTGAAGGATGGATATAGGATACACTCGTAAAGCTGATATAACTTAAAAACACAGTGACAGCAAAACAGGAGGCTGAACATAGCATTCTGCTCCACTATTTAGAAAAATCATTTTACACTGTAAATTGTGAGACCCTGAGATCGAGAAGATGAACTCTGTTCTTGCCCATCCTCTCTCAGAGTGCCTCAAGCTCAAGGAAGCACTGTCATGTCCATTTGTGGTTCCACTCAAATCTCCTCCAAATGATTTTGCCTACATCATGTTGTTTGATGTTCAGAACCACAGCAATGCTAATTGCAAAAAATATAATAATATAAACACTGAGAATTTGAACTACAGTCACTCATCATGTTTAAAAAGCAACCAGTGTAAAAACATAAGATTCCTTAGACACATAGAATCGAGACAAGTTTCAGGTCAGGAAATTAAATCCCTTTTAAAGCATTAAATCTGTGAAAAAAGAAAGACTTCAACCTCATACCTCCCTTATTGTCTTCCACTGACTATTTTTAGTGTTTATCCTCCGTATGTTTTAGCTTTATGGATCCCATTTTCTGACACATAACTCACCCTATACATCCTGCTTAGCAATTACTTTACCTATCTTACTCTGCAAGAGGGTTCTTAAAGTTAGGTCTAGCAATAAAAACTAACAGTATGCCTGAATCCCTTTGGCTTCATGTGTCAGGTTTCTAGTTCAGAGTGATATTCTGGTTTCTAATGAAACCCTGGCCGCCCCTACTTCCTGCATGCTGGCTCAGTTTGCAGAATGGTTGTGGAACGATGGTTTGTTTGGAGGAAAGTAAGCTGGAATTTCCATTCCAGATATGCAGAGAATGTACACCAGCCGCTGATGGTAGCATGAGGACCTGAACCATGACAACTCCAAAACGCACTGCCATGGAGACTTTTAGTGCTGGAACCCCAATAAAATCTCATCAGAAATAAAATTCAGGGATTTTACAAAGTATCAGTGATGGGACATCAGCTGCTTGATCTCCTGATCCCTGTTCAATGCTCCAAATAACTTGCTATCGTAGAAATAGTTTTTGTTGATTTTTAGGATTCATAAATATGAAAAACTCTTTTCCTTAGCTTTTCCCTCATCTGTTGGTAAAAAATAGTCCCTGGAAAAGCAGAACTAATTAAGAGAAACCCTAAAAAATTCTGAGAAATCATTTCACTACTGGAAATGCATGTAAAGACATAGTGTAGGAATAGTTTGACTCATCTGGTTTATAAATCCTATGGTTAAACTGAAGTACATTCTCAGGCTCTTCTCTCATACCATGAGCATTAAAGAATTATTGTTTGTGGTGGGTTAACCTTGGCTGGCCACCAGGTGCCCACCAAGCTACTCTCTCACCCCTCTTTCTCTGCAGTACAGGGGGATGAAATAAGATGAAAAAAAAAAAACAAACAAAAAAACAACTCACGGTCTGAGATAAAGGCAGTTTAATGAAAATAAACAAACAAACAAAAACTCTACATGCAGAAGCAAAGCGAAAACAAAGGAGATTTATTCCCTATTTCCCATCAGCAGGCAATGTCCAGCCACTTCCTGGGAAGCAGGCCCTCACTGCACGTAGTCGTTACTTTGGAAGACAAACGTCTTAATAACAAATGCCCACCCTCCTCCTCTTTTCTCTTAGCTTTTATTGCTGAGCATGATGTCACATGGTATGCAACATTCCTTCAGTCAGTTGGGGTCAGCTGTCCCAGCTGTATCCCCTCCCAACTTCTTGCCCACCCCCAGCCTACCAGCCTTTTGGGGGAGGTTGAATAGACAACCTTGATGCTGTGCAAGCACAGCCAAAAAAAATCCAAAACATTGGTGCATTATCAACACCATTCTAGCCACAAGTGCAAAGCACAGCACTATATGGGGTGCTATGAGGAAAGTTAACTCCATCCCAGCCAGACCCTAAGTAGAAAATACTTGATATAGCACAAATTCCTAATTAAGAAGATCACAGCTTCTTTCTGTTCAGAATAATCAAGATGTACAAAAATAGATTTTTCTATTTCAAAGTTCAATGATGATTGGATGTTGAGTAGCCATTGTTTGCTTGTTTTCAGAAAACATTTCCTTTAGCAGGATCTTGTGCCATTTCATCAAATTTGGTCATATTAATTCCCTCAGATAATCTCTACATTGTAACTACTGGGGCCGACCATTACTGCTATATTGGTTGGGGACATGCATCCTTTCCAGTATATTTTGTACATATATATATGTATATAGAATATTTGACATTAGAAGGAGTTTCTCTAGCATTGGTGTGTTCTCCAGATTGTGCAAACTGCATGTAGTTGTACCAGTGTTCAAAGTAGGCCTGAATGTCCTGGAGGGAGAACTGTGCATTAAAACAAAACCAATGAAAAACTAGAACTACTGGGCTTTGGGGAGATGGGAGTTGGCCAATAAGCTTCCAGTGTAATTATAAATTTCTGATATATCTTGGCAGTTTTATGGCTTTGATGGGAGTTCATTCCTTCAAGTAGTTTAACTGCATGAAATTTCAGATTTTGATATTTTTCCTCCTGCTTCTCAAAGTTGAAAGCACCTTTTGCTCAACACCACAACAGTGGATCTCCTCCAACTTCCATATTTTCTGTATCTCCATCTTTTAATACATTTTTCCTGTTTCAGAAGAACATGTTCCATACATAATGTTTCTTCTTGGAGTACTCTGCTTTGTGTTCTTACTGTCCAAATACATCCATAGAAAAACTGTCCTACCTGAACAAAATAACTGGTGTCCATGGAGGATAGTCACTGCAAGTGTGTCCTCCTATTTGAATGTACTTCAGAAACAGTACTTTCTCCCCCCCCCCCCATTTTCTACCTAAATTATAATTTCCAAAGTAAGTTAAGGTATTTCCCAAAAAAACAGGGATTTTTTTTTTCCACTAATGTTCCTTCCATTAATATTTCACACTGTCAGTCTGACAAATTCAGAAATAACTGGAATATTAAAGCAACAAGGAGAATTACTCTATATGCTTTCAAAATGCATAAAGACTATTAAGTTCTTTATATAAAAAAAGGCAGATCAATCTTACTTTATCTTATCTAACAGCAACAAAGGTAAATTACAAAGCACATGGCAAAGACACATAAATTGGCAGTTTGCAAAAATTTAGCACTACAATAACGGTGTCAATCACATTAAAATCTTTAAAGTAGTAAGAAGAGTTTTAGGAAGACTTCTTGTGGAATTATGATTTACAATTTAAATTTGTTCTTCCAGTCAAAAAATATATTTGTTGGGCTTCAGTTTAAGTATTATGCTACATGAATATTAATGATATTGCTTTAGAAAAATAAAGGCAAACCTAATAAATCAGATTGTTAGGTCATGCAGTCATTTATCTTGCTTATGACAGCAACAAATACTTGATTTTTTTAAAAAAGACAAAATGTATACCTACAAGTAAAAAGTATTCTAATCTCAATAGGTGATCAAAAGTACAATTTTTGAAATTAAAAGCAAGAAAAAACCATAGAAACATAGCATGGTTTGGGTTCAAAGGGACCTTTAAAGATCACCTAGTGCCCTCCCCCTGCCATGGGCAGGGATATCTTTGATTAGATCAGGTTACTCAAAACCCCATCTAACCTGACCTTGAACACTTCCAGTGACGGGGCATCCATAACTTCTCTGGGGAATCTGTTCCAGCACCTCACAACACTTATCATTTTTTTTTTCCTTATTTCTGTCTAAATCTACCCTCTTTCAATGGTTTAAAACCATTGCCCCTTGTCCTGCCACTACAGGACCTGGTAAAAAGTCTCTCTCTGTTTTTCTTATAAGCCCTCTTTATATATTGATGATTCTGACATTCCCCCAATGTCTGATTTCAGAACTCCTGGGAGATGTTGCCATGGTCTAGCATGGCTTCTTAACATCACCCTTAATGCTGAATCTGTATTATTAAAAGCCTGGCAGCACAGTACGAGTTGGTTTCTAATGTATTTAAATATTGCCACAAATTTGTTCTTTACAGCCATATTCCTTCCTGCCTCAGCACTTTTCAAAGTAACCTAAGTAACCACTTTTCAAAGTTCAGTGGTGAGAATGCTTACCCTGGGATCCAGAGAAATGTACTTAAATGTGCTCTGCAGAGAAGCAACTTTGGTTTGATCTCCCATTTCCCAAGAATTATCATTTCTATGCATGTTTGATGAGAAAGAGAACACTGAATTTTGTATGTCATCTTGTCCTAAAGGAAAGTATGGAAATCAAACATATGAATTCAAAAAGGTAGAGTAGTGAATTGCATTCAGCACGTGGAATATGCTAAACTTAAATGATTCTCAAATCTCTGGCACTTCTGAGTATGACCAGAAACAATTGGGTGCAGGAAGTAAATTTTACAAGGCATATTTCAAAATTTAATTTCTCATAACAAATTTATATTAAAGTGAAATTATATTCTTCCACAGGAAATGTGAAATGTTTAAAACAGATACAAGAGAGTCTGAAGAATCAATTTTAATAGTTTAAAGCTTTACTTTGGATACTTTTGTTACACTGATGTCCTAAAATGCTTAGCCAATTTTGGGATTACTTTGAATTGCCAAGTAGTTGACTGAGGTGAAGGAAAGATGTAATGTGTTCTCCTGAGTGCAGGAGTGTGGTTCAAACACACACACACACACACACACACACACAGAGTTTGGAATCTACTCCTCAAATCCTTAACAGCTTTTGCAATTCCACTATCATTAATTTTTATTCACTGCTAATAGCCATAAATTTAATGTAGATAGATGTCTACATTTAGATGTCTGCAATCCAGCTCTTGAAATGGGATTTTCCTCATTTAACTTGTAATGTATAAATCAAAATGAAATTAATTATGCCATAGGCAATCTAGACAGTTAGCTTAGATCCCTCTCTTTTTGTCATTTATGTTATGATTATACCAGTTATAAGCCTATTCAGATAGAGACATTCTTTTCTTTTATGTTTGTACAAGAGCAAGCACATGTAAGTCCTGAGGGTACAGACGTAACCATAGCATAAATGACACAAAGAATTTTTTTCTAGGAATTATTTTCAATACATACTTTAGAAGCAATTCCTTTTTTATAGGCATCTGTATAGGTGTGTGGGAAGGAGGGTGGCATAGAAGGAGGTTTGAAGAGCTTTTTGCCAGTCGTATTAACTTCCAGTTCCAAAATAAATAATTCCAAGTTAATTGCTGTCAAACATTTTATCAAAAGATGAAAACATAAATATTTAGATTATATGTAAAAGGATTTGGACTTAGATTTTTTAGAAATAAATATTGTATCAACAATTATATTAATGGGAACATGTGGAAGTTAACTGAAACTATATTCATGCAGGTCTAAGTAGTAATCAATTATTTATTCATCACTTCAAAGAAAATGTTAGAGTTTGAAGCTGACACTTCATGCATTCTTTCAAGCTTGCTGTTAACAATTCTAAAGATAAAATCACATGTACACACCTTAGAAGGAAATTATAATATTTTCAAAATTAAGTGTAATAAATTAGGAAATGATACAATTGAGGTTAATCATTAATAAAGGTGCTTAGTAATGTGATCTTTAATTACATTTTCAACCCACAAGACACATAGTCTCATATTTAGTGAAAAAAAATTGCATAGTGCCCATCAGTGGTTTAGCCACCTAATATTTAGGTATTGAGTTTTATCTAGACCACTAAGACCCTTTTTATAGTGAATGGAGAGGTATAAGCACCTCTAGAAAGTGTTTCATTTACTGATTTTAGGAAATATTGGATTGCCCTCTGTCATAGTTGAAAAAAATAGATTGAATTATGAATGCTAACAGGTTACAAATAATTGGGGGGGGGGGGTGAGAGAGGGGTAGAAAGTTTAATGCCCAGAACTGAGCTTCTAAACCCTCAA
>JANXJC010000008.1:23188365-23211437 GCA_027564655.1 Leptodon cayanensis
GCGGGGTAGAAAGTTGAATGCCCAGAACTGAGCTTCTAAACCCTCAAGTAGAAGACTCCTACTTGCTAGCTGCAGTGGGTACAGGTTGGTTGTAAATTTTGCAACAATTGGATTAAACAATACTGGCATGTCCTGAATCCTCCATTTAATAAAGAAAGAGGCATGGGACACAAGCAGTAACTGATAGGGGGATTATGTATTGTGCTTCTCCATATGGACTATTTAGATTGGGGAAGCCACGTGCCACAGCCCACAAAGAAGAGCTAGTGCCAAAAACTAGGGTTTCTGTAAAGAAGAAATTATCTTGCAGAAAAAAAAGGGAGCCTGGAAAGAAGATGACAATCCTGGCTGGAGGAGAGATCTTGGAAGTGGGGGAAGATCCCAGAGGTCAGAGAACTGCATGGAGATAAAACCCAGGGAATGCCCAGGAAGGGATCTTCGCCAGTGACACCCAGAAGTAGTAACTACGAGTAGCAGCACAGCATGAACCAATACAAAGTTCTGCCCAGCCTTCCCAGATCAGCAGAGAACTTTGTGTTGGGAAACGTAATGCTGTGGGCTAGCGAGTGAGCAAGCATATGAGCAAACTCCAGTCTCATTGGTTGTTATCCACATACTCCATCTGGATCCACCATCCGCATACCCATTATCTGTATCCACTACAATTTGTCATTTACTCAGTTTTGCCTGTTAACGGTGCTCGTACGGTTCTTACTTGTGTCCCACACTCCTGGGATTAGCATCTGCAGCAGGACAGTATGCAACAGCTGTGACCTCTCCAGGAACTTTGACTTCCACTCCTCAAACATTGAAGTCTTCTGTTACAAACACAGCAAGGACCCTGCTGACTAGACAGACCCCAGCCAGTTGTTACACAACACTACGGGATGTCATTTATTGTGTCTTGCCTGTGACACCCTCTTGAAGTGACTACCTTCTCTATTTGTTTCATGAAACTATCCACAACAGGTGAAGGCCTGAATATTAACAGCTAATTTAGAGCATGCCATTGGTAAGATATATCTAAAGTTGTTTTTCTCCTTGCAATCATTACGCTGCATTTATTAACATTTATTAATATTCAGTTTTATCTGTGATTTGATTTACTTCTTTTGCATAGTCCTTAAGCAATTCTTCACAGTCAGTTTTAGCTTTCATTGCTGGAATAGTCATGGATCATCAACAAACTTTGTTCAGAACGTTTTCTGGATCATTGATTAGCATAGGTCACCACACTGAACTCTGCAGGAATCTCCTGTTATTTTTCCTTCACTTGAAAACTGATAATCTGTTCCTATGCATCTTGTATATTTAATACAAGCAGTTATCATTAACTTTGAAGAAATCTTTGCTCTTATGACAGCTTAATTTGGGTAAGGGACTCTAAGAAGGGCTGTCAAGAACTTTTTTGAAATATAAGCACATTTACATAGTGAATTACTCTTCTTTATATGCTTATAAATTCCTTCAAAAAACTCTAATACTTTCTAAGACATTTCTTTCTACAAGTCTTGTTGACTCTTCCCATCATTTTTACCACCATCTCCACTAATTTTATTCTCTGTGATAATATTTTCAAAGTAGAGAAACCAATATTGCTTGTTCATAATTCTCCGTATTTTCCTAGAGTCCTTTTTAAGTTATCATTTTAGCTGACATTTAAGAAGTTGGCTGTTACCTTCTGTAAGTAAGTTCCCCATTCCTAGTGAAGAGTTTCCTAGTTAAGTTCCTTCAGGATTCACAAGTATATAATATCTGTTTCTCCCAAACTGGTAAGAAATGGTAATAAACCTGCTAAACAAGACAGCATGAGTATTATTCATCCACTTAACTATGAAATATCTTCTGCTGGTATTCTCCTGTAAGTCAGTTCCTCTGATTCTTCTCTGTGAGGCGTGAACTGTCTTTTTTGTTCTTCTGTAGTGACAGTGATGCAAATAATTTTTTTCATCAATTATTAATGAATCATCTAGTTCCATTTATACTCCCTATGAGATTCTTGTTTCTGTTGTGATTAAACCAATTTTATTTAGCAGTATTTTATTCTCATAGAAGTCCCCTCTCAAAATCTTTTTCTGGCATGTCTCATATCAGGGAATTGTTTTTGTTTTTTTCAGTGCCAGGCTCCTTTCAGAGTTTTGTAAGATTCAGAGGACAGAAAATGACCCTACAATGCATTTTTTTTCAATATCAGAAATAAGTCAACAATCAATCAGTCATTAACACACTTCCAGGGACTCTAAGTTTCTTCTTTGATACTTTCTATGTAATCACTGTCGAGACTCAGTTTTACTTAGTTTAAGATTTGATGCTATTAAAGTGGCATAGGGAAAAGCATTAGCAAAGTGAATGTTTGATACATAAAGAAAGAGAAGAAAATAGAAATACTTGAAGGAAAAATAACCCTTTCTAAAGAGGAGGAGACCTGGATGCTTTATGATTAAATTTTATGCTTTGACACTTTTCAATTCTTTGAAAGCCAGCGATAATAAGGAGAATTACTTCTTAGTCTGAGCAGCAGCTTAAATGAAAGCAATAAAACCTAAATAATCCAACTTTTGTATGTTAGTTAAATGTACTTTTATCTCTTAGAGCTAAAGTGGATAATGAAACTTGTTACTTAAGGGAGTTATCAGTGAAAGTGGAAATTTTGATAATTTTACGTTGCATGTCTAGGGTGTCAGAATAACATATGATTAAAATGTTGCTGCCATGGCTATGAGGGAGTCCTGTGGGTTATGAATTAATACTGTTTAAGGGAAAAAAATGGAGTTAATAGATACTCCTTTTTCTCTTCTTTTCAATTAGAGATAAAACTGAATTCGTTTTTCTGTTCCTAAGTGTCTCAAAACACATTTTAAATGATCTAAGGAGAAATACAGATAATTCCTTGACTTTGTAGGCCATTTAGATAAGCAAAAATAGTTACTGTTAGATAATAAAGAAAGATCCTTATGGAGGCCTTAGGGTTAGACACCAATGAGTACAGAGAGCTGCTTTTTCAAGGGGTGTAAGGTTCAAAGGATGTTTTAAGCAGATACGTATAAAAACTTGACTGTCAGGAACTGAATAACTTTTGGTGTCATTTGGCTGAAGAGAGGTGGTGGATCTTAAAGTCGGAAGATAACTATAAAGGAACACCAAGCATCAAACAGTGTGAAATGAATTAAGAGAAGTTGAACAGTTGTCTGCAAGGTAGAACATGGACATTAGACTGTGCCTGCAGCTTTCTAAACATACATAAAAATGTCTCTTTCCTAAAGGGCTCTGAACTTAATGGACCGAGTGAAAAAAGTGCAGGTAAGAAAAAAGGTGAAAAGTAACTTCTTCTGTCTTACACACAGAATATAGTGACAGAATAAAGAACAAAAAAGGTGGTCCTCAGGCTTAGTTCAGCAAGATGATTACCAAAATGCACTACCTTTAAAACTGTTGGTCCTGAAATTACAGTCCTAGATCTTTACTTGTCTATCTAGGTAAAAATATCTGCAGCCTGAAAATAGATCAACTTTGTTTAATATTCTAGAAAGGCTCTGGATATTGAATATTAGATATTTAAATGTGTTATCTTTTAAAAGTTTAACTTCTAGATTAATTCTATGTCTTGGTAGACTGCAGTGTTTCCAGCACCCTGATAAGCATATATTACAGTGAGGTTTTTGACAACTCCAACTTAGGCACTGGAAAGTCATCTGTAGTGATTAGTTTTAATTAAAAGAGGAGCAAAAAGTGGAAACACTTCAGACGATATGCCATTTTGGTGGCACCAAGTGTAGAAATCCTAGAAATACATATTTCTCAGGAATTTTCATGTCTGAGGGGAAACCAAACTAACAAACAAAAAATTATGCTGTTGAAACCAAGAGAAAAGTGAAAGAATAGCCATTCAATGCTGTCTTTAATGATAAAAATGGCACATATTAAAAGAAAATGTTATGAGTACTACTGATGTGCAGAATTGGAGAGAAACTTAAATTTCAGACTTGAAATGATTCGTCATTTACCATGAATTGCTGAAAGCGCTAATGATAGCCTGCTGCTTTAGAGTGACTTTCAGCTCATTTTACCCAAGTACTTTGTTAGGGAGCATAATATCAGTTTGGTGCAGGTTTCAGTGTTTGGCACATGCTAAATGTGATGTGGCAGCTTTAACTAATTTTAAAAAAAGATCAGTAATGAACACTACAATCAACATAGTACCTCATATTTATACTGATAGTAAATGCAATATTAATCTGAGCTCTGTACACTATTCCGTTCTCTGAAGTCAATCACATAACTTTATGTTGACTGCTAGAAGAGTGTTGCAAAAGACGCCTGCAGGGATGGGTGAACTGGTGATTGTAGCAGGCATATAGCTTTTCTCTTTGTGCTACACATGCAACAGATAACTGAAGATTCAATCTTCTCTTTCCCATCTCATTATGAGGAGGGGAAGAGGTGATATGTGTGTTTCTGGCCTTTGGACTCTCTTTCTCTGCCTCAGAAACACTTGAGAGCTGATACCTGCCTACAGCCATAAAAGCTATTAAAAAATTACAAAAGCTCAGATCAGCAATAGCATTTTGCAGTTCAGCCAGGGCTTGCAGCTTGAGAATTGCAAATATCTTGGGCCCGCCGGTGAGAAGTAGTGCCTTTGGGAAGACATTCGAAAAATTGTACAGGGGGTGTAGCCTGACATGCAGGCGAGGAAATAGAGGCTTACGATAAGGATTCTAAGGTACATTTTAGTATTTTTCAGAAGTGACCTAAGCATTTAGATGCCTGAACTCTAAGTGCCAAAACCACTTTTCAAAGCACACAGACTCCTAACCCACTTAGAAAGCCTCTGCATCAGCATTTTCGTTCAAACCAGGCGTGCGCTTTGAAGTAAATCTCCCAGTTGCCAACACCCTCCCAGTCCCCCCTGCCCCTTACCACCCTTCACGTTGGAGAGCACAAACTCACCCACCCAGGACTCTGAGGGTCTCCCCAGCCTTGCCTTGGCCTGCGCCGGCTGTAACTTGTTGCGACAGTCCCAGAGCTCAAGTGACTGATGCCTGCCCTGCTGTAGGGGAAGCCCTGGGAATACCATGGGTGGTAAAGCTCTTACGCTCCTCAGCTCTCACAGACTAACAGACAATCCCCCTTTACATTAGGCTTTGTGCAATTTTCCAGGTTGAGCTGGGACCCAGTGAGAAGAAAGCAGACAGTGATAAAAAAACCACATAAAAATAGCCCCAAGTGGCCCCCAGGTCTCTGAAGTACAGGACTCCACTCCTGGTCATGATGTCATGATGCGACTCATTCACTGTAAACCTTCCCTCCCATCCTTGAAACCTGCATCCATCAAGCTTAGGACTCAGGGGAACATTGGAAGAATGAGCATTGCACCACAGAAAAGAGGTAGATATCAGGAAGGGGGTTTACGCATAATAATTTGAACTGTATTATTATTATTGAGGGGTTTTTTATTAATTACGTAATGTGGACTATTAGATGGTTAAAACGTTAACTAGACGAGCAGTAAATTTCCGTTGTCATATACAGAGTGTTGTCCCTTTTGACCATAGCAAGATTTTGAGTGAAACAATACCTGTGGAGAAACAGATTTCAGGTCCTCGACATTAACTGTTTTGCCCGTAAAATCCCTGTTCCTTGTTATTGTAGACTTCCCGATAGAATCCGATCCTTGTTATGTCTTTGGCACCAAAATAAGACCAAAGACAGCTTTATCTTTATGCAAAAGTGATATCCAAAATATCTCCAATCGACAGTTGTGAGGCTGCGTGGTAGCAAGCTCATTCCGTACTTCTTCTCAAAGGGGACATATCTGAAAGAGAAGCTTCCTATTAAAATCGGCTCCTTGGCTGACCATTGTCTAGCAAAGTTCTTCAGATTGTCTATTCCACAAGAGGTGGTGTTTTAGTTTCTAATCTATCCAGAATACCTGCCCTAAAAACTCTTCCCACAGTCTTTTCTGCAAGCCCTTTCCAGTGCCTGTTCTCAGACTGCCTGACAACACTGACTACCTGTGATTTAGGACAAAAGGGGGGTATGTATTTTTTTTAAAACCCTGTCATGGTAACCAGGTCTGAGTGAGAGCTCTAAACTGGCAGTTTTTCAAGAGCTGGATGATTTTCTTCTACCTATCGGCAGAAGTTCACATGTCCCAGATGCTGTGATTTTAGGTGTTTAGTAGGTTTCCCAGTAATCAAGTAGAAGTGTATTTAAGTTGTAGTTAGATATGTATGGCTTTCATTTTTTGTTGGGATTTTTTAGCTTTAGACAGTTATGCAACAAAATACTTAAAGAAAAACTTAAAAAGTAAAGAAGTAATGAGAAGTGTCATATTCCACAGCATCTAGGTCCTTGTGCTTTTTTGGTTAGTATAATTTCTCTCAAATTTCTTTAAGGGTTATTAATTCATGTCGCCTGTAGTGGATGACAAGAGGAGGTGGAAGTTTATTGGACTGTCAATCACAGTTCCAATGAGTGACACATTCAGTAAGCCCCTATTTAGCTAAGGTTAACTGGGTTCATGTTCTTTTGTTTGGGGTTTTTTGCATGTTTTTTTGTTTGTTTGGGTGGGGTTTAGGGTCTATTGATAGACTGGGTTAATTCCAGCAAGCTGTTTTAGGTAAGATTTTATTTAAACAGGTTGGAACCTATTTCACAGTCTAAAACATATATACACAAAGCTACCACAGGGACACATTGTGCATTTATAAATGGAAAAGCAATTGTCAGATTCACAGAATTTCAGCACAAACTTGGCAGATTTTCTGCTTGTTCCTGGCAGTGTTGAATGTATTCCAGTTCATATTTTTTTTCTGTGTGTACTAGGCCCAAAGCCAATACATACACCCACATATGGGGAATGCTTGGTACAACCAGATGTTAAGAGATGAATTCTTCTAGTGTTGGCATCTGGGCCTGGGTCTGCTCCCTTGGCACGTTCCCCTCTCTGACTCCTTGACTGGTTCTGCTGCTGGCTGCTGTGACATCTGTTCAGCTGTCTGCAGGCTTGGTAAAAGGCTGCTGTGTTTCTTTATCTTTCTGGATGTCAGATTTCTTTGATACTCTCAGGGGCATGTATAATTTAAATTTTATTCCATTGTGCTAGTTAATAGGGCAAAGTATGGATTTGCTAAATGATCCATATCAAGACACAAGGACCTCATATATGGAGGGAAAGAACTTGATCCCCATGTCTCTATTTGTTCATTGTGAAACTGTAGAAACTTGTTTATGCATTTGTATTTTCTTACATAATTTACATGCTTTTTTATTTTAGTTTTTTTTAATAATTTTTTTAAATAGTGAGTAACCATACCACAACTGCTTTAAAGAAAAGCACTCATTAGTTAGGCTGCGTCTATAAAATCCATGCCTTTAAAACAGGACCCCCTGTGACACCAGTTCATTATTTAAATAATTTCTCTATAAACAAAATGCAACTATACTTAATTCTGTATTATTTGCTGGTGTACTTCAATAGTTGAATAGTTTTAATAGTTAAAAAAAGGAGGAAAAATGGCCTGGGGTGGGAGAAGGATGTGATGATGTATTCGACAATTACAAGTGTTGTGCTACTAAACCTAGCTGTGATTAACAGCATGTGATCCCTTCTTGTGACCATCAAAAGGCTTAGAATATGTGTGAGATTTTTATAGGCTTGAAGTGCATGAGCAGGTTAATATATGTTGCTTCCTATGAAGTATTATCAAAGATTGTTTTTCAATCAAAAAATAAGCTGGATTCTGACTTCTTTTGGCTAGTTCTTTCAAATGCCATGTGTTTGTATTTTTCTCAGACTGAAATCCCCTCCTTTTTTGAATACGATTGCAGTTTCTTTTGCTCCCCACCTCACTCCACACCAGAGCTACAAGAATCTATTCTTACGGAGCTTCTTCCCTTTGGAATGTTTGATCACTTGAAAGATGCAGTGACTCAGACCAGCTTCTTCAAAGCAAATATTGTTTAACTACACATGAGAGCAGAGCAATCAGAAAGAGAAAGGTTAAAACAACAATTCTTAGTTGAGCTCAGTAATTCCTTTAAGAGTTAGGTAGGTTTAATTTATGTTGAGTGTTTGAACTCCTCTGAGAACAGTTAGTATTTTCTTCTCATTGCTTTCTCAGTTACTGAAACGAAATGCTTTGTTTAATTTTGTTTAATAAAGGAGATTCTTTTGTGTTTATTTACTGTTTATTACTGTTTATTTATGGTTATTTTTTTTCCTTTTAGTAAAAAGTATGTGTCCTTTCAAAATCAGTTTTGAATGTATTGGCTCTGTACTTTACTTCTTACATTATATTTTGAGACAGACAGTTAGAAGCCAGACTGGTTACCCTTAAAAGAAAGGAGAACCATTTTCCCAGCAAGGCTGTTTGGCCTATCCGCTTTCCTTTCAGATTTGTGCATAAATTGGTTGAGTAGAAATAACGGCCACGTTTAACCTAATCCCAGAAACCTGGGAACGGCATGGTAAAAAGCTCCATAACTATTCACGTATTCATTTTAAGAATGAGTTAAGCTTACATTTTAAGAATGAGATAATCTTTGGGAACTGGACTGGAGAACTGGTATCCCCTTTTAAAAAGAGAAAAATGAAGATAAAAGTGGAAACATAACTTGAAATAGAATAGTAAAAGAAATCCTCAGAGGTTAACACTGTAGGCAGTCTACTATAGACTCTTAGGATTATACTCATATATAGTTTCTGAACTCTTCCTAGAGTAATAAATGTACAACGACTCATAATTCTGGGAGTTTTTAGCAGAAGAAAGATATTGTTAATAATACTTTAGACAAAGTATCCCTGGACGTAACAGCTGACAGATTTACCTACCTGACAGTAAAAGTGCCAATTAAAAAATGCTGCATTATACTTGTCATAGATAAGCAATGAAGACCTTATGATCAACTAGCCACAGAAAATAACTTTGTGTCAATTGCTGTTGATAGGATCTTCTTGAATTAAATGTAAGGACTCTGATTTCAAAAGGAAGGCTTTTGATCAACACTGCCATGTAGTCAACTTTCCTATGCTCCATGCAGTCTAATATAATAGATTCAAAGCACAGTATAAATCAAGCTTAAATGCTCACAGAAAGAGATTTAAAAATTCTTAGATTGAAAAATTAGTCACTCAGGTGTTATATCACCCATATGTCCGTGTACAACCCCAACCCTACTGTTGCATAAATATTAATAGCCGATTTCATCTGTGTGAGCATGTAGCACAATTTGTCTGAACAACTCAGTTTCCTAGCTGACTCTTACCCCAGTACAGAAAGCTAATAGGTCTAGTTCATCCTACATAAGCCGTATTATGAGGGTTTAACTGGTAATTGTTATAAAGAAGGCCTCTACATACCAGCCACATTTCACATTCAACATGCAGAGAATGTGGCAGCTAAGCTATTTATTTTTATTCTACTTACTCTATCATTACTTTACATTACATTAACTGCACACCATCCCCCCTGCACACTCAATCAGGTATGGGTCCTCCAAACCCCTGCATCATTAACTACATACCAAAAAGTCATTATTATCTGATTGCTGTTCAGCAGACTTTGTGAAATGAATTGGTGGTCTCAGGCAAATGTCCACAACCGAAAGAGTTAGTGCTGCAATTGGTATTGCTTTACTCCATTATTGAAAAAGTAAGCAAATAGTGCATAGAGCGGTACATCACCCACTGAATTATACTGTGACTTGTAAAGGTGGTCTTTGCAGCTAAACTTTACAAAGCTACGTGAAAACCTTATAAAGCCAAATGAGGCAATATGGTTTGTTTGCAGCAATCTGTGTTTAAAAACTGGGATTTTCTGTGTCCATAACTATCAATCAGTTACCATAGGCTATAGACACATGCATATTAGAGAAGAATTAAATTAGGTGAACACATAGGTAAAATGTATATGTTTTATTCTAAGAGGTCTAAGGTTGAAGAATGCCAAAACTCAAAACAAGTCCTGGAACACTATTAATGGAATGCCACAGCACTTCAGGGAAAGCTAAGCAAGAATAAAAACTGAGAAGAAAGCAGAAAACCTAATCTGGTCTGCAGTGAACATCCTTCCATCTCCAGCTCCTTAGGTGCAATAGTTGAATGAGTTACTGCCTGAATAATTCACTCACAGATCCATTTTCCGTGGTCCTAGTTCAAATTTCTGTAAAGAAAGTAAATGTATATAATGTGTAGGTGAACTCATACACATTGCTGGGAATACACACATATTTGCCAGAGAGCTACACAATTTGTTATCTGGGATAGAAAGAAAAGGTTTTGTTCCTACAGAAAATATAGACTATGATTCTAAGGGTAAGAATTATGAAGTACACTTAAAGTGTATATTTTAGTGAAGGAAATCTCTCAGTGGTAAGTTTGAATTAGACTGGAAAGCCTTTGCACATGTTGGTGAACTCTAATTCGGACTAGTATTCTGAGTATCAGTAGGACTATTCACATTGAAAAGATCATTATTCATTAAAATCTGGGTAAAAATGTAAAATCCATAAGCCATACATTTAAGAACAAAATTAAAATAAACCCTTATAGTTTGGTCTCTTTATTTTATGCTTATTTTTGCAATCCATAGAAATTCAACATGAAACAGAAAAGAAAAAAAGAAAATTCATAAAAGAGTACACAAAAAAATATTCAAAAATAAGGTCAAAGTTCCCAAGAACAGTTGGTATTTAACAGATGATATTACTTAAGTGTTATGTGGCCATTCATATGACAGTATCATCAGAAGTAACACTATAACATTATATATTGATGTCACATCAGCACATAATCATAGTCTAATATAGCATGATGATAACAGTAAAGAATTAGACAGCTTTTGAAAAGTAATATATTCCCAGTCCACTTCTGTGCCTACAAGTTTCATCTATATGTACAATTGGCAATGTCAGATGTACTAGGAAAGCTGTGAAGGAATCAGACAGGAGTAAGCTCATTCTTTTATTTATTTATTTATTGCCTGATTCTTGATTCTGTTACTAAAACAGGAACTAAGATATCTCTGGGCAGAACAGCGTGACAGGCTTATCTTCTTGGCAGATAAGTGTGCCCGAGAGGATGCTGTAAACAAAGGCCACATATTTAAGAAACATATCTTTTCTCATGTAAGAAATATTAGCAAAGGTTGGTTTTGTTGCAGAATAGTTGGTACATGTTCTTTAAAAATCATAGGATTCCAGTACATTCTCTCAGATTCCCCATTGTTCTCTTACAGACCAGGACACTGGCATCCATAAGGCTCTGGATGAGAAGAGGGCTGAAATATTGTGATTTATACCATAGAGTGAATGCACCTTTTGCTCTTTCTATCATGCTTCTGTACAGCACCAAGCTATAATTTTCACTGCATCATTGCAGCTAATTGCAGCTTCAATTTCCAGTTCACATTATTTTCAAGCAGGTTCAAGGCAGCACCTCTCGTAGGTCTGCAAACTGTGATAGAGATGTGAGCTCTTTTCTTACGCAATGATAAGATGAGAATCTCAGCATGTGAAGGAAGTGATAAAAATATTTTTTTGGCACTACTTGTATACTTGTTTGCTGAGTGCAGATATCTCATGATAGAAAAAGAAATAAAATACAAATAGCTACAAAGAAGACATTAAATGCAACATCAGAGAATGAATTTTTTTCTACTTGAAAAGAAGTACCTATGATGAATGTGGCAATTACTGTGAACAGACAAGGCAACAAATGAAGGACTTGGAGAATGGTGCAGATAGACATTCATGACAGATGTTATGAGGACGCCAACGGACAGATTGCCAGACAAGTAAGTCAGAGAAGACACTGACAAATATAGTGCAAGGGATAACTTTTCAAAGAAGGTCAGGAAAGAACTAAAATGAGCTTATATAACGTAAATCTATAACAAGTCTATGCTTGGCATCTTAAACAATTACAAAGCAGTATACAGAATGATAAAGAGAAGTTACCACATCAGATAAAAAAACCTGTACTCTGAAGGTGTTTCTTTGCCTGAAATAACTGCCTCCTCTGCTAAACTGTACCCTACAAAACAACTTCAGCTTTACAGAAGTGCTAGAGGAATCGATACCTTAGGCATGCATAACAAGACATGGGGAGAGGTACATAGCTCAGAATGGGGTTCAAAGTATCCAGTGTGAAGCAACCTAAAACTACCAGCAAAGATATATTGAAAAGATGGCTTGGCATAAAGAACAGCATAGGGAAAAAATGTGTATGCATTTCACCTAAATCAGAAAAACGCAAGGATCTGTGCTAAGGTTTTCAGAGTTGAACTTTCTTGGAGCGATTAATCCAAGTTATATCTCTTCATTCTTCTGTCTCCCTCTCCCCCTCTACATACATGCTTATCTGCTGTTACGTAACACATATGCATACACAGAAATACACAGAGTCCCACCCAAATATAGAAATCTGTGCCAGTTCGCCTGGGTAAAAAGCAGTCCTGTGTTCAGAACTTCAGTTTGACTAGGTTTAGAGAAGGAATTTGAACTAAGCCATCACATCCAGAGGAGAAGTTCCAAGCACGGGGACATGAGATCATATGGGGGAAGATTATGTCCCTTTAAAGAAAAAAGTCTCCTACCTAGGTGTTTCATAGGACAAAGAAGTAATCATCAGTGTGAGAATAGGAGGCTGCCATGTGTGTTGCACCATACCATAATAACCTAGGCAGTTTCGTTTTGTCCCATGGTAGATATATATTACAAATAAAATAAAGTCAGCATATTGGAAACTCTTATTTACCTCCTCTAATAATGCACTTATAAGGGGTGGTTTCAGTAGGGATGAAAAGAAAAATATTTAATATTAATAAGCACAAATTATTTTTAATATAAGTATATGCTGTAGCTGATGAATTTTATAGGAATATTCTGCATTTTTTGCTTCTTTCATTGGCGAGCAAATTGATTAGACTGCATGTCCAATGATTTCGTTACTTTTTGTTTTGTTTTCTTTTTACTTCCTGTGAGTTGTCTAGTAGTGGCCAAAATAAGAGACAAGGTGTTGCAGTATATAGAAGATTTCTCAGATTTGATTATGCATTTCTGTCATACAAGGAAAAATATCAAGTTCAGGAAGCTAAATCAACAAAATCTATTGTGGATATTGAATTATTTAGTAGCATGTTAGCAATTAAAGAGTTTGCTTTTAATTTTAATACAAATACGTTTCATGGCATTGACTTTCAACCACTAAATAGAGTCATATTATATCACCTATGTTCCTTTTTACAGAAGTTAAGACAAAAAATACATAGTTAGTAATACATCTAAGGTTTATTAACACTCAGATTATGTGATAATAAATTATACTTACCTGGAAAAGAAAAAAAGTTTTAACATTTGGTGTTTAAATCATACTTTGTTAGGGTCCCCAGTGCGACCTTGCCCTCTCCAGCGTTTTTGGCTGCCTGTGCTAAAGGGCAGCCTGGATCAAACTGCTGTAAGAAGAGCAGTGGGAAGCGGGGTCCTCCACCTCACCTTCCCTCGGGAGCTGTATTTAAAGTCCAGCCCTGGCCCTTGGTCTCTGCCTGCGTGACTGTGCACTCCTGCCCAGGTACTTCAAGGATTCAGATCCAGACTCTGATCCACCCTTATGGAGCTGTCCACTCTCTGTTCTGTGATACACTTCAATGCAATCTCTTTTACTTACTACAGCTAAATAAAGGGAAAAAAGGAAAAGAGAACTGGTTAATGAAATGAACATACTCAGACCACATAATCCAGAGTCTAGTTGTTGTTTGTTTGTGATGTGAACAAAACTAAACTTTGCCCTTCTCGAGATGAGGGACAAGAGAGTGAGAGAGACGAGACAAGATTTTTTTCCCCTCTTATGCATTTTTTTCACATGAATATATAAATATGTTAATTTCCTACATGAGAACTCTGCATAACAAAAGCCCTTCACCTCATGAAAATAATTTCATGAATATTTGTGATGTATTCAGACACTATAGAATTAAAGACTGAAATGTAGTGTATCGACATTAAGATCGAGAAGGAAATTGTAATACTGATACTTATTAGCTTGTCATTGCTTAACTTTGCAATATTCACATTTTGCCATTTTAGTTTTCAGTTCAGTTCTCATTTTGTATGAGTCGTGTGTATTAATATCTTTATATATCTACATTTGCATTCATGCTCTGTAAGTCTACAGCATGAGAAGAATCCCAAGAAATCACTAAGAAGTAAACAGAATACAGAAAGAGGGAAAAAAGAGAGGTAAAGCTAGAATCTCAATTTTTTTCTTCAGTGCCTATTTACAAGCTTCAGCTGCTTGAACTGGAGAAATAAAAACACCATTCCCACAAAAGTAGACTAAAGAATACATTATTTTTCTCTGTTTCTTCCTTTCTAAAGTAGAAGTCACGTCTGGGGATTTCAATAGTAATGTTCATATAGTCTCCAAAAAAAGGGAAAAATGTATTTTTGTATATAAGTAGTAAACCAGCATATATAATGCCCTACGTGAGGAGTAATCTGCTGTTCCTGTGCAGCAAATTACTTCTTTTGATTCCTAAAGGTACTACATCAAATGTGCTTTTCCTGTAAATATTTTACTAGGCCAGAGACAGTAAACCATTGTCTTTTTATTATTATAGAATCACAGTTTCGTAGAATCGTAGAATATCTCAAGTTGAAAAGGACCCACAAGGATCATCAAGTCCAACTCCCTGCTCCTCGCAGCACTACCTAAAACTAAATCATATGACTAAGAGTGGCATCCTCAATATTTTTGTATCAGGTCAATCTATCCAAGGATAATATTTTTTTCTGTATATTATTTTATGTTTGTAAATGCATAATCTGTGCTGAAATAAAATTGAGAAATCTGTACAAGTAGTTTGTATTGCTGTACCGCTGGCTGGTTCAGCAGATCAGTTCTGAATTAATAAGTAGGACAGTAGCAGCATTTACTACCTTCTGGTTAACATATTTGGCAAGTTTGACAAAATAACTTCCAAAATATGTTAAAAAACAGAACCTTATTTTTAAGTAACTGCTTCAGGTCAAGAATTTTCATGATGCAGTTACCACAAGTCCAAAACTGGCAGTGAAAATCATCAAAGATTTTTTTTTTTTAAGGTGTAGAAAAAGTCAGCAAAAGGCTCTCAGATAATATTGCTGTATAAGGGAGGGCAAAAGAAAGTTCTTTTTTGAGCAGAAGTGATCTTGCAGGTATTAAAAACAAATATTTAGTTAGTAGGTAAAATGTCAGTCTGAAAAGAGAAGACACAGAAAACACATTTCCCAGCTAAAACAAGCATAAAAGAAACAATTAGAAAATGTCATCATTGTCCTGTACTTATACAAAGCAAACGTGGAAAGGTTTTTAATTATAGTCTTGATAAGTCAGTAAAATGAATGCGATTAAAATGATACTATACCTGCCAGTATAATATTTAGCAATTTTCAGTGAGAATCTCAAAGTAAATATCAAAGCAGGTCAAGAAATCAAGGAACAGTGTCTTCATTCCTGAAAAAGAAATGTTAACATACCAGCATTTCTTTGACTACTATCGATCTTGTTTAACACAGCTGCATTTTTTTTTAGCAGAGACCTGAAGCTCAACAGTCTGGTTTTTATATCTTTTGATTTGTAATATTCCCCAGCAGCAGTTATTCAGGAGCCAGATGATTCTTTTAAATGAACTGCCTCATTTCTCCTCCTGTGTCTTGATCACAGCATCCCTAAACTTATGAAAAGTTTATATATTCCTAAAGGTATGATATAATATTTAACCGTAGTCACTTTGACTATCGGTAGATATTAAAATGAAATAGTCTATTTTTTGGTCAAGACAGAAAATCATTCTCTTCTGAGCAATCAACAGTGCTCATTCTTTTAATTATTATTCACAATATATTTTTAGAAATGAAAGCTGTCGATACACTTGAGAGCAATTTAAAGTAATACATTCCAATATATCCTTTCAGGGTGACTTCTCCTGATACCATAATACCATAGGATTTTTTAAGATTGGGAGACCTTTGCTATTAACCCATTAATGATGGTAATAATGATAAAGATCAGGTCTGTAGACTGATCATGCTAATATTTCTCTAAATCACTTTATATTTCTTATTTGATTTTGTCTGGTTGGGGTTTTTTTCTGAAATCTGAAGTTAAACCTTTCAAAAGTTTAACTCCAAAATGTTGGTTTGTGTATGCTGACAGCGCTAATCCTGTTAAAAATAATCTCTTCAGCTGGCCCTTGGAAATGTTACTGAATTTTTTCTTAATTTAAAATCCTGGAATTGCCCAAAGGTGTCCTTTTAATTTTTTTTTCATCCTGCTGTGTCTCATTACAGCCTGCAACTAGCAAGCATGCTTGAAGTTAAATATTCACAAAGACCTACAAACCTAACAACCTTTATCTACGTAATTATACCTATATAGTATCTGTTACAGTTTCTTGGTGTCTAAACAGGTCAGTGCCCTCTAAGTAAGTTTGTGAAGAAAGATTGAGAAATATTTATATTATCAAACTTTGTATGTGGTGATGTCAAACTGTTAGAGTAGCTGATCCAAACTTAATTAACATTTTACAAGAAACATCCTTCTCCCTTGATTTTAATCTTTGTTACAACAATTCACAGGCGTCTTTCCACGTGAGTCCGACTGCGGAGTTAAAATGTTATTTTGGATATGTTTGAGACTTGATTCAAGGATAGCACCAGTTCAGAACACGGTTTAGGCATATACTTTACTGAATAGTAAAGTAGTAAGTTAAAATTGGTTTAATGTTCAGGTCTGGAACTATCTCACCTTGCTCTAGGCACCAGTAGCTGCATAGTCTAGGCCAACTAGCCACCTCCTTGTATAGCCAGTAAAATTAAGAGAGGTGGGCTGTGGGATACGTCCTGTCCCCTGCAGTGGAAGTGCAGCCTGAAATGAGTGACGTTCTCTGGTCCTAGGAGACCGGGGAATGCTAGCAGGTAGGGTAGCAGAATACCAATGGATGTGCTGAATAAAACAGTCGATGCCAAGTACCAAATGCCCATAGGACATGTATTTCGGGGATCTTACCAGTGAACAGCCTGAGCTGGGGCCAGTGGACTGGATGCCCATCAGCAACTGGAGCACCACAGCTGTGTCTTGAGAGTGCAGCTTTCCATTTAGTTTTAGACAGTAGGAATTTGCACTGCTCTGAAGTCAGTCAGTGAAGTCAGTCAGAGCTCAGTACATGGAGGTGACTGGGAGACTTGCTCAAGAAGTGCATCCTGATCCAAACTAGAACACTAATGTGTTGTTAGGCTCCTTGAAGTGACAACAGGTACCTAATAAATTCAGCTGCAAATCATCTTGCTTTTCTAGTTTTGCTTTGCAGAGGTGGAAAGAGAGAAATGAAGGCGAAGCTTAAAAATTACCTCACGTGAGTGGGAAGCTCTGAAAATTGTGGATTGCTACCAATATCCACTAACTTCCAGTATAGATGTTAGATTAAAACTGCAGTTCAATTTCCCTGAGCAGGCAATAATAAAAAGTTTTCAGCTTTCAGTTTTATCTCCAGATTTATGAATCATAGATGTTAATTAAAAAGAAGGACTGAGATCATTTCACTTTACCCTGCCATCATTTGTTTTAGTTATAAAATGAGAAAGAGTCCAGTAGATAGAAGAACACAATCTTTTATTCTTCAAAGAAGACAGTTTTGGCACATGAAATCAAGGAGATCTGACTTTCATAACTGATGTATGAAAATTGTACAGACTGACAAGAGCAGAACAATAAAGTCTTTATAGTATAAATTAGCTATAAGCACTTTATTTTGTTTTGAAATATCTGTGCATTTAGAATCATAGAATGGTTTGGGTTGGAAGGGACCTTAAAGATCATCCAGTTCCAACCCCCCTGCCATGGGCAGGGACACCTTCCACTAGACCAGGTTGCTCCAAGCCCCATCCAACCTGGCCTTGAACACTGCCAGGGATGGGGCATCCACAGCTTCTCTGGGCAACCTGTTCCAGTGCCTCACCACCCTCACAGGGAAGAGTTTCTTCCTGACATCTAATCTAAACCTACCCTCTTTCAGTTTGAAACCATTATCCCTTGTCCTATCACTACACTCCCTGTTAAAGGGTCCCTCCCCAGCTTTCCTGTAGGGCCCCTTTAGGCTCTGGAAGGCCGCAATAAGGTCTCCCTGGAGGCTTCTCTTCTCCAGGCTGAACAACCCCAACTCTCTCAGCCTGTCTGCATAGGGGAGGTGCTCCAGCCACCTGCATTTATATGCAGTCTTCTCTAAGTTAAATACTTGTTTGTATTTAATGCAGTAAAATGCTACTTTATTAAAACCTGCAAGGATAAAAAGCAAAATCTTCTAAAGAATCAGGTTTTACTACATAGCTCAGAAAAAGAAAACAGATTCTTTTGCAACTGAAACATAGAAGACCGTCTGAGGGTACTCCCTTCACACTGGTATTGGCATAACAAGGCCTCTGAGGATGCAGCTCTTTGCAATCACTATTTTATTAAATGTCAGAAAGTGTAATGTTGAAGGCGCACATTGAAGGCTCATGTAATGTAGCTTACCTTACACACATAACCTTCACAAAAACATCTTCCAAATCCGCTTGCTAAAAGATTTATGGCATCATGCAAGTTTTACACCACTGAGTGCACTAATGGCTTTTCCTGATGGATCCCGCAGGAGTCATGCTGCCTGGAAAATGCCAAAGTACAGAGCAGCACTTAAGCATCACAACTATAGGCTGGTTGGCAAAAAAAGTTCTGGGGCATAGAAGATAAAATATTAAAATATATGAAAGTCTTAAGTCTAAAAGTTTAAAAACCTTTTACATTTTGTGGTATTTAACAAGCATTATATTTTACGTATTAAGGGTCTTAGGAGTGGTATATATCTTACTTGTAGTTCAGTTCTGTACATTTCCACAGTTATAAGAATGATGTCTAAATCATACATCTAAAAGAATGCAACTTAATTACTATAAAGCAATTTAAAGTGAAATTATTTTTGAAGTACCTAAAAGAATTAGGGTCTCACATCTTCACTGAAGTTCAACAGCAGTAGGGTGTCTTCTTCTAGAGGCTTGTAAAATACTCAGCTATAATTATCAGGTTCATTGCTAAGAGACCATCAAAAAGAAGTTGGTTTTTTAAATTTAATTTGGATAAAATAAGAAGTACTATAGCAGAGGATACACAAAATAAAACACGATGATAAGGCCTGCTGGAGATGCAGAAGTTCTTATAATTATTAAAAGGAAATTATTTTATGACCCTGAAATAAGGAAATGTCATAGCTTAATGACATTAGGCCAAACAGAGAATGAAAAAAATTTCTGCACACATGATATCACTATAAATATCATCCAGAATACTATATGAAAGAAACCATAAAAAGTATAATTATTCAGAAGTTCTTTGATTTAAAATTAAGAAAATGTTTTTTAGATTAAACTTGGTATTACAAATTGGACACAGGCCATCACATTAACATCTTTTATTTTAAAATGCAGTTGTATGGATGGTTTCTCTAATTCTTGGGGGTTTTATTTGTTTAAAACTGTTAACTCTTAAAAGGCTCTCTTGACTTTCCTTTCATTTGGAAAAAAAAAAAATCCAAAATATGCATAGTCTGTGTAACTAATTGCCAAGATACAACACCGAGGTCTGTGTTAGAAGAATTAAAATAAGATATGAGATCTACAAAAGACTATTAGGGACCTAAACTGTGTGTTTGGTTGAAAAATGCAACTGTGTCTTGCTCTTGTGACCACAACATAAATATAGCCCTAGAATTTATTTGTAGGTGCCTAACCTTAGACTTCTGCTCATGCACATTTACATAATTCAGTCACTGTCAGGAAGCTTCAGTCTGCTCACCGTAGGAGAAGAGTGGGACAACGAACACATCCTGGTGCCGATCCTACGCTCCAGGTGAGTGGCCTGACTAGCTGACCACAAATCTGTTAGAAGACCTTTTCCGTCTGTTCAATGGCACCTACGGTGATTAATATTTCCTGCATATTGACCTGCTTTTAAGGATGAAGACATTCTAGAGCAGACTTTTAAGACTGTTTCAAAATTGTTTTAAAAACATAATAAAGAACAAAACAAGACTGAGCAGTAAGTAAGGGACGGCATAATTCTGCAAGACAGCTTGCTAACACAGACAATTGCTTTGAGTTTCACCAGTGTTAGACCAAAATTAATTTTCCTTAAATAAAACATAATTTGTTTTACACTTTTAAAGAGACAGATCTTTCTTGGACTGACCTTAAATTTAGAGGTCTTAAACCAGATACTGAGTCAAGAAGGTTAACTCTCTGGACAAAATGCTTTGCATCTCAAAGTAACTACCAGTGTTTTTCACCCTGGCAATACTTTAAATGGGTAGTTCCTATGCCAATAGACTAAAACTGTGACTTAGTTTACTCTAAACTGCAGTGGTATATTAGTAAGGTTACTATGATAACACAAATAGGTCTTTAAAAATCCTACTAGCCCAGTTCAGGTTTAGTGGAAGGTTTTGTGAATGTTATACTTGCATGGCTATGCAAATTCTCATGGTTATGCCATGCAAGAATACCTTCTGGTACTACCTGTGGGTGAATCTGAAGGGGGAGTGCCATTAGTCTGAATCTTCTGCATATATTTTATGTGTGAGAAGAACAGCAATCACCAGCTCCTACCAGTTGTTCATCCCCCGCTGCTGCACCTCTCTAGCCTGTTTCCAGGACCAAAATACTTCTCCCATACTATTTTTTTTTTCCAGTTTTATGTATTTCTTTGTTAGAGATAGATAAAAGAAATGTTAGAACAGTGGGGTAGTGGAAGGGTTTAACTTCCAACCTGGCCAGATTTAAGACACAAATATCTTTTTTAGTAAGTCTGTTGCCTTGGGATTTCAGGACTGTTGCCGTGTTCAAGAGCTTTGGGTAACAGTCAGTTAAGGACACAAACTTATCTGAGTCCAGCAAGAGCTTCGATGTTCACCCTGGAATAATCTCGAGGTGAGTACATTACACTGCTCTGGCAATTAGATGCATGTGGCTCTTCTGAGCAATGCTAGCTTGAAGTATTTTAGCTCTTTGCTGTTAGAAGAATGAACTAGAGTTCTCACCATATATAGCTGTGAATATTGAAAATAGTTTAAAAGTGTGTGTAATAAAAAACTATAAGTATTTCCAATCTCTGAGCTGAACTTCATGTTGTCAGCCCGATCATGTGATTCCAGACAAAGTGAAAAACCTCCTATTTCACAACAGTGGAAGTACGGAAAAAATCTCGTTATTGTTAAGGATTAAATGTTAAATACTTTACATTTATCTTGTAAGAATATTTAAAACTATGAAGATAATTTAACTATTTTTAGGTTAAGTTCTGATTTTTTTAATGGAATATTTTGCATATATATAGAAACACACACACAGATGTATGTCTATGTGAGCATTCATGTAGGATAAATCCAAAAGCTGTGATCATGCCATCAAAAATGCATTGGCAGTATATACAAAAGAATATAAATTTAAAAATTGACCTAAACCTAAAATTGTTTTAGATTTTTTTTTTTTTGGCCAATAATTATCATGATAAAAATGCAGGAGACATGTATGATATTTTATTTAGATAGAGGAGGAGGAAGAGAAGGAAGTGCTCCATGGCAGAATAATTACCCACCGCTGCCTGCCAGAACAGGTGGATATTTTCTGAAAGAACTGCAGCCCATGGAGACCCCACTTCAGAGCCAGGGAAAAGTGTGAGAAGGAAGGAGCTGCGGAGAAAGAAACTGCCATGTACCAACCATAACTCCCCAAATCCATCCCTCCCGTGCTGCTTGAGGAGGATTGGGGGTATGTAGAAGAGTTGTGAATGAAGAAGTGAAGTTGAACCTGGGAAAGGGCGGAGGAAAGGCATTGTTTTAATATTTATCTTTTTGTTTCTTACTACCCAAATCTATTCAATTGCCAGTAAATTAAATTAATTTTCCCCAAAGTCAAGCCTGTTTTACTCGCAACAGTGATTGGTAAGTGATTTCTCTGTCTTTATCTTGACCGATAAGCTTTCTAGTCCTATTTTCTCCCCTTGTCCTGCTGAGGGGTGAGCACCTGGGTGGGTGTTTGGCTGTCAGCCAAGGCTAAATCAAAACACTGAAAAAATGGTGAGTTTCTGCTAAATGGTCAGAAAAAGGAAGGCGGAAAAGCTTTGTCTGAGCAGAGATGGGATTGAGGAAAATGGAATGGCAGTGCCACATATGTAGCACTAGCTGGTGAGGCATGCTATGTTTACTGAATATCATCTTGGGTTTGAATGTACTGGGCTATTATGTTTATCTGATCATCATAAATTGTTAAGCAATACCAGCAACAGACAAGATTTAATAGGCAATAGAACTACCTTATCAATAGCAAGTCAGGAAAGTCATGAATTTAAGGATTGATATAAGCATCATTACTATGCAGGTCCACCATTTACCTCCACTAATCAGTGTGGGAGAAAAACAGGGCATTGCCTTATGCATGACCATATGCACTGTAAGGAACTGGGGAAGGATCTGACTTTAGTTCATGGGATCATTAGGGCTGTGTACCCCACCTTGCAGCCTGCCCATTAAATGAAAGGGATTAGTAGCACAGTTTTGAGAACAAATATACTGCTTGAAGAGGTGTACTAGTAAGAGGCACAACTGAACATGCTTCACCATGCTGTTCTGGGGATATATATTTGAAACTTCAGATTGTCTAATCTGAGAAAGAGAAATATCAAAAAATTTAGCAGATTGGCAGCAGACTCAATACCAGTCAGCAGCGTGCCCTGGCAGCCAAGACGGCAAAATGCATCCTGGGGGGCATCAAACACAGGATAACCAGCCGGTCAAGAGGGGAGATTATCCCACTGTATTCAGTGTTGGTGCAGCCTCACCTGGAGTACTGTGTGCAGTTCTGGGCCTCACAATTTAGAAGGATGTAAAGGTACTTTAATGCATCCAGAGGAGGGCAACAAAGCTGGTGAAGGGGCTGGAAGGAATGTCCTGTGAGGAGCGGCTAAGGACTTTCAGTTTGTCTAGTTTGGAGGAAAGGAGGCTGAGGGG
>JANXJC010000008.1:23211705-23262772 GCA_027564655.1 Leptodon cayanensis
CTCTTCTCTTCCCTTCCCTTCCCTTCCCTTCCCTTCCCTTCCCTTCCCTTCCCTTCCCTTCCCTTCCCTTCCCTTCCTTTCTCTTCTCGTCTATTCAAGATCCATCCTAGCTCACTGCTGCTTAACTCTAGCAGAGATAGATCATAATATCATGTCCCAGATTTTTATATGAATAGAACATTGAAAATTATCAATGTGTATCTATACATCTATACATCTACATACCAATGTGCAAACAGATAGATAGATAGATGAACAGCATTTATCCAATTTACTCAATAAGCATGTGGCTTGTTTTAGTTTATAATGAAACTGTACAAAAATAGAAGTTCTCATCTTTGTTCTAGTGCTGACGTTTTGTTTCACATTATTGAACATGGCTATGCTTATTTACCTTATCATCCTCCACAAATGTCATATGAAAGGCAGTTACTGTTCTTCTTAAGGCAATTGCACAATGGTCATTGGGAAGAAGATTTTGGTTTAATCAGTCCTTTATATTTGTGTTACTGTTATAGTATAAGTTCATAACCTCCTTGGCCAATTTCTGATAATCAATTTTCTCTGTTCCTCTGCCTTGGTCTCTATTTTTCTGTCTTTTTGGTATGATTTTAATTTCTCTCCCTAAAATTAAATAAAGAAGCTGATGTTTGTTTGCTTTTCATCTCCGGAACCTGACAAAACACAATCAGGCTTTTTAAAGCCTTTAAAATAAGAAAGTGAAATACATTGATGTGATTTTCTTAGTTTAGGTAGTTCTAATCTTTCTAAAAGAACTCAGAACAAATATTTTATGGCCATTGTTTGTCCTCCTGCTGTTCTGAATGCTGTTGGCTGTGTTTGTAGCATTTTGCCCACAAAACCAGTTGAAGAGAGATTTTGGAATTAAGTCTCTGATGGCTGTTGGAAGGTTATTTGTAACTTTTTTGAAAATGTTATAAAACTCCTGATTCTACACATTTGGCACTATGATAGCACCAAATCAGCATTGTGATTTTCATCTTCCACATATACAACTGTCTGAACTGAGGGTGTATTTTTTTGTTTTGAAATAGAGGAACAAAGTTTATTTTAACATGTCAGTTGCCCTTTTCTGTCAAGTTTTTGTTCTTGTGTCAAAGATTAATGCACTCATTGCAGTTATATACAGAAAACCACCTAGTGTCATTTGTGAAGGTTCTGGAAGATCCACATAAGTAGACACATATTTATACACACACACACACATATATATACATGTTGCCCATGAGAAACCCCTGACAATCTGCAAAGGGAGGTAAGGCCAAATAGGTTTTCCTTAAGAAACTTCTACTGCTAGTCATCTTCATTGTGTATATAATTAATTGAGACTTTGGATACACTATTCGGGGTAATATTAATCTCTCACAATTTGGCCATATGTAGAGTACATGCATACATCACTGTGGGGTGTCTCTAGGCAATACAGATGCCTCCGTTGCAGTTTTCATTGAGTCCATTACACAATATTTTTCATTATTGTGGTTAAATAAACGTATCTGAATGTTTTGCATGTGACACCTGCCTGCATAAGCAGCATTCCCATTATGAAAGGCAATTCATATAAGCTCAACACAGGCCTTGGATAGAGATTTATTAAGAGAAAGATATGGGTAAGATTCCTAAATATTTATCCTCATATCTGAGCACTCTGATGCTCTGAAGTCCATTTCCGAAAACTTATAGATAGCAGAAGTATTTCAGAGATCGCTCAGTCATACTGTTTTTCTGTTTATTCATTTTATTTTTAGATTTCAGTTTTCCTATCCCTGTACTGACACACTCATGATATTCTTTTCACAATAGATGCAGATTTCAGCATGAAAACTCGCATGTTGTGGGTACACAAAAAAATATATCTGTTTCTTAAAAAATACTGGTTTGATAGTAGTTACATTTGTGGAAGTTTTGATTACATCTACAACATCTAATCATAATTCAGATTAAGAGACTTCAAATTCTTACAGTTTACATGGTATTATTGTTTAAAGTCAACAAGTTTAAAGAATTTAAGTTTATGTGTTACAGGAATGAATGATATTTCAAAACAACAGTGGATTGTCTAAACTCTAAAAGGCAGTTTCTCTCCTCAGATATACTCTGAGGGACAGCAATATTTTCTAAATACTGCTAAAAGTACCAACATCAAAGGAGCAACAGAAGATCTCTGGAAAAGTGATGAAACTTAAGCCCCAGGAGTCAATATAACCATATGGGTAGGAAGTGCTGCCTTTTTTTAAATTATGCACACCCCAACAAATATGAAGGTATTTCAAATGGTGATGCAGTATGATACAGTTATTTGTTTGGAGGATATCCAAGCTTGTATTGGCACAGCTGAAAGAACTTTAGGGCTGAAGTACGAAGTCATATTGGGAATGGTTGTTGAATTGTTTGCAGTTCAACATTGCAATTACGCATGTACTTTTCCTGTTTGTTCCTATTCTTTTTAGTTCATACAAACATACTAACATTTATTTGAGTCAGATATAAGTCCCAAAGGAGGAATCCAGATGTTTAACCTCCAATAACATCATTCAGTACACATAAGAATGTAAAAAGAGAAGCCTTCCACTGCCCAAAACCCCAAAACAAACCCTGAGTGCTGAGAAGAGCTGTAGCACCTCTGGGAGGTAAACTGCCTGTTCACTCTGAAGTGACATCATTAAAAATACAAAAGGCTGATACAGAATCCATTGTGTGGAATCATTATAAGTATCTCTGAAGTTTCATAAATAGTTGAAAAAATGAAACATTTAAAGTTAGGTTACAAAAATACAAAAAACAGCTCTAGGAAATGTTGCATTTATGAATTCAACAGACCAAGTATCAAAACAACAGTATATACCAAATAAAAAGAGTTCTGGTTATATTATACTGTACATGATGTTCTTCATTGATTGGAGACATAAATTCAGCTTTTACCTTTGGGCCTCAATACCATCAAAATAAAAGCCCTTGTCTCCCACTCATAAATCTTTAAACACAAATTCCTTTGATTAATATATCAATAGACCTATGAGTGCTGAAAACACAGCACTGCAGATGTTAGGAGATTCTAAATGTCACCATTAGCCAAAATAGTATCTAGATGAATTTTACTGATATTCAACAATTTGTGTCCACTGATCAAATCCAGTTAAAAATCCCTTCATTTTTTGAGTTATTCAAGGGGCTACCTGGTCCTAGGTATTTCAAGTACTTACATGTAAAACTGATGTGTTTCTGTGTATGTACGGGGTGGGGAACAAAAACTTGATGTCTTATAAATGCTCATTTATTATATTGTGTAGTGTATAGAATTATACAGGTAAATTTCTTTTCTGATTCAGGAAGAACTTAGGCAACATGATATTATTCTTGCTTCTCTCATGTAAAAGCAGTGAGGGAGATGGTTAATCCTGGTTTGGATGTTGTTTTCATGTTGCTAAAAATAGGGAAGTTACATAAACTTATTGCTGGCTTCGCTATTTCTTTGCATTCAGACCAAAAAAACCCAATGGGCATTTAAGTGGTTATGTTCCTTACATAGCCATTGAAGACAGGTAAGAGCCTTAAGGCTTTCAAGGGGAGATCCTATCTGCCTAATTGAGTGAGAGTCTCTGGGAGACTTCAGAATCACTTACTGATCCCTGCTGACCATATAATGAATAAGCACTTTACCTGAGGCACCTAATAAAAACCCTAGGCACCGGTTCCTGCCTGAACAGGAATTTCAGTAAGCGCTTCCATTGATGCAGGCTACCAAAATACAAAATTCTATCTAAAGCAAGTCACTCGTGTTGCCAACAGTGCATGCATTTTACTGAGAGGCCTGCTGTTCAGAGGACTTCCACACAGAGTGGGAGATCTAGATTTTAGGCCTTTTTAAGCATAGACGTGACAGAACAGAGTTCCTACATCCCGGGAAAATGAATCCTGGTTTTAGATTCCTTTTTGGGATTAGATTGCTTAATATGTAATGTCTTGAGTTGCTGTCCATGTCATGAGAACATAATGGCATTACGTTAACTGACTTAATTAAGTATAAACTCCTACACTTTGTGTCCCAATTTATTACACCTAATGTTTCCTCTCATTTCCTCAGTCCATTACATGCTTAGTCCCATAGCTCTTCCGATTCGGGTACCTATACATTCCAAGGGCTTAAGCCGCTTCTAACCCTCACAAAAAAATACATACTACTTACTTGCTAGAAACCAGGAAATTGTAACAAGGAAATGAGCATTTCATTCTTTCCATTTTCCTTATGCTTTTTCCCTAAATGAATGCTAACAGTCACTCTCAGAGGTAAGAAGCAAAGTTAGGACTAAATCTGGTCTCAACCACTGTGTCTCTTCCTATATTTTCAAGTAGAGGACAGTTTTTCAGGAAGCATATTTAAGTCCTGAGAGGCAAGAACGTGTATTATATTCAAGATGGTAAATAACCGAAAGAATCAAAGCATTTGTATTGTAATTTCTTTCTAGTAACCCATAAGTACCACAAAGATTCAGGCTATTCTTCTTTTCTGTTTATTTTTGGTGAGGCATTATTGCTGCTGCTTTCATCTTTTTCATGCACAAACAATTCATGTTCAATTTAAATCTGTAGTTAATGTGTTCATACTCTTTATCCTACCAAAAACTATTTTCTTCAACCCGTCAACAGAAGTATAATTCTTTTGAGAATTTTTTTCTCCCTTTCCATAAAAGAACAGAATAGAATCCATCTGGATATCACTGATTTCAAGGGATCATGTATAAATCCACTACCACAAGAAATGTGAAGTAAATCTACTTTTTTAACTTATATTTCTGACGTGCACATATGCCGTGGAAACCATTTAAAAAGCAAGTGTTCTGAAAAATATACAGCATGGCTTCTTTCCAGGTTCTGTAAGGAATTGCTGGAAAATATTGTTATTCTAGTATAGGCATTTTGATGGAAACAAGACTACTGTACACATGCACATTCGAATTAGTATAGTAAAATCATTCCGTACTATTTGCCTTATTATAATAGCTCATTTCAAAAACTGTATGAAGTAACTCCCTTGTCTCATAGGTATCCCCCTATTAGTTGGTAGAGGGCATCCCCCTATTCTAATGACACTGATTTTTTTACCACCCCTGTTGCTGTACTAGGATGATGAGGTAAGGACAACATGTTTAGGCCCTGACTTTTGAGCTGAAGACATCTGAAAAGAAACCTGTGTGAGCTAGTTCAGTGTTAGTCATCATTCTACAAGAGTAAGACAACATTGAACTAGAGAATAGAAGTATACTTATGGGTCATTTACTGCAAAAAACTTCATAGCTCATGATAGACATAATTGTGTGCTTACATTTTACCATTGTATAAGAAGTAGTACTGAAGAATCCTCACCAAATTTTCAGCAGAAGGTGAGAAAGTAGAGCTGAAAAGGTAGTCCAGACAAGTGGACTGAAAGTTTCACTTCTGCTTTCACTGGAATGGGAGAATTTGAAATTACATGACCAATTAACTTAAAGAAGTCAAAACAAACCAAATAAAAATACTTGAAAGAAAACCTCTTTGCTGCCCTGCCCCACCATGTATACTTCAGACTGCTTGTTTTTGGCATCAAAGTTTTACCAACCATTTGTCTTTAGCATATTATTTCTCTGTTGAACATATAGAAGACTGAAAGAATGGGACTGTTGACAGTATTAATCTAGATGTCATTTTTGACCACCAGTGTCCTGCCCAACAAAGTGAAAGTAAAACAATTGGAATGTATTCATACTACATAAAAGATTAGACAAGTTCAATAAATTGTTTTCTCTCTCACTTTCTCTCATTGCAGCTGAACTAGTATGTTTCAACACGGTATTAGTGTACAAAGCTTTTACAGCTGACAGATGGCCTACTACTCATTAAATTTAAAGTATATGAAGCTTTGCAAGTAGGAGAAAGAGAATCTGGAAGTCTAGCAGAGTTTTTCAAGCCATTTCAAAGATCAGTGAACTATCTTTCCCAATAACCTTTAACTGCCTTTTTTTATTTTTGTAGGCTGAGTAATGACCAGTGGAGATTTAAGCAGTCGCAAAATAAAAATTAAACCAGAGTTTCACAACTTTTTTCAAAAATATATGATTTATAATATTATAATAAAAAACATATTGTGAGTTCTGTGTATCTAATCTATTTGCTTTCATTGCAAGGTAGACAATGTTTTCTGCAGAATTTTAAAGCTCATCCTGCTCTTAATTTTTAATAAAAAATTATCTTCTTTTTTTGTTGTTCCTTTTCTAAGGAAATCTACATTATAGAGAGAATCAGCTAATTCTTACTGTTCTCAGACTTAGAGCAAAAGCTCTTCTGTTCTCCAGTCACCTGATATATACACACAGATTTGACTCTTCTGAATTGTGTGCGTACAGGTACATGTATTCACCTACAGTTCACAGTAAGACGATGTTCTGGTTTTGTCTGGGATAGAGTTAATTTTCTTCATAATATCTGGTGTGGTCTATGTTTTGGATTTGTGCTGAAAACAGTGTTGATAACCCAAGGATGTTTTCTTTCCTGCTGAGCAGTGCTTACCCCGAGCAAAGAGCTTTGCTGCTTATCCCTCCACCCCACCAGCGAGCAGGCTGGGGGGGCACAAGGAGTTGGGAGGGGACACAGCCGGGAGAGCTGACCCCAACTGACCCAAGGGATATCCCAGACCATAGGACGTCGTGCTCAGCATGTAAAGCTGGGGAAGAAGAAGGAAGGGGGGACGTTGGGAGTGATGGCGTTTGTCTCCCCAAGTCCCCGTTCGGCGTGATGGAGCCCTACTGTCCTGGAGATGGCTGAACGTCTGCCTGCCCGTGGGGAGTGGGGAATGAATTCCTTCTTTTGCTTTGCTTGTTCGCTGGGCTTTTGCTTTCCCTCTTAAACTGTCTTTATTTCAACCCACGAGTTTTCTCTTTCACTCTTCTGATTCTCTCCCCCATCCCACTGTGAGGGAGGCAAAAGAGCAGCTCTGTGCTGCTTAGTTGCCAGTTGGGGTTAACCCCCAACAGAAGAATGGGAAGGCAGCTTAGGGCAGGGCAGGGCAGGAAAGGGTAGTGAAGAGAAGGGAGAGGAAAATGGGGCGGAGTAGGGGGAAAGGAAGGGACCTTCTTGAAGTATCTGTTCAACTTGAACAACATGTTCAATCTTCATGAACAATACAATGATAATAAATTATTATATCTCAAGAGGAACTTCAAGGGATTTAATTTACCAACATTTACCACAAACTTCAATGTAGAATATTTGCAAAATATTTCTAAATAACATAAAGGATTTTTTAACATCCTTATTAATAAATGCACGACAACATGCTATTGTGTTAATGATACTTCTCCATATTTTTTTTTTCTCCTTCCTTCTCTTGTGGTACTGAACACGTTTAAGAAAGTGATTGAGTTAAAACCTTTAAGTGATGAAAGAATCAAGAAATACTTTGTTTCTCAACTTTCATTATTTCATCAACCTTGACAAATAAAAAAATTATGCTAGGTAAATTATCTCTTGCTTTGCTTATGAGAGGACTCTTAAAGATAAAAATTCTAGTAATTGCATATAATTAATATAATACCTTTAAATTCAGTTGATTGAAAAACACCCATATGAAAAACAGAAGGAAATAAATACTGTCCTTTTCCAATACCACCGTTCACATTATGTATTATAATATACTAAGTAGCTGTGTGTTCTGAGGGAGAGAAATCTTTTTTTCATACAAAAGTCCTTCAGCATAATGACAGAAGCACACAAGTGAGATGAGATAACATCAATGTTTAAGGTCCGTTGTATCAGTGGGTTGTGTCCTCTGGAGATGCACTTTCAAGTATTGCCTCAGGTCACACAGATAATGAATTTGGTGGTTTCATTTTGACTCACAGTAAATGCCGGACTTTAACTAAAGACAAACCACACAGTTTGCTAGAAATAAAGAAAAATTATCAGATGAGACTGAGGTAGATTGTTTAAAACGTAAAATAAATTTCAGAGCATTACTTCAGGCGCCTCATACCAGAACTTCCCTTTTTTTCAAGAATTACTGTATCAGAAGGAAAAAACAAAGAAAGGGATAAATGTGTGTACATAAATATTTGTTAGAGATTCAAAAAGTTTCAGAGCTGCAAGGATCATTATTATTAACCTCTATAATAACTCTGAATAATATGGCCTTTCTGATTATATTATTCTAAAGTTCTTAAACACTTTTGATAAATCTTTTGGTATAATTTAGTTATATCTGAAAAAGAATGTGTAGTCCATCATTCAAAACTAAAATAGATTTTCATAGGGAAGAAATGAGAAACAATGCATTATTTCATTTTTTTGAAAATCCATTCTCTTACAATTACTGATAATCAAAATATAAGTTGCATACGAAAGATATCAGTAAGAAGAAATTATTGATTATAAATATATCAGTATATAATAACAACAACTACCTTTCATCACACTTGTATGAGCTGTATTATTTAATTTAGATATAATGGAAGTTCTGCAAAGGGCAGGCTTTTCTAAATGTTTTATTGCTAAATATTTTCTCTCTTTAACTGTCCTTAACTGTATGTAATTACTGGTTCTCCTGATCTGTAACTTAAGATACTTTTTTTTTGATAAGCAGAATGGCTACTGTTGAACAAAATCTCTTGGGTTTTGTAATACAGTGGGTCAGTGCATAAGCTTCATCATACTTTTAATTATTATTATAGCTGCTACAATACTTCATTCTGTTTCATACATTTCACACATTTATCAAACACTGCATTCTGATTTTCAGGTAATCAAGAACCAAGTATTGAGAGTTTGTCTGTTAACAGGGTTCCTTTTGGCTTCTCTGTGTTTACCCTTACCTCAGTGCAAAATAGCTGGGACATGAGTGGTGTTAGGCAATAAGACTACAGATGCCTTCTTTCGGTGTCATATGACATGAGCTGTAATTTTTTTCATTTTCAGTGCTGGTCTCATGCAGTTGCAATGACTTTGAATATGGACAACATATTTGTAGGCTATGGCTCACAGTGAAAATGTGGTGCAAAGGTTGCTACACAAGCACCTAAAAATTCTGTGTAAAACTAGATAAAAAAGAATCTTGCATGAGATAAAGACAACAACAATATTCTTCATTTTTTTGCCCCTTCAATATTGGTGTAAGAAATTGCTCTGTCTTATGTCAATATGAAAGGATGTTAGGTGTTTTTCATGGGTTGTTGGTTTTTACTTGTCTTGTTATTTTCCTTGCTGTTGCTATTGCAATCTAGCTAACGTAATTCTTCAGATTTACAAAAGGAGTATTTTAGTAGCGTGAGAAATACCAGTCATGGTAACTTATAGGCTTTAACATCAGATGATTCTATATTCAGTATTATCATAAATATCTTTCAACAGCTGGGACAAAATTGACTATAAGAATAAAGGTAGGAAAGAATTCTCTTAGAAAGTTTGTTTTTGCAACTTAATCTCTACAAAAATCTGGTTTAGCATCTTAAAAATCACCCTGTCTACCCAGCATAATCTATTTTAATTTGTTACTTGATCAATAGCATCAAGATACTGCTATGGTACAATACCATGCAGACTGAGAGACAGACAGCGACTGCAGGAATTTAATAATTATAATTTAATTGCCTTTATTTGAACATCTGCTTTACAAAGAAAGAGTGAACTTGGAGATTGTTTTATAAATTATCCAAACAAGAAATTATTTACTTAATTATAAATATATTTTTAAAATTTTATTAATATAGTTATACAAAATGACATACAGCTGAATAACGCCCTGTCAATGCTGAACTCTTTAAACAGTTTATTTATTTTCCAACTTTGTTCCCTCTTAAACTAAAATGACATTTAAAATCTGCTTAACAAGGTTTATGTGCAATCCAGATACCACAATAGACATTTCTGGTAATGGAATAAAGCATAAACAGACTCTGTCAAATCTGATCCTACTGAAATTTCTTAATTCTTTAAATCCAGATATAGAATAATCATGTTTTTTTCCAATCATTGTTTGAAGGTAAATATTTTTGTGCTTTCTTTGCTGGAGAGTAATAACTCTATTCTACCTAGTTAATTGAGCTTTGAAGAACCCTTACAAAAATCAATTTCAATAAATCATTTACACTAGAAGTTACGCTTAATTTATTTTTGTTAAATACAAGTTTTGCTGTATTATTTCATTTTTACTATGTAATGACAGAGTTCTAAATTGTTCTGGATACATCCTGACATCTAGCAAAGCTTTATTTTTTTTCTGTCTCTATTTTTTTTCTGTTTTAGCTCTTTCCCCGCCCCCCTTCTCATGTTTATTTTTCTTTTTGTAGAGGTAGAAACATTCCACAACTCTATACGAAATGTTCCCGGGATTTGCAAGTCACTTGAATTAATGGAGATTCAGGTGTTTAGAGGTGAAAGAATTAATTATACAACCACCAATTAAGTTTAAACTTAGAAATCAAATATTTCTTAGTGTCATGATTAAAGGAAGTATAATACTGGCTTGATAAATATATACAAGTGTATGTGTATGTATAAACATTCCATACCTAGAAAAATCAAAACGAAACTCCAAAACATTGTTAGGATTACAGACTCCAGGGGTCAAAACTGAGCAGATGTCTGTGCAGGTGATTTTCCTGTGCATGAGCTTGGTGGTAAACTAATTCAGATCACTCCATAAGCTAATTTTCCACACCAGGATTTTTGCTTCCAAAGCTAATATAACAGGCATGTTTAAAAAATCCCAGCCCAAGCAAACATAAGATAATCTTTGTCATTAATTTTTATGGATCCAAGATATTATACTATGCATGGAAATACACACATGAAGTTAAGAAGTGTAACTTGATCAGTAATATGATCTTCCTTGTTTAAAAACCAGCCAATGGCTTACTTAAACTGGTGCAAAAACATTCTGAAATAATAAATGTTCTGTAATAAAGAACATTTAGAAAACTGAAATGTGTAATGTCTGGGATTATCAATAGAGGAAGTATTGTATTATAGTAAACCAAATCTAACTGTTCTATCTGTGGAAACAAATCACCTATGGGAGGAGGATTTTGTTCGGTTGGGTTTTTCTAACGGATTTAAAACATCTAGTTCTTCTTTCTAAACCAATCTATCAAATATAGAAATTCTGAATCCCTTGTTAGTTCTTAACCATTTGAACATTCTAGCACAGAATTTAGGGAAACCTTGGCATTAAAAAAAAATTAGAATTAAATAAGGCAATTTATTTCTCTCTATAGGTCTTGGGCTGCCATCTTAGCCATTGCAATACTTCCAGTGGAAGCTTTTTTTTGACTTGTGCAGTTTATGGCTTAAATTATATAGTGCAGTTACTTCTTAAGGGTTTGCAAAAGCTATGGAGAAGATTTAAATGACTTTGGATATTTGTGAATGATGGAAATAAGAATGAGAATTTCCCATTGTTGAGCAATCAAGGGGCAAATATTAAAGTAAGATAAGTGAGTATTTCTCTGCTAGCTTTCATATATATATGGCTATTTTAGGATGATCTGATCCAAATTACTTACCTACATATACTGATGGAGTAGCAAACTACTAGCTAGAAATATGTAGAATTGATGCAAAGCCTGTTCAGTGATCACTCTATATCAACATTTTCCAAATGTAACAATGAATTCTAGCACTGATGAATTAATATTAAAATAATAACATCATAAAAATAACAGAGAAATTATTTCACTCCATCCAGAATTGCTATCTGGGTATACACTGTCTACCAAAGCTTAGTTTATTTTTCATGCATCTTTCCTATAAAACTTAAAAAGAAAACACTGGGAGCTGGGTCCATGCTTAATTTTAAACGCTAGCCGGGAACATCAGAGGAGAAAAAGAAACAACCTGAACATACCAAAAGGAACATCAGAGGGAACAATTCCTTCTATCTTCCAGCTATTTCATGTTTAAAAAAATATGTAAGCAAACACTGTCCAAGAGAGTTATTTACTGTACTGAATCTTGGGCGGAAGGATGTGTGAAAAACAGCATTATACTTTGAAAGCCAATACCTTTAACTGTTTGGAAATGTTGCCTGAAAATGATTGAGTCTTGTCCTAGCTCACCTGCAGATTAGTTGTACCTTAAGGATGTTATACAAGGCAAATGAATTGGCTACTTCTTACATGCTCTGCAGTCTCAGTGACCTCTTTTCTTCCTGCACTTGAAACATTTTTATTTTTTCTCAGCCTCTGTGAAAGTTCCTATCTTTTTTCACAAGTTCTTTATTTTTTGTTTTATCTTATCTTATCTTATTATATTTTTTATGCTATTCTCTTCTATTTTATGATTCTATTCTATTTTTTTTTTGCACTTTGCTCTACAGTCATTCTAACTCTCCCTTTTTTCTTGACATTTAAGGCATTGTAACTGGCTCTTTCTTTCTCTTTACTACTTCTGGCATTTCTTTCCATATTCACACAGTATGCTGTTTGTTAGTTTGCTCATTTATTTCTTGCTCACAATATATTTATAGAAAGAGGACACATATAACCCTCAGCATAATATTAATTTTCTTTTGAACACTTTACATTTCCCCCGTGTCCTCTCTCTCTGTTCTCTCTTTAATTCTGTTCAATTTCAGTCAATACTGTTCTCTGCTTCTTTTTTCTCCAAAATATTTTCTGCTTTCTTCATAGACTTTTCTTACTGATCTTTTCTGACAGAGTTTTCATAATCAGGCTGCAAAATATGCCTGGAAAGGGATGGGAATGAATACAAATTAACTGTGCTCATAAAATAAATGGCTAATTCATAGGTAGATAATTTTAAGTAAAATAATCACTGGTCTGTGCATACAAGTGCCTAATAACTGTTGAAAGCTGCACTTTATGCATCATCATTATTCTTCCTGTTTCTACACACACATCTTTTGTGGCCAGTTTAAATTGCATAATTCTGAAAATAAAATACCACATGCCTAACATTTTCTACAGGAAATCTAGATGATATTTCATATAAAAGTAAACCAGTAATAACTAAAATTATTTGTTGCCTTTATTTTTCATCAGAGGACCTGCAGTAATTCTTTTCTTTCTTAGGAAGAATTATCATCCCTAATGCTGAAGTGATTTATTATTGTATAATTATGCAGACTTGAATACTGGAGTTCTGGATTTCAGCTTTCAGACAATTCCTGGAGTTGAACAACAGAGGCCCAAGCAAAGGATGAAGAACTTCATGTTACTTACCCACAGACGCTCACTGCATTTATACCTGCTAGCCTGGTGTACGCTGTCTAAATTAGCGTGATGAGAACTCTTTTTTCCTCACTCTCCCCTCTGCCATGCAGTGTTTTGACCTTTCCTGAGCACATTTTCCCCGAGGCACGCCGGCCTTGTCTGCGGGGCCGAGCGTTGCCCTGGGGCGGGCGGGTTGGAGCCGGCTGGAACCGGCTGTGTCCGGCTCGGGGCAGCCCCGGCCTCTCCTCACACAGGCCGCCCCGCAGCCCCCCCACTGCTGCCAGCGCCTGGGCACCTGCAACAGGTACAACTGTTTTCTGTCTTTCAGTCTGTGAAAAAACCCTTTGGTACTTAGTTTACACACAGATCTAGACTAATTCTTCCTTAAGTTTTTTTAAAAAAATTCATTTGGGACTAAAAGGCACAAGGTAGTATTTGCTGTATGAAGTACCGAGGCACCTGAGATTACATAATTTATAGAAAGGGAACCTCCCAGTATTTTCATATTCCATATGAATTGTAAATAAACCAGGAAATAATGGTTTAAATTACAGTCAAAAAGAATTATGTTGGGTATTAGAAAAAACAACAGCAAAACCACACAGAAATCCCACAGCTTTTAGTAATAAAGAGTGTTGGAAAGCTGGAATAGATTGCCCGGAGAACCTGTGGAGTTTCTGTCACTAAAAGTCCTCAAAAACCAGTTTGATATGTGTCTGTCAGGCATGACATAAACATAAATAAACCTGCCTTAGGGCAGAGGAATGGACTAGATGATCTCTTGAGATCCCTTATAGCCTTCTCATTCTGTAATTAAATTCCCAGACGTGTGCTCACACTGTCCTAACACACTTGGATTTTACTGAGTCCAGCTGAAAACAGCAATGTAGGAGGAACTATTTGCATAATCATAGACTAATACTAAGAACGCTAATTAAAATTGATGGGGCACATGTTCTAAGTTAGTCAATACTATACAAGCGTACATCACATGTCTTTTGCTGAAGCTTAAGTATCTTATAATCGAACATTTACATTCATTTGACCAGAAGGAGAACAGACATGAAAGCATTTCTTTCATCTAATGATCACGGCATTCAGCTGCGAGAGCAAAATATTGAAGCCGTGCTCCCTGATTTCTTTCTGAGCCCTCTCCCTTGTTCGCTGACAGCTGCCAAATGGAAACACATGGAGGTTACATCTACAATAGTGAATTAGAGGGAGTGAAGGAGCATTCCGAGGATCTGCTTGTCTATGCAGTCAAATTATTTAAGGTGACCCTAGGGCAGTATCTGGCTGAGCAAGACAGCACTCTCCCAAACAACTCTTGAGTAAGGTTGTAGCTTGAGCCCAGCCCCAAAACTGAATTTGAACGTTATCCAGTCTGTAAGATCCAATCATTCATCCATTGTTTCAGCACTGAAAACTCTTGTTTCCTCCATCAATTGTATAGTGTAAATTTTAAAATTAAATTAAAGTTCAGTCCAAAGTAGGACTTGGACAGAAATTGCAGCACAAAGAAAGCTCACCCAGTGAGTATTACCTTCAGAGGTGCCTGATGATAGAAGATTCCTCCGTTATTAAAATATAAAGTTCTTTGGTATCTATGCTTATGCTTTGCTTTTGCTAAAACTGACTTATGTAAATAGTTGGGTGCCCAAGTCCTATTTAAACCACAATGGGATCTAGAAACTGAAAAAAAAAAAAAAAAAAGTGCCTGCGTCCACAAAGGATCTGTTGTAGATATGAGGTTGCACTCCAAGCCTTGTTATGGACAAAAGGGAACCTATCAGACACATGGAAACAAGAACTCCTTGTTCATCCAGTTAATATTTTAACAGTTTAATAGTCAACATCTAATTAGTATGGAAAAGATTTGCTAATAATATGGTTACAGTTGCTATGTAAAACATCCTAGTATCTCTCTCTTTGCTGTGGTGGTGTTTTTCCTTGAGCGTGATTGGGGGTGCAAGGTTGCAACAAGTCAGCAGCATCCTGTGGTTTTTGCTAGGAGTATAATGCTCATAGTGGAGGCTTCTTCTGGTTATGCCAGCTTTTATCACACACTTAAATTTTCAAACCCACATCTTCACGTTTTCTTTTGCCAATCTGCTTCCTTCTTTTTGGTTCCCTGCTAAAGTCTAAAAGCTGCACAACAGCCTCCCCAGTCTTAGCTGACAGAAAGGGCTACTGTTTGTTATGAAGTGACTGCCTGGGGGCATTAGACATTTGCCATATGTAGTTTTCCGAGAGCTTCATTTACAACAGTCAAGCAACAGACAATTGGTCACTAGGGACTTTTTTTACAAGCTCAAACCAGCTCAGTCCAAGGAAAGACCAAAAAAGTCAAGTGATACCCAGCACCACCAAGTCAGTAAAATGTCTAGGTTATTATACTAGCAGTGCCTTTATACGCCATTTCAGACTCACATTGAAGTTTCAGCTACTATTATGTTAAGATTCCGTATTAATAATTATTGAAGTAATTCTTTCTGTTAGAGAACTGAGAGATCTATGACATTTTGAACAGAGAAGGAAAACAGTTTTCAAGCTCATCATCAGGCTTCTCTGATCAAAAAGTGTATGTCTGAGGTGCCTTCATCCCTCCTGTTAAATCTTTTCCAGTGTAGCAGACAGAAAAGTATGCAAGATTGAGGGGGCCTTGACCTGAAAAAGGAAAAACAAAGACCAATCTACTTGGAATTTACTGAACTCAGGTAGGAATGGGGAGTTCTGGCTTCAGTCCTTCAGTCCCAGTATTCCATTTTTTTGTTCATCCGCTGATTATTTAATGGAAAGTGCAGAAATAGTCCAGAATACAGACCCTGCTGTATAAAAGATGAAGGCTCTGCTGCTACTGAACATTAGAAAATAGATGAGAAACTTTTCATTTTCTGAAACACTTCATCCTGATCTCCTGTGTCAGGTATGCTCTGTATGCTTATCACAGATAAGGTAAGTTAAGACTGTTGCTACATAAAAGAAAGTCAGATAGCTAGTCCTTGTCCCTGAGACCAAAGTGTGTAAATTTACTTCTGCCGATACTGCTTGCAACAGAGTCAGGGTTATGACTTGCCCCACCTCACCTAGAGATTAGGTTTACCTCAGGAATGTTATACAAGGCAGATTTGTTTTAGAGAAAGCTGTCAGAAGCAGAGCTATGGAGTAAGGTAACATCTAAGCAGTGAGGATGCTCAAGATGCAAGTGCTTGAATTAATTTCCTGGAACTTTGTCTTTTTATAGAACATGAATATCTTCCAGTGACTAAGCTTAGGTTACCAGAGTGGGAACCTAGTATCTTATGCTACGTTAAAAGCAAATTTGCAGACACACAGGAAAAATTTAGAAGCTATTTGGCCCTATTTTGTATGCCTAACCAATTCTACTTTACTTTTTAAAAACATTTTTTTTTAGTAGCTATCTCTAAAAAACCCATCACATAGTATTAAAGCCTGTATTTATTATTAGAAGGTCTCCACTGTGACTGCTGTAATTTTTCATGTTTCATGTACATATGTTGTACAGCTGGCCTAATTATCATAAAGATGTTATTGATTCTGTCTTCTAACAGTCTTTGACCCAAGAGAAAAGTTTAGAGTTCAAGAGGAAGTCTACTCTCTAAAACTGTCATATACATATTTCTAATGTGAGAAATATGTTAAATAAATAAAAGTAAATAAATAGTTTAATATGAAGCAGAATCAAACTTCTAATCCATCAGCTAAACAAAGATCTTTGCAGCTTAAAGTTTTCTTGATGTGACCTTTTTTGTGTATGTGGTCACACTGGGATTGGCATAAGTGTTACAGAAAGTTTAAGTTCATCAGTCCAATGCAAGATTTAAAAAAAAGAATCATTTGAGAAATATAATTATTAATAATAAAGGTATTTAAACATAGTCCAGGCTGTAGATAATAAGCATTTAATTCAAAATTATACTGAAATCATTGCAGTTTTTAAGATCAGAAGATGCTATCTCATATAGCCAGGGGGATATGTTCAATGCTGTATTGTCACAGATCAGATGGGATTTATTCAATAATTTCCTGAGTGCCAACATTACTTGATGTAAGTGATGATGTATAGCATTGTCTTCATACAAAATTTGCATTTTTTCACTTCACATAAAAATTGGGATACTGTTTCAGTTCTACTGTCAATTACTTTTTTGCATTGAAATTAATCAAATGGGGAACAAAATACTGCAACTGAATATCAGTTCTTGCTAAAACAATTTCACAAAAAAATTTGGACAGGATTTGGTTGTCTAAATAGAGGCATATAATGCCAGCTAAGATGCCTTAGATTATCTTCACAGGGCTTACAAACAAGATACCAGATCTACACAAAATCTGCATGTTCCTGGAACAACAACTGGAAGCCAAGTCTGATATCCTAAGGCATCTCAGGCAGCACCAAACACCCATGTTTCGTATCTGAGTTGAGACTGTCAGGGAGGTCTAGGTCTAGGTCTTATCCAACAGCAGACATCTACATTCCGTCAGCTGAAAAGCTTAACCGACGACAGGAGTTAATCAGCTGCTTTTCATTTAGATGCACGTACTTTAGACCCCTACATCTGAATATCTGCATCTAGAGTGTAATCTCACTGAAAGTCATTCTATTTTACCCAACCGAAGGGTGACTATAAGAAAAAGAACAACAAAACTAAACTAATAAAACAGATCAATCCAGTATTATTCACTTTTTAAAGAACATACAGACAATAACATCTCTCTTCAACCTATTTTTAGTCCCATTTCTCAGCTTACAGGCAATTGAGCTAATATGGTCAATGTAGATAATCTTCATAGACTATGGTATTTTATACTTTTGTTTTGGACATCCCACTTAAATACTAACAGGAACTCAAATATTTTAGACAAGAAATATACATTTGTCCATTTCCTTCAATAACTGAGAGCTGTTCTACAGCTGCTGCAGAAGAATGAATGTCAAACCATCAGAGGAAGTAGTGCTGTAAGAAGGGCCTTCCTTATTTTTTCTTAGGAAATTTTCTGCTGGTATAAAATACATTCCTGGTAATGAAACCTGGAGCACTGCAGTGTATTCAGGAGCTGGAAGAGCTGAGCTCAGTCTTTGCTTCAGTGAATGTCTATTCAAGCAGAGTGGATCTTCATCAAAAACAAAGAGCTTGGAAATTTCTCCCGCTAGCAAATGTCCATGAAATGAAAGGTATGGTTACAAATATCTTCAGATAATGAAAGATGCTGACTCCAGGAATTTCATCTCCTGGTGAGTGTGCATTTCTTTTCCAAAGGTAGTTAAAAAAATCTAATATTACCTCAGGTTACACATCTTTCTCTACCCTGCTTTGTGCCTTCAACATTTCCCTCCCTTCTCCTCATTCCCTAATAAACTCCCCCCCAGAATCAAAATCTGACAAAAAATATTTGCAAATATTTACCAGAATTAAATAATTAATTTCACTAAAATTAATAAAACCTGCATTTCTTCTTTTTCAATTGGAGTATTAATAAATAAATTTCTGCTAGACCTAATGTCTTATATGTCTATGTCACGAAATATTTCAGCTGACTCTGCATTACATGCTTTAGCTCTTACATATTGACAAATATTTTCCAACATAACAATAAAAAATGCTCTCTGAAAATCCAAAGAGGAATTATGAATAAATATTGATATACTCACACTTGGCTGATGGCTGAAAATAATCTTTGGAAAATAGCACCTCGGGAAACAAATCTGATCTGATCTATCACTACTGATCTTCTCTATCACTGAATGGTATTTCAGTGCTTCCCTGAATTCTATCTGTTTGCATCTCTGAACCTGTTCTGTGGGGTTTTTTTATTTGGTTTAACTTTAGATTATACAATTTCTAGGCACAAAAAAATTTATTGTTTTCCTATGGTATATTACAACAGGCAGACTTAGAATGTGTCATTTTTCAGTGACAGAAAGAACTTCTGTAAAAGTAATACTTTCAAATGGAAAGGCATATCAGGTAGGAGCAGGAAAATGGTGCCACCATTCTCCTTAAGCATTTTTTAATTGAATTTATAAAATTAGCTGGACATTCATAAAATATTGTGTCGAGATCTGATGGTTATGCCAAAAAAAATTGCTTAAAAACTGGAAATTATTTATAAAAGAGTTACAAGAGTCTTATGAAGCCTGAAAATTTACATTAATTATCAAACCTTAGATGGGAATATGGTAGCTATTCATTTAGAATCAAGACTACATACTTATAAAAATTCTCTAGATTAAGTAGAAATTATTATTTATTTCAGAGATTATATTTACTGGTTTGTCTGTGTTATAAAAAGAATGAGAACAGCAAATTCTAACAGTTCCATTTGGCTGTACACCTATGATCTAAGCAGCAGATCACTTTTAAATCTCCTTCAAATATTATATGTATTAATCAACTAGCAGTTACCTGCTACATACAATATGTATGCATACAATATCCTACAGCAAACAAGGATCTTCCATTAACTAAAGCCATAAGGATCATTCACTTGGCACTGAATTCTACAGTACTTCCTGACTCAATGCTCAGATTCATTCCAGCTCTGGAAACTTAATTCTGATGACAGGTTTGATAAATACTTTAAGCTGATTCACCTGCAACCTGGCATCAAAAGGATCCTGTTCCCATCTTGTGAACTCAGATCAACTGAATAACTGTCTAGAGATGCCTCATTTTCCAATGTTGGTACAGAAAACATAGTAATTACAATTCTACTCAATGCACAAGAAATATGGGAAAACACGAGGAAAATCTACACTTCAGAAATACTATTGTGAATTATTCTTTACAATAGTGTGATTTAACAAATAGAAACAGTACAAAAAATGTATTTCTTTGTATCTTCTAATAAAACAATATCTCATTTCAGCCACAGTGTAGAAGCTATTCCACATTCATTAGTATGTAGTCAGTTACAGACTACTAGCAGAAATCTATCTATCTATCACTTTTTTATTTTAGAACTCCCATTGAGTTATGCAGGGAGGGTTAAAAAATAATTTTTTACTTTAATTGAGAGTCAAACTTTCTGACTTATTTGTTGTCAGTAATAGAATGAAGAAGACTGAGTAAACCTATAGATTTAGTCAAACAATAATGATCTTTTTCAAGACTTCTAGTACTCATGAGGTGATACTGGATACATAGGAATTGTCTTTAGAGTCTTGTTGTTACTGAACTTTAAGCAATATTGTAAACTTTAACTTTTAAAATGAAGACTTTACCAAAAAAACCCCCAGCTTTTATTTTCATGAGTTACCCATTAAAGCTGTTCTTATAAAAGTTTTTTTTTATACAAAGATCTTTTACTGCACTACCCGGAAACAGATTTTTTTTTTTTTCCTACGCCAAGAATAGGAATTGGACTTTACAGAAGAGACAGGTAGTGTATAGATTTAACAGATCATTCAGAAATGTCCCAGCACAACCCTCTTCAGTGGACTGACTTCTTCTATGAGCACATCAAAAATTTTCTAAATACCCATGATCTTTACAGTTGGATTTTCTTTGATAATATATACTACAAGTTAAACCAAGAAAACTCAGACCTGCTGGGCAAGAAAGATTCAATAAAAAGGTCTGAATACACACCCACTACTGCCACTTAATGCTTTCTGCATTAAAATAAGTATTTTAAGACTGGCTATCAATTCAGAGCTAAATTTTGTTAAAATCTGTGATTATTATTTTTTTTTTTATCATTGCTATTGTTTTTGTTAGTCCTCCTTGTCCCCATGTTGTTACACTCTTAGGTAAATAAATTAAATCACATATGACATATTAAGGCAAAATTCAGAGAGGAATGTGTTCTCAGACCTACGAGTTCCAAGTTCTGACACCACCTAGCTTTAATAGAAATACATATAAGGTTAGGACTTTAGAAGTCCTAATTCTGAGATGTTGATAGTTTTGTTGTTGTTGTTTTTTTCCCCACCCTCTTCTTTTACACCTCTCAAAGCTAATTTCAAAGAGATTTGTTAAGATCTCTGGACTGTTTTGAATTCAGCCCACAGGAATCTATTGTGGGTTTTGAGCTGAATACACCTGCCAACACAGCTGCACTTAGCAGATTCCAGGGAAAAGTATCTTTCTGTTTTGATCTATTTTGCTTGTTCAAAAATCATCTCATTTTGGAGATAAAATGATTATGATTTATCACAAATTATAACCTTTTAATAACTAAAAGATAAAACATACTTCTGAACTAGTTTGACAACGTATTTCATTATGGTTACCTACATACCTAGGGATAATATCTAAGGAGTGAAAATTGTTATGTTTACAAATGGAAAACTTTTGGGAATCAAATTCTAAACCTAATTAAAGTCTGAAAACAGAACAATTTGAACTTATAACTACTGAATCTGGTTAATTAAAATACAAGAGCACATAAACTCGCAGCCATTTTAAAATACTGAAGTGCATGATTAAAACTTAGTAAGCTGCTTGGGTTTTATAGATGAATTAATATAAATGACATATCTAATGTATTTCTTTGCGTGGAGAAAACAGAGCCACACTCAAAGTACAAAATAATGTCCACTAGGCGAAATAATAATAAACTGTCTAGAACAATTTAGAACAATTACATATTCATGGGTATACTATCAAAGTGAAGTACTTGATAATAATGAGGTATTTTATCAGTAATCACTGTAATTTGTTTGCCTATCATTTGTTTGGTTTATCCTGCAAAATGACTTGTTTTGATTAGGTCTAATTAAAATTGCAACAGAGGAAGCAACTCGCTTAACTTTTATTATTTATATGGAACATTCTGCTATGTAATTTCATTTAAGAAAAGAGTACAAAAGCTGTTGGATAATAACGTTTTTATGATGCTCTGATAAGTGTAACAGAGATCTGAGACTGTGAACAACAGTGGACAACAGTAAATATGAACAGTCTTCTCCATAATACACCAAATTTTCAGCCTCAGGAAAGGCATATGAAAGTTTATTGCAGTTATATTTAATTTACTGCAAAGAGAAGATGATAGAGTAATTAAAAAGAAGAATCATACTTGCCTGCTTCATGATTAAATTGTTCCTTTGTCAAGAAAGATCTGAACAATTTTAACAAATTCAGCAACAGCAAGAGACAAGAAGGCTTATAGAATCATAGAATAATTCTGGATGGAAGGGACCTCTGGAGGCCATCTGCTCCAACTCCCCATTGAAAGAGGAGCTAATTGGATGAAGTTGCTCAGACCCATGAGGGTTGAAAATCCCACAACCACCCTGGGCAACCTCTCTTAGTATTTGATCACCCTTACTGTAAAGAAATGTTTTCTTGTATCTGAACAGAATTTCCCATGTTCCTTGGGCCTATCATTGCATGCCTCCTAGAAGAGGTTGGGTCCCTCTTCTCTGCATCCTTTATCAGGCAACTGTTGACAGCAATAAGGTCTCACCTGAGCTTCTATTCTCCAGGCTCAACAAACCCAAACCTTTCAGCCTTTCCTCATATGCCTTGTGCTCCAGCCACCATCTCCAGTCCAGTTTGGTGGCCTGTGTTGGACTACTGTGTTTCATTATCCTTCTTAAGCCGGGGAGCCCAGAACTAGACACAGTACTCCAGATGTGGTCTCGCCAATGCTAAATAAAGGCGAAGGTTCATTACCTGCTGGCTACATTGTTCCTAATACAACCCAGGATGCAGTTGGCCTTCAATGCCAGGGCACACCGCTAACCTGCTCAACTTGTTTTCCAATAGGACATCTAGGTCTGTTTATGCAAAGCTGCTTCCTAGACAATCAGCTCACAGCCTGTACTGGTGCTTGGGTTTATCCCTCCCTTGGTGCAGGACTTTTCATTTGCTTTTGTTGATCTTCATGGAGGTACCATTAGCCCATTTATCTGGGCTGCTAAGGTTCTCCTGAAGAGTAGCCCTGCTTTCATCATATTGACTGTTCCTTCAAAAGTGGTGCCATTTGTAAACTTGCTGGAAGTACACTCCCTCCCATCATCATGGTCATTAAAGACACTACAAAATATTGATCCTAGCATTGATCCCTGATGAACGTCACTTGTAACTGGCCACCAGCTGGACTTTCCTCCAAAGTTTACAACTCTCTGAGTCAGGCAGTCCAGCCAATTTTCCACCCACTTTATCACCCACATATCCAGCCCGTTTCTCACCAATTTGATTAAAAGAAGACTATGGGAGAGAGTTTCAAGAACCACGTTAAAGCCTCAGCACACAACGTCCACTGTCTTCCCCTTAGCCACAGCACCATGTTAAACAGATGGATGAATGGAATAGATGGGTTGAAAATAGGAAATAACTATAGGTGGATGGTAGGATTCCAGAGATCATTTTGGTTTGGACTATCTGGCGGGGGGGAAGAAAAGATTATTTGTTCCCCAGTGACTGATTTTTTTCTTTCAGAATTACAAAAGACAAGCAAAAAGCAAAAGAGAAAAATGAAATAAAAACCAAATGTCAGTAATGATTGCCTTCCAACCTTAAGGCAAGCCTAATATTTTTACAAAGGAAGCAAAATAAGGTCCAGTTTTTCCACTGTTTTCTCTACATTGCTGTAAAGGCTGACACAGAAAACAATGTTTATAAATAAGGCTTAAGCATTTACAAGGAGAAATTAAGAAAAAAAAAATGAATTAAGTTTGAACTGTTGTGTGCTAGGTCAAAACTAAGTGTCAGTATATGCTACAGAGTGATTCATCAGGAAGTTATCTGATCTTAAAGAATAATGTAAAACCAGGCTACATGAACAGAAAGCAGAAGTTATTTTTTTCATATCTGAGTCAGAGCTCTTTACAGAGCAAGTAGTTTATCTACATTGTCAGAGTTAAAAAAAGGACTTTTTAATTAAGATCTAGATGTTTTTACAAACACTTTGTTTAAGAGCTTAAAGAATCTTACTGAACTGAATTTTCTTTAAAAAAAGCAAATAAACAAAAAAACTCAGCTCTGGAAAACAGAAGTGGGGTACAATTCTCTTAGAGTTAGATTCAGAACATAAACCTCTTTAGAGAGCATTATGGCTAATACATCTAGCACTGCAAATTCAGTGATCAAGTCACACCATCTCTAAATAGCTGTAGAAGAATTTGTTTGAGATTAAGATATTTAATAGTAAAACTTTTCAAATATGTATAGCTATGGTAAATCATCAGATGCAGTTCAAGATCTTCGGTAACCATGGATTCTGATGGAGAAAAAGCAGCAGGTCTTTACCATAAACATTAGAAAAAGATGTTGAAAGTGCCACAAAGTCATGATCAGAGAACACTTAGCAACAGCTTCCAGTATATCAGTGGTAGAAACATTAAGTAGCAATAAACACTTTCTCTCAGTCTTGCTTTACAGTCCAGGAGATTTAAGGGCCTTCCTGGGCCAAACGAAACTCTCTGTGGATCCCTTTGCTGGCATTTCAGCAGCTCAGCTTTGAGTCAGCTCTCTGTTTCACGCAAATGCTCTTTCCCCTAAGGAGCCTTCCATTGTTCATTTCTATTACTAGCTCTCTACTTGGTGGTGTTCTCATTCCCTTCCTGCCCCCGGTTGTTACTGCACACTTTTTTCCCAGATGGCCATGTTCAGCTGTGTTTGCGAAGGGAACCATTTTCCCTCCTCCAGAAGGTCCCAGCAGATTGCAGCGGCTGGGACAAGGCAGACAGGCATTCCCTGTTCTCCTGTGCTGCCTTGTCACAGTCCTTTTCAAGAAAACCTGTAGTGAACAAATCAAGTCCTTGCACAATACACTGAAAATTAGTCTGTCTTGTATCTGTAGTTTAATTCCCTTTAGGCGGTGAATTTAAGTAGCAGAAGGACTCCTATATTCTAGCTGAGTGCTCTGATCATTGAGGTATTTGATAAAGGGAGGAGACTATGATTTCATTAAAAATGACTGCTTTCAGTCCTTCCTGTTGTAAAGTTCAGAACTTCAAAGAGAGACACTCCCTGCAACTAAAATGCCTAATTTTCATAGTGGATGTGGTTACAAACTTCTCTGTCACGTACCGTTTGACTAGCTGGTGCAGTAAGTTTAAGAAAAAAATGTTGGAAACTGGAAATTTGTCACACCCAGATAATTTTAACTCCATTATAGTACCTACTATGTAATTTAGTCTCAGTCAGAAGATTACAATAAGCCACATACACTTAACTGAAATAAATGCCATATGTATGTTACTGTACAGATTTACATAGAATAGCTCAGAAGATAAATCACACAGTAGAAGAACAGGCACTTCGTGATTTTGTATACTGAAGATGGGCTGAGCTTATATAACAAATATCTTGTCTAGGATTTTTAGCTTTTAAGATGCAATACAGGACATAAGAGTTCATATCTTTAGTATTCTGTTGCTCATCTTTAATGGCCTAGTACTGGTGAGCTAGAAACAACATTGCATCATGTATTAAAGCACAAATTTAAAATAAACCACTTTTTATTGTTTTTCTACATTTAAATCTCAACTGTTCACCAATTTAAGTGCTTGAATTTGACCAGTATATGGGTTAAATAGATGGTTGGGTGTGGGGAACTATGTGGATAACAGTGTTGTTTTAAAAAGAAAAGGTTAGCTGGAGAGGGAGAAAGTGTGTATAAGGCCATTCTTTTTCAGTAAGAGAGACGTTGCTTAGCTTGTTTCATCTTTACCTTTTGGTAGTGTGATTGTTATTTAGCCAGTCCAGTACAGAAGGTGATATCAGGTCTCAAAATATGATGTGTTTATTTATGTCTATATAATATTGAAGGATTAACCATACTGTGTACAGAGCAAACAAGGAGGGAAAAAAAACAAGTCTGAGGACAAAAAACCAAAACAAAGCAAAACTCTTGTCAAACACACTGGAAGATTTCAGAGGAAAGACTGCATAAAAGTTATAGATTTCACCCAAAAGAGCTTATAACCATATCCTTAGTGGAGGTAACACTTCAGGCAGTGTTCTTTCAGAGGTGACTTACCAGGGAAATACAGCAAATCAGATGAATTAGGAAGAGATGAAAATAAAGCATTTTTATATAATCTTAGCATAGGGAAGTTCTGGACATTTTTATCTCCTTTTTTCAGCTATTTCTTTTAAAAATATGTGCAGTGGTGTTGTCTGCTTCAGGTGATGTGAATAATCTGCTTTTATTTTTATTTTCTCTTGACATGGCTGGAGATCGGATGGCTTTAAACCGGACAGTATTTGCCCAGGCATCTATGACTATAAACCACAGGCCTGAAAAACCTGCCTTAGCTCCCGTCATGTTCTACAGTTTTGATAGGGTAAACATGGAACTGATATATAAGGCTCTGTGAACCTGATCAAGAGGTGGTCTGTACATTACAGACGTCAGGAGAAGTAGGAGGATCTCTTAGAGAACATTGTTAATGAGGAAGGCTGTTTGGTGTACAGAAGATACTGGGGAACTTGCATAAATCCCAAGACAATGTCTTCTGTTAACTTAAGCTGTAAGTTCTACAAACTTGTGGGCCGAGAATGTGGTTACAAGGAGCAGACCCATCTCTGGTCAGCGATTAGCACCCCTGTAACATCCCTCTTGTACGAACACAATGAGCTGTGAAGCTACATGGAAGCCCGAGACTGGTAAATATTAAAACTCGCCATCCACAGAGAAAAGAAAGCTGCCCTAGTCTTATTCCTGGGTGAGCAGGTCAAATCATTAGTTGTCACTTGGATCATATTGCTGTTCTAGCTCACCTGAGTGTTTCTGATAGCACTAAGGAGGAAGGTAAACTGTGGCAGAGCAAGTTTTTGGATGTCTTGGGCAGCTGAGGAATTGCACCCTTTTTATCCTCTTGGACCTGCTGACTTTGAGACTTCTTAGGACAGTTATCTCACCTCATGAATTAGAAGCTAGGCTGGAACTTATAAACTCTGTTCCTTGAAGCTGTATCCACACCAAAGAGTTCATCTAAAATGAAAATGCATGTACAAACAGATACAACAGGGTAAAACCCCCAAAGGCTTTCAAATATGAAAAATAGGTAAATTTCAATTATTCTAATTTTAATTGTTTTGTATTTCTTAGAGAGGGATTTTTGCTGTTTTTTTCCTTTGTTTTCAGTGCAACACAATCAGAATTGTGATACATGAAATAATATTTTCTAAACTAAATGCTTTATTAACTCTCCTTTAGACACAAATCAGTGTATTCATTCCAAATGTCACCTGCAGGAAGAAGATTTAATATCCATTCTCATATCTTAACACAGAAATAGCTATACACATTCTCACTGAATCTCTGATGGTGATAGATTCATAAACACAGGGGAAACACACATGTGGATGTTCTTTCAGTGTAATCTCAATTTATTGGCAATGGAGAGGATGATTCAGGGATGAGCAACTGGCTTCTCCCTATCTCTTGAGAGTAGAATGTCTGAGCTCTCCAAATGTAAAAATATCTCTTCATCTGTACAGGAAATGAGAGGAAAACATTACTGTTTCTTATCCCATTAATGTTGTTTCTCTTACTTGCATTCCATGCTGCTGTTGGATGACAATAGTTTAGTGGCTTTTACAGAAATTGTTTCTGATATACATCCATGTACATACATGGAAAACAGCACCAATTAGATAAACACATATCATACATGTAAATTCCTGAAAGACCTATATTTTGTTGTGTTGTGTTCCAGACCCTAAAGTCACCCAGACTGGATTTTGTGTTGATAAGCCTTCCTTCTTCTTAGTTAGCTGACTTTTAATATCACTTGGAGGCCACGACAAGGTCCATCACTACTTTAGACATTTTCTAAATACCTAATAAGAAAGAGGATATAAACAGAAAGAAAAAAAAAATTCTAAATCAATGGCCAAGGCAGTAATGAACTGTAGAAATTAATTGTTTCTTTTGAGCTTGGGGCAGACTGGTTCAAATATGACGTTTTCATTCAGCCCTACTTGGAAATATTTTTTTTTTAAAAAGGAAGAAATAGTACAATGGAATTTTAAATTATTCCTAGAAACCTACAAAATATTTGATTTACTAAAGTTCTACAAAACTTTAGATCTACTTTACAGCCTAGAAGGCCCTTGTTCTTTTTTCAGTCTCCTTTTTTTCCCCCCTTAAGTTTATTTTGGAATAAATGTAAATCATAATGTTTATTCTATTCTTCAGGAAGAGATGAGCAAGAAAGGGGCACTTCTGCTTCTTGAAAAATTCACACTGGCAAACTATTTTCAGCACTTATTCTCCTGGATATGTCTTTGCCTCTTGGCTGTTTTCCCAAAGTACTTGGAACAGATGTTTCTGTTTGAAGACCTTGCTGTATGTATTTATTCAGGGGAGTTTGCAACTTTAGTTGATTGGTGTCTGTGTTATAAGAGTGAAGGCCATTTACTGCTCCTGAGCCTATAGGCAAGGTTCAGAAGAGTCTGCAGTGGTGAGCGGGAAGTATTACCTGTGTTCGGGACAAGGCATCTTTGGTCTTTGAACTTCTTTGCAAAAGATGTTTGGAGACTGAGTTCCATAACTTGATCTGAAGAAGAAAAAAAAAGAGCCATGATAACCAGTTATTAAATATTTAAAAAGGATGTTTCACCTGTCATGAACTGGGTAACATTCTAGCTGGCTTGGTTACTCATTAGGTGACCTGCCATGCTCTGTTCTGTGATATCCTTCTGAGTAATCTTATTAAGACATTTGTGCTGTACTGTTTTTGAGTAGTAATCTTAGCAATCTGTTATAAGTAGATCGGATCCTATTCAGTAGATGAGATTTTGGGTCTAAAAATACATTTTTATTTATTAAATGACAAGAAAATCAGGACTTACTTCTTTATGTAATAATATATATTTTAAATTCACAGTTTCAACACTTAAATTTTAACATATGTGCTGATAATTCTAATTTAAAACAGATGACTAATGCATCTAGTTTTATGAAGATCTGATAATTACATATTAAGACTTACTAAAAAATGAAGCTCATTTTTTATAATTATAACCCTGAGGATTGGTTGTGGGGCCTCCCTCTCGGATCCTACACAATAGCTTAATTCCATGGTTTCCATTTGGAAATATATACATCAATAGCTTTTTCTCTGAACTCCCTAGCTCAAATGTATGTAAAAACTGCCTCCTTTTCAGTTAACAGGACAGCAACAAAAATTACTTTTTATCCATGTTATCTACTTACTTAATAAATCTATCTTTTTTTTTTGTTTGAGATTTTTTTAATTGTTTCAATACTATATGCAGGTTTGCTTTAGCTCATCTGTTACCATTTCCCAGATGAAATACTAATTAACCTTCCCCTAATAATCCCTTTAGAAAATTCCCATTGTGGGTGCTCATGGATGGTAAAGTCTAGTTTATCATTCAACTCAATATAACTTTTTAATTTCATCCTTAATTTCATCCATCACCAAGGGAGACTTCAAATTAAAATTATTAAACTGCCTGTCAATTAACAGGAATGTTTGAATAATTTGTCTTGTACCCAAACTGATAGGTACATGCTCTGATTAGATGATTGTTCCTCATGCTAGACCAATACACTATGTTGAAACAGCTCATTTGTATGTCAACACACCTTAAAAACTTATCCATGATGGGTACATGCCCCAATAAGCACAGTGGTATCCAGCTTCCAATTTAGCTTCAGGGACACGTACTTCCACGTAACTTGCATTGAACGATCATACCCATACTGGAAGCTGGCAAGTATAACAGGTATAAAGTATAACTGCTAAGAAATTATTTGTCTCAGCTGATAAATACAACTTGTCTCAGGCCTCTCCCCACTTACTGTTTCTTGAAAGCATTTGAGTGACAAATCTATGGCGAGTGCTTACTGATAATATAGTGTTTGGAAGGGAATACCAAAGGGTTTGTACTTTTTCTATATAAAACATACAGAAAAATGACAATAGGTTTTGCACTGCTCTTAAAAAATCAAAACAAACAGAAGGCCAGTCACAGATGTTCTACACAGAGGAACATTTTTCCTTTTCTACCAAGCATGTGGGACAGGCTTCAAAATCATGTTTTTGATTTCACTCTTGAAAAGTTAATAATGTGGTTTCACTGTAGTATTTTAGTGTATTAAACTTTAACCTACTGTGTAAGGAAAAGGGTTTTAATGGGCTAAAACTGCAGCAATTGCAATACATCCCTTGGATAGGAGGATTTAAAAAAAAAAAGTAGTTTTCAGCTGGATGTTACTACCTTTTAGCTGGAAGTTAGCGCTTGGCAAATGATGGGTGTTTGCAATGTGATTAAAATCACTCTGCATAAACAACTACTGCAATGAGGCTTTAACTTATTTTTTGTTTGTTTGTTTGTTTTCCTGATGTCATATTCAAAGCTGTAGCTGTACACTATACTTTAAGAACTGATTTGTGCAACACAGCCAGAGACTTCAATTGTAAAACCAGATAAGCATCTTGGTCCTCCTGTGTCTGACAGTAGAAAAATATCCAAAAAGCAATCAAACTGCTATCCTTCTGTGTGTCAGCACTCAGATTCAAATATTAAAGACAGGGAAGAGTATACTTACTCTGCATTGGTCTTGTCACAGAGAGAGACAAAGTGAAATGTCAACTTCCTGTGATACATGTGAAAAAAGGTTGCGAATTTGTTGACAGAATTTGCTTAAAAATACTTTTTAGCAGCATAGCCACCCTTACTAATAACCTTTGAGCAGAGAAACATTTGTTTGTTCATATGCTGATCGAGTTTCCTCTGTGTCACAGAGGAATTTAGGGTGAGGTAGCCACAAGCACAGAACCCCTGACATAACATTTAAAATGAATCTGTCAGTCATGATGAGTATAAGAAGGGGTAAGCAATCTCTGTTCTTAAGCTTTTATTTTAGGGCATACTTGCACATTCTGTACACGATATTCTCACGGCACCGATGGAAGTCTCTGCCAAGGTACAGTCTGGCTGGTTCCCCCACCACAGACAGCATACGGCTTCCGACCCCTTAGTGTGCCTGCCTCCTGGCTGATGCCCCGGACCCACAGACAATGGTTCCACTGCAGGCTTGACTTCTCCACAGTGTCAGGCCTCTGTGTACAGCTATTCCCCCCAAAAGGGTTGCTGTTTCCATTATTTTTTTTTTTCTGACTTAGATGGTTTCCCTAAGCCAGCAATGCCCTTGTTGCTCACATCACACAGGCTGGTTGCTTTGACTCGCACGCACACAACCACAGGTCTTTCCCTTAAGTCTCCCAGACCCCACAAGTGGCTGGCTGGGACTCCCTGGTCCCTCCGATAACCAGTTCCTCCAATGCCCTCACCCTCAGAGACCCAGCCTGCCCTGTACCCTCCCACCCCCCAGGTCACTTCACCTACTTGCCGGCTGCTCTGGCTTGCCCTTCACTAGCACTCACACACTCACTTGCACACCCACATCCATTCTTGCTCCAGTCACTGACACCACTGACACATGGCTCTGATTCCTTGTCTGACTCCAGCTGCTGACACTTAGACCACCGTACGCATATATGCACACAAAACAGACAGTCCCTCACTCAGGAAAATAGCTAGAAATGGAGTTTAATAAGAAGATAGGATGGCCTGCACTGAGCAGGAGCAAGACATAGCCAGACAAGTGTACCCACCAGCCAACTGTTTACATGCAACTGGCCCTTTTTATAACCTTATCCCTTAATTTCCCCATGCCTGTTCCTCCCCAAATCACCTAGATCCATCCCCTTCCCTTCCTTTGAGTCCTCCCCTGCATGTCCCAAAGTAAGCCTTGTGCAGTCCCACAATGTGTCCCATACCCCTAGGTAGCAACACCCCCCTCCCCAGCCTGAAAGGTGCTCTAGTGTTTATTCATCTTGATGGGTGTCACACCTGGACCATGGATCTGAGGATCTCCTGGGACAGCCCCAGGAGGGGCCTGGACTGGGTGTCCCTTCCTCTGCATCCTTAATTTTTGTTCTCACCTGCCTTTGTGCACCTGTGCTTCTCTGGGCTTGTGCAGATGGGCCTTTGATATGTTGATGGCAGCTGTGATGATAGGACTGGGAGTAGCCCAGCAGAGTCTTATTTGGGCTCCCCCTCTTGCTGTTGCTTCTCTGTACTCCTTTGTGGATGTACAGATGAGGTTCCATCGCATAACTTAACATATTTATTTGGGACAAAGGCTGTCTACCCAAACTGAGTGTAAAGTTAACATCATAAAAGGATGTGTGGAATACAAGTTTCTTTGAAAAACATCTTGTGAATAACCAGAAAGCTAGATGTCAGAGAGCTGTTAGCAATAAATAATCTGACTGACTGTTCCTGTTAGCTTTGGTTTATAAGGCACTATGTTTCAAAAGATCACTATTATATAAATTTTTTACAATTTCTACCTATATTCGTACCTCATAAATACCCAATTATGTTGTAAATAACTGTCTTTTAAATTGTAGGGTATGCCTCTTACTATGAAGTATTTAAAGTACAAAGGTCAGATAATTTGTCCAGGATCTGGAGGAACACAAAGAGGTAGTTAACAACATGAGCACTTAGCAGGCACCTAAATTGCAGGTATTGGGAGAGACAGGCCTCTCAATACAAGTGCCAAATATTCTGCATGGACAACAGAAATAGGTAAGTGGTTTTTTGAAGGGGTGTGGAGGGAGGAAGATCCCATCTACTAAAGGTATTAACATGAAACCCTCCACAACTACACGTATTTACATGCAACCCTACAAAATTCTTTTTGTTTCACTCCATCCATAGAATAATGTTTTGAGTGGCTAAGCAGGTCCTACTTGTCCATCCCCTTGTGAAACAGAGACAGTCTATTTTCCAAGGACTCTTCTTCCTCAGATGCTCAAAGCCAATCTTTCACTCTGATTCCTTATGTTCTTCCACTTTCCTCGTGAAGGAATTAATGGAGCAGGGGCAATATTAAAGGAGAATATTACACTTCCTCCTTAAGGAGGAACTGACTGAAGATGGTGTACCACTGCTGGATTCTTCTGTAGCTTACACTCCTAGATGACAGGAAGATCTGCCCTAGGCATCCTTCACAAGAAATGTGTCCTGGTTTCAGCTGGGATAGAGTTAATTGTCTTCCTAGTAGCTGGTACAGGGCTGTATTTCTGAGCTAAGTAGAAGAATGTTGATAACACACTGATGTTTTCAGTTGTTGTTAAGTCGTGTTTAGACTAAGTAAGTCAAGGTTTTTTTAGCTTCTGATGCCCAGCCAGCAAGAAGGCTGGAGGGGCACAAGACATTGGCACAGGACACAGCCAGGGCAGCTGACCCAAACTGGCCAACAGGGTATTCCATACTGCGTGATGTCATGTCTGCTATATAAACTGGGGAGAGTGGGGGCAGGGGATCACCTCTTGGGGATTAACTGGGCGCCGACCAGCAGGTGGTGAGAAATTGCACTGTGCATCATTTGTACATTCCAATCCTTTTATCATTACTGCTGTCACTTTACTAGTGTTATCAGTATCATTATTAGTTTCTTCTTTTTATATTCTATTAAACCGTTCCTATCTCAACCCATGAGTTTTATTTCTTTTCCCGGTTTTCTCCCCCATCCCACTGGGGGCGGGGGGGGAGTGAGTGAGTGGCTGTGTGGTGCTTAGTTGCCAGCTGGGGTTAAACCATGACAAAATGTAAGGTATCTGTCTGATGTGCTCTGCCAGTTCAGAGCTAAGGAACAATAAAAAACTAGAATTAAACAAGCAGTACCTGATACATTCACTCACTCACTTTAAACACCATAAGCTGCAAAGGTCTGTTGCCAACCATCTTTTGGAAAATAATCCTTTCGTTGTCTTGCTTTGCCTTGGAGTTGACAATTTCCTCAGGAAGAATCAGGAGAGGGAATGAAGGATTATAATGAACTGGCAGTATCCCAAGGTTCTCACTAAGACTGATACAATTTTCATGGTAGGGTTTTTTCCTCCTCGGTTTTAAATTCACCTAGGGGTCTTCTGGTATGTTTTGTATCAGACCATTTCCTTCTCATTGGCTCTCAGTTAAAGCTTGAAAATTGCACAATTTGCCAGCCTCAGTTGAAAAAGTGAGCTATTGGTTGCTAGCGGTACTATTTGAGGGCAGCCAAGGGGTATCAAACCTTTACTCCATACAATGTTCTCAGGGCTTCAGCTACAACAGGTTGGCAATAGCCACTTGATCTCTGATGGACTGTTACAAGCTGAAAGCAGCTTAGGCCAAAGCAAGAACAAACAGGTATTAGAGACCCTGCCCTAACAGGTCAACAAAGATTTGAGTCCTTTACTAGTAATGTCAAAAATCAGATAGATACACTCGGCTATACCTTTATTTTAAATTTGAATCAGTTAGCTGTCCTGTAATAGTCTGAAATGTGTTCCAGAAGATGCTCTGCATTGCCGTGTGTTTGTTATTTTCCCTCCTCAGAGCTAAGCTATGTACTTTTCTGGTAGCCAAGTGCCCCCTCTGGCCATTAGGTATCAGTCCGGTGTCAGGCATTTTGATACAGAGTTGTAAAGCATTCTTCCATTAATAAACTTGTAGAATACTGAATGTGAGTACATGGGGAGACTTCTACTGAGAAATCCTTTGAGAAACACAGCTAAGTGAACTTTTGGCAAGCCTGATTCAGTTGCTCTGGACTGCTTACCTCCAAACCATTTTTTCCTAGTTGTAGAAACAGTGCACGTGTGCCAAGATTAGTCAGAGAGCAAACCAATACATGGGCCATATGGATAATTGAGGGCCAAACTTGAATATGTACTTAAACTGCAGTAAAGAGAATAGTTTAGCCCTGGTCTCAGTTTCTCTTTCAGTGCATGACTACCTTAGTCACTGAGCTATCAGATCCTTTGGGACATAAAAGGTTTGTAGGGCACAAATTTGTTTTGATGGAGATTTGGAATATTTTATGGTTCTGTTTGCTTGCAAATACTCTAGATAATGTGTGACCACATTATTAAGGACATCATAAACTTTTCAGCCTAAGTTCATTGCTGATTTTCCCTATGCAGGTCTTTTAGTCTAGCTTTCAGCAGCAGGGTGAACTTCAGGCGATATGCCCAATATGCAGCTCATTAATTATATGAACTGAAAAAGACTAATATATTTGGAGACCAAAAATACATTCACAAGGAATTATAGCTATGAGTAAAAATATCAATAAATTAAGGGTTGTAGATATTCTAAAACTGCAGTAGTAGTTTGCAAAGCAGGATTTCTAAAAGCCAGGAAATTTAGAGTAAAAGCAACAGAGAAAGCAACAGCAATGAGGAAAGGGAACACAAATGGAGATTTAATACTGTGTAACACAAAATACTTTTCAGCAGTAACAGCTGGTGACCAAATGAAGATGGCTGGGACTGGGAATTACCTAACTCTGCCAAAAATAATTATTCCTGATTTTCCCTTTCCTTCTACCCAGTACACGCTGAAAATCACATCTCCCAGATGAAATCAGTCAACCAGCTAAACAAGGCTGGTCTCTTTCTCAGTACGAATCCCCCAAATGAGCAGGCAGCCTCTAACCTTCTGCTCTCCAATTACTGACCTCTTCCCCATTTTCCCTTTTCACCCCTTTTAACAATATCCCAAGCCTCACATATAGTTCAATTCTTGCTGTTGCTTTTGAAAACTGCTAGAAAACTTCTTTGTCTTTTTCCTCTGGGGCTTCTGGAGTTACTCCTGAAGTGCAAATGGAACACTGTTATGTTGCATTCAGCAAACCAAGAGGTAAATTTGCTTTTAGCTGCAAAGAGCACCAAAAAGGCTACCTGTTAACCTGATTGGAATATTCCTTATTTTTTGAGTGGAAGAGTCAGAGGTTAGAGTCTACCAGCTGTTCTGTTCCTTCTCTGACTGAATTCTGATACCGAAGGAATGGATATTTTTATTTCTTTTTTCTGGGGTGTTTTTTATTCTACAGTTTTCTAATAAAAAAATTATGCCAGTAACATAGCTCTGGTGGTAACCTTACTTACCAGTTTTACATATTTTTATTGGCAGAGGAATCGGAAAATCCTTTCAAAGCTCTGCTTTTACAACAGAGAGGTTAATTGTAATGCAGATAGAACACGCTACAGCTTAACCTCCTCTTAGCTGTTCTAGAGATAGTGAAAGCTCCTGTCATATGGCAAAAGTACAACCATATTCTTCCTCTCGATTTTTTTTCATGAAAGTTTCTGGATTAGGCCCATATCCATTGCTATTTTCTTTCTGTTGTGAGATTTTCATTAAGAAAAGCAGCACCTTTTTATGTCTCTACCCATTCCCCTGCACTACAAAAATACAGAGGGGATTCCAGAGGAAGTAAGAGAAGGAGCCTTCTGGAAGCATCTGATGGAGAGAAGGGTAGTTAGATTAAATGGACCAATAAGCACAATTATTTTATGTTTTCATTTTTTGTGTTTAAAAAATGTGCCAAATACAAAATGAAGAAAGAAGTCCTAATTGCAATGAAGTATAAAAATCTGAAATAATAAACAGTGCCTAAATTTGAGTGTGCATTTAACCTTATTTAAGGCAATAGGTTCCAGTTCTGGAAAAGGTAAATGTTACTATTTAAAAGAGGAAGAATGAGGAGGAAGGCAAAAGTGTGTTGCTCATAAGCTGTGAGATGAAATAAGAGGTTTGGAAGGCTGACGTGAGCTGAGAGACTGCTCCAGGTCTCCTCTGTGATGGATGTGTGCTAGTGCTAACACATTGGCAAAGACCTAGGTTAGCAGAAACTTTTGGCTAAGTAGCAGCGTTTTGGTAAGCAAAGTGAGGAATACTGCCTCATATTGTCCACTGAGCAGTATGAAGCTTGGATTGCGGGATGAAGGAGAGCAGTGGCTGCCTGGGTCACACACTACAAGATTAGCTGTATTCACAGTAAGGCCTGGTTACCCAGAAAGGTTTGATAATACTAAACTGTCAGCTAGATGCTCCTGCTGACCTGGTAATTGCATTATTAAAGGAGAGGACACTGAATACTTATAGTTATTCTTCAGAAATAAAGTATTGTACACTATGTGGTTTGTTTACCTTAACTGCCTGATTTCAGCGGGAACAGTCTGGTTCTATCTTTAGAATTGTCTCATAATTTTTTTTCCTTTTTTTTTGTTAAATATAATATAGTGGAAAAAGCAAAAGTAGTGTTTCCCTCTGACTAGTCACCATCATCAGGTTTCTATTTTTCCTGCTCTCTGCAACTGAATTTTTAATTTTGTTCAATATTTAAGTCACATTATCATGCCTAACAAGCTGAGTGAACAGGCATTAGTTTCAATTTTCAAAATTTGATTGGTTGGTGTGTTCATGTGGATGGGCATTTGCTCAAATTAAGTGCGCTGTAAATTAAACTCTGCACTTTATTTATACTGATTTTTAAAATCAGATGTCCTTAAAGCAGATGCCCTCTTCTCAGAGGCAGCTATATGCTAAGTGAACAACCTTACATTCATGATCTTCTGTACATGAACCCCAAGATCTAAATTTTACTTGAATTTTCCATTGCAGAAAGAGATGTGCATTAGATGAGTTATTCACTTTTGCCCTCTAGTCTACTTTTTGTCTTCGATCTGCAAAGCTAAAAGGTTGTTATGTTAGGTTTCCTGCACAGCTTATCTCTGTTCTAAATATACGCACGATATAAATATTAACCAGAAGTTCCAAAAATCTCATAATATCTCTGTAAATGCCACAAACAGCAGTCAGCATAGAGTATAATATTTCTAGGCTGTAAATGCCATAGAGCTCTAAATGTGATAACTTATTAATCATCACAGCACTCTGTGAAATAAAGAAATAAACTATTACACTTCACTTTTTAATATTGAAAATGAGGTGAAAAGCAGATGAAATGTATTAATGAAAGAATGAAGGAATGAAAAAATTAATGTCAAACAGACAGAATTAGAACTCATTTCTGTAGCCTACCTCCTTTGCATTCTCTAATTTATATAAGCAGTATTTCATTTTCAGAATCCCTTATCCTATATTTTCAAAGACATATTTACTGATACTTACTATTCTCTAATCATTCTGAATTTGCCCTCATGAAAATTTTCATTTCTCTGTTTTGCAAGTTCATTGTCTCCTGGGTGTGACCAAAACACGCAAATACACATTTTAAAATGAATCTATTAGTCTTACGCTTTCTCATGTATGATTTTTCTCAAGGGTTACATTTCTCCACAATTAAAATGCATGCTTCATTGCCTTCCTCAGTTTTTAGTAATTATAAATTCTGCTGAGTATAAACTGTTGCTAAGATATGCTCACATAGCAAAAGCAGCCAAGCCTAAACATAGAAAGGTGTAGGATATTCTCCAGATCCTCACCGATAGCTCATCCGAAGATAATAATATTTTTCTCTCTGTTGCTAAATAACACTATTGACAGTCATGGTTTGGTAAATTTTCCAGTCTGAGTGCATACATTCCAGAGAATTTACGCAAAAGAGCAAGTCTAAATGAAGACATTGCCGTATATAAAATATACGTTTCTTCATTGTTTAATAAATGTTCAGCTTAAGTAATCATCACTTCAGTGGAGAGTTATGGCTAGCCTTAAATGTCTAGGTAGATTTTGTCAGATACTGCCTATCTATTAGTTCAGCAGCTTCCTGGTTCATAGACTGCGTATTTTGCTTTGGTCTTTTGTATTAGGCTGACCTTTCCACAAGGCAGACTAGTCCACTACACATATTGCATCAATGAGTTTGCTGGATTTAAATGTCACAGAAATGCCATATTATTTCAATAGGATTTTTAATCTCATTATACTAAATAGACTGGCTCATGTCATTGCTACTGAAATAATATGTGTATTTATTTTGCCAGTGGGTATATGGTATACACACCGTAAGTTTTTCAGGCTTATTTGTGGTTTTAATGCTGTTATTCATAGTCTTTGTCTGCCAATGTGAATAACACGAGTGCAAGTATTACCATGTACAAAGTGTTGCAGGACTGGATTTGAAAACAATGAATTTAGGTAAGAGGTTTTGTTCATTTGCTTTTTGTTTTTACTGTTAAATGGTGCAGTTAGTGATTTTGTTTTCTGTGATAAACATTGTCCATAATCGCCCAATATTCTAACATTCTGCCATATGTCATATGACGGTTATATTAATAAATTACCATAATAATTGTATAAATTAATTTTACTCTTCCACAAAGTTAAATAATATTTGTATAATGGGAGAGTCTGTTCCAAGAAGGGCTCATTGCCAGAATTACAATGGGATTTAAAAACCTAATCATGCACTGAAAACTGCATAGTTTCTGTTAAAATGTGTGTGGCTTTTCAGCTCTGCCCACAGAAGGCTCAGCAACTGCCCACAGAAGGTTTCTGAAAGTTCAAGATCAGCCTGCTACTACAGGTCCACTGATGAATACCGAGTAAAAGATTGGTTGGGATAATAAGGAAGGTGTTACTACTAGAAAGGAAGAAAAGCAAATGATTTGATTTTTTAATATGTCAGCTGCTATAGAGGCAAATGGGGATGATGCGCTATATGTATGTATGGCACTGAAAAAAACAATCACTAGAATGCTGTACTTTAAAGATAAAACTAGGAAGGCACTTAGAAAACAAGAAGTTTGCCTGTAGAATGTGCTCATGGTGAAAGAAAAAAGGTTAACCTGTTTTGCTTATTAATCTAGATGATGCTTTTTTACCTCAGTCTAATCATGAAATGCTTCAACCGCGAGACTTTCAATATTCCTGATTCTCATTAGATTTACAGATTTGTTACTTGAAAGCTAAAACTGAATAATTTAAATCAGAGTAACAGTTTGAATAGAGATTATGATTAGATGGAGTAAGACTCAGATAAAGATGATCAAATTGGGTTTGTCCGACTGTGTCCAAGGAGATTCTTTCAAGGTTAAGGTCTGTTCAGTATCACGTTCTTATATTGTCATTACTATCAATGAGTGGGACTGTATCTGTTTACACAAGTGGAATCTGAGCAACTCAGAATTCTCCTCGGATTTAAAAATGAGTCCTGTGTTCTGGTATTTTCTGTTTCTATTACTGCACAAAATTTCTACTATGACAGAACAATATCATGCTCAATTTACATGAGTAAAGTCAATAATATGCTAGCCTAAACTGATCTTTTCAATATTCGTCTGTTTTAATGGCTAAAGCACACATGCTATGCAAAGAAATGTGAGACTGTAACATCAAGTTGGGGCTTAAGAGACCTAAAATAACAACATGCATTTTGCTGAATACTATGTTATTAAGCCTTAAACATTTCCCAAAGGTAATATATTGTTTTAAAAGAGTTTTTAAAGGCATTTATAAAATTCCCAGTGATAGAAATTAACTATGAAACTGTGTTTGCATGCACTCACTTGAACAGAAAATTGTAGTGAGTTCGAAAATATTTGTCACTTTTTAAATCTGCATACATATCAATGATAGATAAACTATCCTATACATATGCATAAATTAAATTCATTATATATGTTTGGAAGATGTACATAGTCTATGTATTTAATCACATTCACCTCTCCAGCTATATGCAACAAACGGCACATTTACTGTAAATATGTAACGGAATGATTCTTGGCTTCTGTGCCAGTTATAAGTTCCAGTTTCCAATTCCAAGCTGTTATTGAATTGTGCATTGGTTGATTGGGGAATTCTTGACTTTATAACACAGTTCATAAAATATGAAGTGACTTTGGTCAAAGCTGCTGTGTTTGGAAGTGGTAATATCTTTGACCACCTTGTAGCCTTATTTTTCTATCAATGTACCTTAGACTGTAGGTGGTTTATCACTATAGATACCATGTTTGCAACCCACATGCCACTAACAGCCAGAACTAACTCCATGACCTTTTTGATTGTCATAGCAGCTGAGCTCTCCTGAGACAATTGAATGTGTTTGAAATACTTCAGTCTAATGTAAAACCCAGTATTGTTTTCCTGTCCTGAGTGGATTTTATATATGTATGTACAAGTTTTAACTCCTGGAGAAATGTATTCAAATGCAAAGAGTTCCTCCAAACTGTTTGTGTGCCCAAGATTTTATGAAACTAATTACATATCTGTAAAGTTGTCACTGATATCCTTAAAATATTATGATTGCAGCACTGACACTAGCTTCCATTTTGGCAGTTAGCTTCCACTAAGTACTCAAATAATTTTGTAATCTGGACTCTGTTTCTACTCATGTTTATTATCCTTAGAAATAAAAAACATCAGATGTTAATAGAAAGTGAACAAAGCAGATGAATGAACAGGCAAGTGCTGGATCAGGCATGTGGAAGGTGATAGTTATATCTCTGGGGAAGAAAAACCTTTTTTGAATTGCAGCACAATAGTCTGGAAAGAGAAAATCTCGGCAAAACGTTACATACGATCAGTTTGCAGAAAGTTAAATAAAATTATCTGACTTTAACAATGTCTCATTTCACATACTAATGCAAAGTTATTTGCAGACTGTGTAATTATTGCACTTGGGACCAGGACTTAAAGTATGCAGGAGCACAGCTCAAAATGATCTCACTCTTGTCCTCAGACCCTTCCATAATTTCAGAAGAAAGTGATAGAAATATGGATTAGTATTGGAAATCTACTTTAGGCAAAAAATTACACATGTTGAATTTCTTTAATTACATCTCTGTTTACTTATGTATAGAAGTACCTTTTATGCTGGAACGGAACTCATCCTGTAAGTTTTAACAGAGGGATACATAAAGGCTTGAAAAATATCTTTACTTCAAAAGACTTTGCAGATGAATGTTGGAAAAGATTACTGTCTTGCCAGTAGTTACTTATCTCTGAGTGCACTAACCGTGATGGGTTGGTTGTTGGGGTTGATTTCTTTCCTTTGGGGAAGAAGGGGAGAGGGGGAGTGTGTGTTGACTTTTACCTGCCTCACAGCCTTCTTTAAGCCTAGGAAGGCTGCTAAAGCCATACCACTTGCAAGGTGAGCTTTCATTTTGTCTCTCTCATTTGCAGTTGTTCAGGTATATGCTCTGCTACCTTTTTAATATTCCGTTTGACTTTTCTTGGCAAGGACAAAGTTACAATTGTGTCACAGGAAACCCTTTGGGGAAAACAAAACCAACAAATCTGATGTAATCGTTTAAGTGTTCTGCAGTGCAACAAACAACAAAGTAACCAAGATCCTATTTGTCATTCACATTAGCACCACCTGTTATCTTACAAAATACAAATACATAATTTACTGCCTAAAGCCATTTTTACTGCCAGGCTGGACAAGAATGGGATACGATGATCTCACTGTACTCAGGTATTAGAGCTCACATTTCCTGGCTGTAGTGAACAATAAGAGCTCTATAAACATTAACGACATTCAGATAGATATAAATGATTCTGAAGCTCATGACTGTTGCTTCAAGGAAAAACAAATCAATCACCTATATGATGTAGGAATTTAGCAGTTCAAACAATTTCTGTGATTCTGGTAATATTATCCTATTTTTCTGTCCTTCCTATAAGAGAAAAGCAAGCCAAGTGGTTTAAGTTTCTGCATAGACAAGACTGAAAACTTCTGATCTTACCTTTTCTTTTGTGAGCTGGACAAATTCTGCCTGTGTTATTTGGAAGGAAATGGCATATAGTAATCTTCTGAAGTTGATTTATGATAATTAAAGTTTGCCCACTCTGTTATAAAGTGACCTGTATCTATGATTGTTTACTTTTGAACCAAAAGATCAAAATTCTGATCACTTTTCTATGAGAAAAAAACAAAAACAAAACCCAACAATTGAAAATATTTTAAAATATTTGCAATGAAATCTCTCTACCTTAGCCACCCACTTGCTTTTAATGTACTTATTTCTGCGATCTAAATGTAAGACTCTGAACATTTCTGAAAACTTTTCAAAGTTATGGGAACTTCCTAGTCACCTAGGAAATAGTGTGAATATGCCAAGGAGCTAAGAAATGTGGATTTAAAATAAATAAATGAACACATGGGTGATTGAATAAAGCAAAATCCTGTAATAAAGTTTCAGCAGACTGACTCAAAGCTTGCTCAAGTCATTATAAAGAAGTTAGACATGCAGAAAGGTAGGCCAAAATTTGCTGACTCTTCTATTGTTCCATTCCCAATTATGTGAAATCCAATTATTACATAAAACCCCCATATTTTTTCTAAGCAAGGACAAGTATATTACCATATTACTGTTTTTCATGCAAAAAAATGAAATACCCCTCATAAACCTATGAAAACCATCATAGAAAGGATGAAAAAGGTTGAAAAATGTAATCACACTTGAAAAGTTATCTTTTGTAAGAAAAAAGATGTTATTATATGGTATTTTGTGTCTATTTTGGAGAGTGAAAAGATGTAGATTAAAATATACTAGTATAATCATGTCCATGACTTTGACTTAATAGAATCAGCATTTGTTTTGGTTTTGGTGGCAGCTGAGTCCTCACACATATTCACAGTGTTCAAATATAGTTATAAATAACAGGTTTGTCAATTCTTTAAGCCTAAACTGTTACATTAGTAATGACTAGCTGTTTCAGAGATATTTGTAATTCTTTGTCACACTTCTAGTTTTGTCATAGGCAAGAATCAAGTGACTATATAATATACTTGTGTTAATTGTGATTGCAAGTAAAACCATTCATAGTGAAAAAGAATGACAGCAAAAGACATAGCTACAAAATATTTGTCAAACTGACTTTACTACCTCTGCTTGATGCTCAATGTTGAATTAGTACAAGGAGATGGAGGCAAAAGGATCATCCTACAAACCTGAGCTGATCATAAAGAAAATGTTCATCTTTTCTCTAAGAAAGAGTTCTCTGAGAGCAGAAAAGACCCAGATCAGTGTATTGAAACAAGATGGTCTGGAGTTGAGCCAAATTGATCTTCACAGGTACTACATAAACAGTGAAGTTATTTTATTTAAAGTCTGATTCTTCATGACATTACTTAATAATGTTCATTTCATTAATCTCATTAGTTACACTAAAGGTTTTTTGTTGTCTTGTTTAGATCTTTGAAGTCCACAAATGGCATAAGCTAGCATAACAGATGCTGTGTGTTTTTGTATAATATCTTTTTATTTGGACATCATCTATCTGAATAGATATATGTATAAATGTATTATGCATACATGTGTCTGTGAATATATAGCTATGTATTTTACCCATATCTTCCTGTTTATATATCTATCTACCTACCTACCTACCTACCTATCTATCTATCATGGAATTATTGCATAGTAATTACACCAATTAATTTCCTTCTGTAATGTAAACCTTTAACAAAGGGAAAATTTCTCCAAGGAGTAAATGAAACCTTTTGAAAAGTTTGAAACTTTGTTGTGAATTACTTTTCCCAAAGCAAGGTTGGTTGTTTTTTTCCTCCAAATCAGCAATTTTTCTCACTTCAATTTCAAGCATTGGGAAAAAAAACCCAAAACCAAAAAGCAAAACAAACCAAAAACCCCACACCCAGATTTGCCAATACCATACTAAGCTTTTGAAAGTATTTAGTATTTCTAAGTAGAAGTCTTAAAATATAAGACCAATATTATAACTGTATCTAACTTCATCAGTCTTTCAGCTCTTCGAGATACTGCTCTGTGGATAAATTCAAGATAAAAAAAAGTATTAATAGAGTTTAAGAAGCATTATTTGGTCTGATATAGCACTACACATCCTTATAATGAATCTAATGTTTTCAGAAAAAATATAGAAATCTTGACATTTTATCAGTACAGACATGTCTTTTTTGACAGGACATTCAATATGCTACTGAAAAAAAAAAAAAGGAAAAAAAAGAAGAAAGCAAAAAACCCTTATCTGTATGTATGAGTAGAGCTCTGTATTACAATGATCAGATTTTATCATTGACTACTAAAGTTACAGTCTACTTTTGGTGTCAATCTATGACTGGATTTTACCATTCCAGACAACAGCTTTAAATATGTGATAAAAAAGTTACAGCATTCCATCCATCCCTAGTATGCTTTAAAGATGATTTGTGTTTCCTAAAAAAACTATGAATAATAAATGTGATAATTACTATTCTGTACATCCACTCTCTAAACAAAACACTGGGTTTGGAAGGAAAGAAAAAGTTTTATTCATTTTCCCCCAAAATAGAAGGTATTTAATATTTTCTTTGTTTCAGTTTATTGATTTTGAGTTGATGCAGAGATGGATATGCTGACAATTTAATTTTGATACTCATTACATGGTTTAACAAACTAACTTAAATTTATTCAAGTCCTACCTATTTCAGGAAAGCTGTGGAAATATTTTAAAACCAATTCTAGAACTCTTTGAACAACTTTTTATTGACAAAGGCAGGGATTTAAAAGATTCGTGCACTATGGTCAGTAGCTGAGATTATTGACATTACAGGAGGGAGCTGGTCGAACTTCAGTTTAGGGCTGCAAATGTTAAACTTCCAATGGTTTCCTTCCATTGATCTTATTCTAGTAGACAGTAACCAGCTGAAGATTGTATGCAGTCTGAATTGAGTCTGCACATGATTCTTAGAACTTATCCTCCCTGGGACTTCTATAGGTGCTCTAATAACAGTAATAAAGCATAAACTACACTTGAGCTTTCTCCTCAGCCTTTGGCATTTTTCCATTTTTCCATAGTTATTTCTACAGTCATCTGTCTCCTAGCTTACAATTCCTTCTACTTCAGAGAATCCATCCAGCCCATTGGCTCCTGGAAATAACAAGATCTACTTGCTTACATAATTATGTTTTAAAAAAAACCCAACGCAACTTTTCTGAGCGTATAATACTGATAATGATACTGATTCAAGAAACCATCATGTATACAGAAAGTGAGACGAATTGGCAAGTTGATGCTCTTTCATTTTTCCTACTTAACTGCAGAGATTTTTCTGTAGTGGTCTGTGAGGTTCTGTAATGCTTTGGCATTTTTGTTTTTTCTTTATTGTTTTTGTTTTTAACTGGAATACGTATTTATATTTCCTGTAAACCTTTGATCCCAGATATACTAGAATTTGCTCCAAATTACTCTGGGTGAAAACACCAACCAAACCAATCACATTCAAAAATCTGTGACTGCTGTCATGCTTTATTTCTGGCACAGTGGTAGGGTCCTGCTCACCTAGCTTTTGGAGTGGGATGCAGTTACTGAAATATAGGTGCTCGTTGTCATTTGAGATTCCCTGGGGGGAATCTGAGATGTCTATGAGGGACGAGCATATATAGCCTAGGATCTATGGGTGACTATGCCTCTGGAAAGGCAGATAGAGGCCAGCTGTAATATTCTAGATCATCTGAGATAACACTAGATTTTCATATGTAAGCATCTCAATACCAAAATAGATGCCTATAAGGTCCTGTATACATCAGAAGCCATCCATTCTTCTTTTATAAATAACAGGAAAAAAAAGTGCTTTTACATCAGAATGTTCCCACCTCAGATCTCTAAACCTAAATCAAAATGTAATCCAAAAAGCTGTAGTCAAGGGTTGCTCATTTTTTAAGGCATCTAAAACTTGCTACTTAACTTCCTCCTTAACTTAAAAGTCTTCTGTGCAACAAAGGCAGAGAACTTTCCTCATACAAGAAGCTGGAGCACAGTTCAATTGTCCACAAAAAGGTCTTTAGAAATGACCAAGAATACTTCAGAGGTGACATATATAACTGAGGATCTATGGAAGACCCATGTGGTTCTGGAGTAGCAGCTGAGGTCAGCTAGAGTACCTTATGACATCCCAAATTACATTAGACATCTGTATGTGGGCATCTGAACTGAGCTTGAGATGTGCAAGCTAGTCATCTTAGGCCAGCTTTATAGTCAGTGGAGGAAATACCGAGCTTCTCAGCAAAGTTCGTGCGATCTATTTCAGATGTCTTCTTTAAAGTAAGTCTCATGACTGACTAAGAGCTGCTTAGTGGCACCAAAATCTTGTTGATCCTTTGAAGTGCTAAGCATTAGACCAAGAAAACATGTAGACAACTATTTCATTTTTAAGCTCATAATGATTTAAGTTAAGTTAAACAATTGCTCGAGGACATTTACTGGATCATGAATAGACTGACTGACTTACAGGATTAAGCCTTCAACAGAAACTAAAAACAGGATTTCATCAAAGACAGGGAAAACAAAACAAAACAAAACAAAACAGGAAAAGACAGAAGGACAGTATTTCTTTGTCCAATCAAAAAAAAAAAAAAAGTGATCCTGTTGCAATTTACTGGTTTAGTACTCCTCTAGTATTGATATTTGGCTTCATTTGACTTTAAATTTGGGCTAATCCTTTTGAGATACTAATGCTTACAGAATCTGACCTAAGTATTGAGCAAGATGACTACAGATGTTAGCCAGGATAATGTCATTCTGGGGTAGAAACACGTTTCTTTTCATGCTGAGAATTTTTGAAAGGTAGAAGGTCAAGGGAATGCAATATGTTCTCATCTTGTGTGTCAGAAAATTGTATAGTCATACGAGATTCCTTTTTTTTGTTCCACTGGAAATTTATAGAACTTAATTAATGAGTAATATGTGTTCAGATGGAACAATGTAAAAATAACAGGACCAATACTTTGTCTCTTCAGTTACACAGCTGAATTTACTGGGAGTTTTTTTCAGTGGGTTAATTGGTAAAACTGAGAGACACGGTCCCTAATACCTAGCACAGAAGCTATTAAAGAGTAATTTATACAGTAATTATATCTCCAGCTGTGACATAATCCTACTCTCTCCTACTTATCATACTTACTGGTATGATTGGCTAACCAAAGTAGTGTCATATACATTCCTATGACAACTTCCTAAATTAGACCTTCCATGTTGGCATCAGCCTGTAAGAAGGGCAAACAGAAACAGCAACAGAAGCAACCCGCAACCATCCAAATTTCTTCTCACATCTGGTCTGGCAGTATTTTGAAACTCTGTCAAATTAAAATGATTAAGTAGCATTATAAATCTCTGTCTCTTGAGATATATGTATATACTCTTCCACTTTAACACACTTTGGTCTGTTATAAAGCACTTCTGTCATTCTTTATCATCACTATGAGAAAAATGTTGCTATGCACACAAACTTTATAAGCTTCTTCAGGGATTCTACTGAAAGGAAGTTGCTAATCTTTACCTATAATTGCATTTTACTGAAAAACTTCAGAAGACTTTTACATTTGTTTATTTATTTATTTATTTATACCTGATAAATGATCCTGAAGCACTTATGACATACTGGAAATGAAATAATCTTCTGTAAAAATTTCAATTAAAAGATGCTCAGTAATGGAAGGAGAATAATTTTTCTATAGTTCATTTTCTCATGCTATGCCATGATAGAATGTAGGTGGAATTATTTATTACATTTTATAGTGTTGAAAACAAACAAAAGCAGAAAACTCTCAAAAAAACTGTTCAGAGATTGTGTTCCTATAAATATGTAGCATTTCAAAGGGGAAAGAGGGTTCTTTTAATTAAAAAGTATTCCTATATGTTCCTTGGCTGTATAAATTTCTTCAATAAAATATAACTAAAAAAAAAAATGTTTATCTTCTCCTGCTACCTCCTCCTATTCTCTCCTCTTCTTTCAAGAATCTAAGTGGGTCCCTAAAGGTCTAAACAAAGAAAAATCACTGTATAAAATTTGAAGAACAGGACATGGAAATTTCTTTAGAAAAATCCATGGAAAAATAATCAGTAAATCATAAGGCTTGATATACAAAAAGTGGTGGGTTAGTAGGTGCTTCAAGGATGTCATTCTGTGGCATTTATTTACCTGTGGTATATAAATTCTGTACCTCCAGGGTTTAACTCCAGGAAGGCATACAAATTACAAGGCTTAGAATGCTCAATGAATCAAAACACCAACATTAAATATTTGTTCTTGTCATCAGTGATAGTCATTTGATCAAACTGATCTTCCTTTTTCCTCTTTCTTTTTCTGCTCATAGATAAGCTTTGGTTTTGTTTATGTTCATTGCAAAGAAAAGAACATTCATTTGCTTTCCTTTTTAAAGGCGATTCTGCTTTTTTCTTCAAGTAAGTTTCACAATAGAAGAGAAACACAGCAGCACATTTCAAATGGGGGGTGGACTTAATTCTGGGTTTGATTCATTTCTTCCAGAGAAGAGCATTCGCCTTTGAAATCTGCCTGGTAGGTTTTAGTACTGAGATTTAGAGCCCTTTCCTTAGTGTCATTGGCAGATCTGCTTATTTAGATAATACAGGTTACAGGAAATCAAATCTGCTCTAAGCATCTAGTTACACTTGACCTTTCTATGTATATGTGAGGAGAGAGCAATTACCTTTAAAGCATTCTATTTGGACTTTATCATTGCATTTCCTATCCCACTCTCTTGGAAGAAATTACTAGCCTGATTACAGCCTTGTCTCTATTAGGCACTTCTTTATGGTACTAATTTTAGAACTATTTTTAAAAAAGTAATAAAAAGCCCTCCCCCCCCCCTTTGTTTTTAATGTAGTGAAAATTAGTTTGGTCTAATAGCTTTCTTTTTTTCTATAACTTGAGTGTTCAATGTATTTGCTGATTCCATTGCTTATCATGTTTTGATATTTCAGTGGCTTAGCTGTGAGAGTTTATGTAAAGTGTTTCAGGCTACTACTATGATTTATGAGTCCCTTTAAGGCTTGTGAAGAAAGGTGAACTTACTCGGCACTTGGAAATAAGCTTAGCAACTTTGATGGACTTACTGGTCTGAATTAGGAAAACTTCACTGTAGGATTTTTTCCAAGCGAAATTTTAGCATCCTTTTTTAGGTGATGCATTTTTGTGCTTTAGTACAGAAACAAAAAGAAAACAAAAAAAGCTGGAACAAACCAGAAAGTTGCTTCCAGGCTTTTACAACCGGGTGAGCGGTGCGTGTTCGGTGCGGTACCACAGGCCGGCTGAAGGCCCCGCAGCTTCCTGCCAGCTGGCCGACCCACCGTCCCCTCTCACAGTTCAGTACTTGGGTTTTTTGAATTTACACAGAAAGAAAGGATGGGTATTAGATCCCATATTGACGCCTGTGGTAACAAATAGGTGAAATAAACCAATGTGACAAAGTAGAGTGATCACAAAGGCAAAGCATGCGACACCGTTCAACAAAACTCATAAAATAGTCTATGGCTTTGGACTATGGCTATCCAAAATGCTTTGGGACAGCAATTTACAGTGTTCTAAACTGAGTGGTGCATACTATACCTACTACCTAAATACAGAAGCAAAGAAATTTTATTCTTCTTATGCCATTCTCCTTCTTATTCCTGCTTTCCAGCTCATCAGATCTGTTAGAAACGCTTATTACTTCAATTCTAACAAAAATATTAAAAGTAAAAAAGTTACAGTCTTATTCATCAACAGATGTAAACATTCCCCTGTAAATCTATTTCTGCCTGCTATTCCAGCTTTAATGCTCAGCAAAACTACAGAAAGAGACAGGTCGGTTTTAATTGACTGATCCTGGAGATCTCATTTAAGGCTACGAGGAATCTCAAGTCACTTTCTTCGGTTAGAGAGGTATCTGAGCAAAGCCCACTACTGACGTTGAAAAAAGAAAGGAAGGAGAAAATGACATCCCCACTAGCTTTCGCTAACTTTCTAGAAACTTTTAAAATTCACTCAATTTGATGATTTACATACCTTTCAGGAATAAATGTTCTATGGAAGAAAAGAGGTTGAACTGGATCACTGAATCTTAAGCTGTTACTGAAAGGGCAACAAGGCATCTGGGGTGGGAAAAAAGATAAGATTAGATAAATGAAATAAGAAAACTGGAAACGTCAGAATGATATTCATGAAACCAGCGTTGTTGTGATTCTTATGGAAATTTTATTTTAGTTTTGTGGGGTTTTTTTCCCCATTTTGCAATCTTCATTATCCTTAGAAGGAATTCTCCTCTTCTCTCTTCTCTTTTCTCTTCTCTTCTCTTCTCTTCTCTTCTCTTCTCTTCTCTTCTCTTCTCTTCTCTTCTCTTCTCT
>JANXJC010000008.1:23270439-23298327 GCA_027564655.1 Leptodon cayanensis
TTACATACTGAACTCAAAACATAGCACCGTACCAGCTACTAGGAAGACAATTAACTCTATCCCAGCTGAAACCAGGATAACAGGTCTTTGAGCAACTTGATCTAGTGGATGATGTCCCTGCCCATGGCATGTGGGTTGGAGTAGATTCTCTTTAAAGGTTTCTTCTAACCCAGACCATTCTATGAATCTATGAAAGAGGAAAACAAGCAAGTGATGCAAAGGTAGTCGCTCACCACCTCCCACAAGCAGACCAATGCCCAGCCAGTCTCTTGTCAATGGTTAATCTGGAAGAGAAGACACTGTGATAAGGAAGGACACTTAGTTTCTACCCCTTTTCTTGATGTTATTCTCTCTCTTCCTCTGCTTCAAGGGTCCTAAGGTTGGAAGTTTCATTGTGGTGGTGATAGTTGGGTGTTATGGTGAGTCGTTAACATTTAGAGTCCTTCATTGAGTAGAGTCGCAAAATATGTTGCTACAATACAAAGACTAACAAAAGTAAAACAAGTTAACCATAGCTATCTGGTCAGTTAGAAAACCCACTGTTACAGATAAGCCTAGTAGAACCGATCTGCAGGTGCGTCAAAAAAGCCCAAACAGAGCAGGCCTGACAAGCTTCAGTCCTCATGACTTGCAAACTCAGTACAAAACCTCTGTCCTGCTACTAGCAATGGCAATGCTGTATTACAGGGCAACATGGCTACACTTTCTCCAGAAATATCTAAAAAAAAATCAGTCCTTTTAGATAAGACAACTAAAGGGAAGCATATCTTGTGAACACTTACAAGTCTTTACTTCAGTTTGACACTCAGGAGTTTAGCAGCTTTAGACATGATGTAGCTGTATGAAATAAAATATTAAAAATCTACTTTTTTCATAAAGATGATCCACCTTATGGAAGGCATGTCCTATGAGGAGCGGCTAAGGACTTTGGGTTTGTCTAGTTTGGAGAAAAGGAGGCTGAGGAGCGACCTCATTGCTCTCTGCAGCTTCCTGAGGAGGGGATGTGGAGAGGGAGTTGCTGAGCTCTTCTCCCTGGGATCCGGTGGTAGGACGTATGGGAATAGCTGAAAGCTGTGTCAGGGGAGGCTTAGACCAGATGTTAGGAAGTGTTTCTTTACCAAGAGGGTGGTCAAACAGTGGCACAGGCTTCCTAGAGAGGTGGTCAATGCCCCAAGCCTGTCGGTGTTTAAGAGGCATTTGGACAATGCCCTTAACAACATGCTTTAACTTTTGGTCAGCCCTGAATTGGTCAGGCAGTTGGACTAGATGGTCATCGTAGGTCCCTTCCAGCTGAACTAATCTATTCTATTCTATTCTATTCTATTCTATTCTACCTACATATTTTTAATGTTTCCAAGATTCAGTAATAACTAAGCATTTGATTTCAGGTTTGTAATTGTGCTCTAGGTAAAATTGACACAGTCAATACTCATTTAAGTGTCCAAGCCTCTTCTTGGCAGTAAGATTTGGTGACTTTGTAGTTAAATTCTTTATCTGCAAAATGAGGAAAACAGCACTCCCTTATTTTATAAAAATATCATGGGGAAAAATGAATCATACTGATCTCAGAAAAGTTGTTTAGGTAGTATAATGAATTGGTAAATAAAAATACGTAGATGAATACAGGCAATATTTAGGACTGCTTCTCTCCTATTAAGTCTTCTCATCAAGCACTTCTCACTGTCTTAAGTTATTTCTATTGCCTAGAGATTTGCTGCTTATGTTTCATAACAGTTAAAAGAAATTATGATGTCATGCATTTTTCCAGATCAATGTCTAAGTACACTGAACAGGTCTCAAAGGCATTTAAACACAGGGAGTCCAGTGTGTTTATGAAAAAAAAAAAAATCATCAAATAATTTTAACTAACAAATAAATTTGCAGAAGTGTTCAGAAAAATTGGACAAGCTTAATGAAGAAAATGGTTTTTTGTCAATCCAACAGACCAACCAATTTGATCACTGGAACTATTTTAGATACTTGGTATCTCAAACTGTTCAGGAAGGGCTCTGATTGTAAGATAAAGGCTTTTTATCTTCAAGTCTAATGTGTCTTTAAATCTAACTGTTCTCAGCAATTGAAGCAGTGGAGCTTAAATCAATATGGAGTTTTTTGATATTATAGAGTGTGGGGAAAATGAACTGCCAACTAAATGATGCTTGAACAATACTCTTGTGTTTATCTACACAATCCTCTTCTGTCAATGAGAGGCTTGAAAGAAAAAGGGATCAGTCTATGACAGTTGGTAAAGATTTTCCATAATTTTTTAACACATAAGATACCTTCTTTGAATTTCAGCCTTCTCATTCAATTTATAAGAGCAAAATCTCAGCTGAAAGGGAATGGTTCTTGAGAGTTGTTATGAGGCCAATCTACACGATAACTGTTGAGAATTCTAGGAATCTCAGTTCATTTAAAATAGTAGTTTTGAAATTTCTTGGAAGGAAAATCACTATTTTATAGCATTGGAATGGATTAACTGAATTATTGTATTTTGTGTACAGCTTTTTCCTGGATATTAACAGGTTTAGAGTTTCCTTATGGTCCTTTTTTTCAGCTTCTATGAAAAGAATCCCTTAGTTTCCATTCACATTAAAATGACTTATTCTGTTCTGTCATCTTGCAACACATTTGGTAATTTATACCCTTGCTCTTCAAGGAACCAGCATCCAATTATTATCAATAGGAGGACTCAGCTGGGGAAAAGTAAGCACCAAGCTGTTAGATCTGAAACTGATGCCCTTATTCTGCAATGGTAATTGCAAATGTCTGCTTTCATTCATTTTAATTAGAGTTCCCACAAGCAAAAAAGTTCATCCAGCTATCTCTTATTACGGTAATGCAGTGAAGTTCTCAAGCATACATTCCAGAATTCATTTTGTCCTATGAAATGGCAACAAGACATATGTAATACTTCATAAACTACAAAATCACCATATATTATATATAGGTACATGCACTGTTTAGACATGTTTTCAATAAGTAGAAGTAATACTGACCAAACCTACAGTAATTTATCTGGGGTGGCATGCAAATGTCTATACATGACTGCATAATGTCACCTGACACATCAGAAGTTCGGTTGTGACACTGAATCTATTAGAAAACCACTTTTTTGTGGTGGGAACTGAAGCCCAGGTGGGAACTTCTGCAACTTGAGATGACACTAGGTACCAGTCATGAGTCATATTTATCAACCCCAAGGCAATGTTTCAGAAACTTTAGGTCACTCCAAATGGTACTGGAGACTTTGGTGTTAGTAACTGAATTGAGCCTGAGGTATCTAAATTATCGTTATAATCAACAGAGGTTTAAGACTCAATTATGTGCTCAAAAATTCTGACAATTTCTATTTTCCTGAAATGGATATGTTTGTCATATTCAGAGACTAAATTCAGTATTCAGAGTGAAAAAAAAGAAAGAAAGAAAAAAAAGCTTGTCTATAAGTATCATTGGTATCCCATCTGCTTATTCACTAAAAAAACTTAGACTCTTTATGGACATTTTTCAAGAGTATGTGCTTGAAGACAGTACTTAAACATATATGCACAAGCAGTGTATTTAGAAGTCTAACTTCAGGCTTTAAATATCTAGATTTAAGAATCTAAATTCAGGTGTTTGCACTATTTAAAAAAAAAGCTATAACTTATGCTTATATATAATTTATATGTATATATACTTTCTAATTCAAAGCAAATATAAAGTTATCAAAATACATATTTTACACTTTATTTCATGTTTTTAACATTCATATGTTGCTTGCTTATTTATTTCTTACAGACTTCCAACATCTAATAGCTTTGAAGTTCTGCACCTTGATCCTATTTGTTTTAAGCATCTTGCAAGAGATGTGATCCTTCACTTGCCATTTTTACTACACACAAAAGAAAACAACTCAAAACGTATAATATGAAGTCCAGTGATGGTGGGCTTAGTATCCGTCATCTTCATGCTAAGAAAAACGTTTCTGTATGTTCCACAGGGAAAGATGGCACCTGTTTCACAGCCTGAAATATAATCACAGAATCACAGAATCGCTGCAGTTGGACGGGACCTCTGGAGGTCATCCAGTCCAACCCACTGGCTCAGGCAGGGTCACCAAGAGCTAGTTGTCTCAGACCTTCTCCAGACAGCTTTAGAGTATCTCCAAGGATGGAGACTCCACATCCTCTTCAGTCACTTTCACAGTGGTAAAAGTGTTTCCTTATGTTCAAACGAAGCCTCCTGTGTTTCAGTTTGCGCCCATCAGTTCCTGTCCTGTCACCAGGCACTACTGAAAAAAGCCTCTCTCCATCTTCTTTACACTCTCCTTTCAGGTATTGATGAGATCGCCCTGAGGCTTCTCTTCTCCAGGCTGAACAGTCCCAGCTCTCTCAGCTTTTCCTCATACGCGAGATGCAGGACTTTTTGCATTTCCTTTTGCTGAACTATATGAGGTTCCTCTTAGCCCAATTCTCCAGCCTGTCAAGGCCCCAGTAATGTTAGAGAGCAGTTTAAAATGATGATATTTTTAGTATGGAAAACCTATTTCAGGTCACATTCAGGCTATAATAGTTCTGCATTAAGGTGTTATAAAGATGCATAAAAATGTAATTTTTTTTTACAAAGTTCTCAAAAATACTGAATTTGGCTTTTAGGTTAGTGATTTTTTAAAGAGGGGGTTGCTGTTTTCCCCTTGTAAGTTATCTAGTGAGTAAGAGAAAGTAAGAATTGATACAAGTTTTTTGACATCTTCTTTGTTAACATAAAAAAATTCAATTATAGTTTCACCACTTGTCAGTATAAACGCATGTCAATAAAATCTTCATACCGAGCTAAAACATTCTGGTTTGGAGACCAATAAGAGAAAATTTTAGGCTCAATTAAAATGTTGAGGGATTCATTCAAAAGACTGAAGTATAAGGAGAATGCTTAGTGTACAACACAAAAGACATTAACCGATGGCACCTATTATTGGCCATGTACTTGCTATCTTGGATTACTTCAGGGTCGGCAAGGCATAAGTGATAAGTTGGCTGGGGCAACTCAAAACCAATAAATCACCGAGGCTAGGTAGGACTTATTCAACAGAGCAAAATGAGTCTGAGGAAAAAATTCAGAATGGAAAACAGAATTATTGGAAAAGTCATTAAGTTTTGAATTAAATCCCAAAGACTTGAGTGAGATAAGGTTGGCTGTTGAATGTGTAATAGAGAGATGTTTGAATTAAAATTCACACGTTGTTTTTGTAAACAATTAAAAATGTTTTGGAATCAAATAAGAATAATAGAAACTGTACACAGATACAAAGTTTTCAGTGTTCATTCTTCAGAATATTAAGAAACTTCTAGATATGAGATCTGGGAGGACTTTTCTCTTGTATTCAGGTAAAGAGAACTGTTGGTATTTTCTGCTTTCCACTGTAACATGGTATGGTGGGTTAACCCTGGCTGGCTGCCAGGTGCTCACCAAGTTGCTCTTTCCCTCTCCCTTGTCAGCAGGCCGAGGGGAGAAAATACGGTGAAGAAGCTCTTGCACTGAGATAAAGACAGGGTGATCCCTTACCAACTACTGTCACAGGCAAAACAGACTTGACCTGGGGATTATTATTTTAATTTCTTTCCAAATAAAAGTAGACTAAGATAGTAAGAAACAAAATAAGCTCCCCAACCCCCCTTCTTCCCAGGCTCGACTTCACTCCCAACTCTTCTACCTCCTGCCTCCTGCAGGTGAATGGGGAATGGGGATTGTGGTCAGTTCATAACGTGTCTGCTGCTTCTTCTTCATCATGCTCTACTCCTGCTCCAGCAAGGAGTCCCTCCCATGGGATACAGTCCTTCATGAACTCCCCCAACGTTGGTCCTTCCCATGGGCTACAAGTCTTCAAGAACTGCTCCAGCGTGGGTCCCTTCCACAGGGTCACAGGTCCTGCCAGAAAACATCCTCCAGTGTAGGCTTCTCTCTCCACAGGCTGCAGCTCATGCCAGGAGCTCCAGCATGGGCTGTCCATGGGCTGCACCTTCCTTCAGGTCTGTGGTGATGCATTTCCACTCCATTTTGTGACAGGGTCACATCCGTCTGCTCCAGTGGGGGGTCCTCCATGGGCTGCAGGGTGGATATCTGCTCCGCTGTGGACCTCCTTGGCATGCAGGGGGACAACCAGCTTCAGCACAGTCTTCCCCACGGGCTGCAGGGGAGTCTCTGCTCTAGTGCCTGGAGCACCTCCTCCCCTCCTTCTGCACTTGACCATAGTTGTTTCTCACATATTCTCACTCCTCTCTCCCAGCTGCTGTTGCACAGTGGTTTTTACCCTTTCTTTAATATGTTATCACAGAGGTGCCCCCAGCATCGCTGATGGGCTCAGCTTTGGCCAGTAGCAGGTCCATCTTAGAGCCAGCTGGAACTGGCTCTCTCTGACAGAGGGCAGCTTCTTGTGTCTTCTCACAGAAGCCACCCCTGCAGCCCTCCTGCTACCAAAACCTTGCCATATAAACTGAATACAAATTGAAAGAACCTGGACTAAAATACAATGTGGTCCATTCCAGTTCTACATTCACTACAGGCCAAGCAAGATGGTCTTTTCAGTTCTGATCCCTATTACACTCATATGACTTGGCAAAAGCCAGTCATAAACATTTCGGAGATGTCAAAGGTGACAACATATTTTCAAGAAAGCAGTTTAGAATTTGTTCTTGAGAAGGTCATTAAAAAGTAAACACACACATACATATATATATATATACACACATATATACACACACACACACATATCCTTTTCTCATGTACCATGGGCGAGTTTTCATCTCTATAATTCAAATGTAGATGTATCTTATTCTATTCATTGTCCCAGTATTTCAGTGGAGTAATTCAAAGAGTGGGATTTATCCTAGAAGATAAGTTTGTCTATCTTTAAGACAAGAGCGACATCTTCATTCTGAATTTCCCCAATGAGAGATGGTGAAGCAAGATCCTTACAAATACTTTGGATCCTTACATTTAATCCTTACAAATAATGGATCCTAACAAATGTATCTACAAATATTATATACATCCACAGGTATACATATGGGTGCAGCGGTAAAACCTGGCCCTTAGTGTGCAAAAAACCTTTATTTACATAATCACTTTGACATCCTAAAAGACAAAACTCTAAAAATTAATGTAGCTATCTTCAAGGACAATAAATCTCAATTGATACACTTAGGTATATTGTAGAGTAACCCTATCTGGATTAGAAATGTTTACAAAGCTTCTATAAAATCTAGAGATGAAAGTATGACATTAGTAGAAACATAAGAAGAAGAAATTGAAAATAAATTAACCTCAATAAAAAATAATGCTTAAGTAATTCCATAGGAATTTTTAACTGGAAATTTTGAATAGATGTTGAAGAAAACCATACAGAAATAGAAAGTCTTAAACAGTATCCTTCAACAAGTTTCAGTAATCACTTTGCTTAATATTTACTAGAAAATTTGTTGGTTGGTTGGTTGATTGGTGGTGTGCTCTTTTGTTATTTGGTTTTGTTTTGTTTTTTTTTTTTGTAAATGAGACAACTAAATGGTACCATCAAAATATCCTCCCTAGAAAGTATGACTTAAGAAAATAGGAAGGAAGAAACTGAACACTTCTTCATCCCAGTTATAGAAATAAGCCTCTGTAATTTCACTTCATTTTAAGAATGATTCTGCAGCAACTTGATCAATAATTCAAAAGCACTTCCGAGGATTTTGCTTTATGGTGTTTTGTTTTGTTTTGCTTCCTAAGAGTTTTGTTTTTTTCTGAGTCCCTTTAACGGAACACTAATTTCTATTTAAATTAGATACTCCAGTTCAGATTCCTTTCTGAGTTATGCACTATCACAGAATTAATGCCCGACTGCTATGCATCAAGGACAATAAGGAGATTGATTGAAAGCCTAGAATTTATTCTGCTCTGAATTCACTGAATATTTCCTAAAGAGAATGAATAAAGTCAACATGTTACAGAAGACTCAATAATACAATGTATACAATAAAAAATAATGAGAGTTTGAAGAAAATTGTACCTTGATAGTCTTTACTTGTTATCACTGGTAATTCATCACTCTTATCTCTTCTGTTCTGAACATTCAAGATACCCTAAATCTCCTTTTGTCTGTCAGACTTTTAGGTATTTTTGTTTAAATTATAAACGTATCATCACAATTATGTGACAAAGCAACACTTAAATTGAATAGTACAAAGATTTTTATTTTCTTTTATAACTTGACCTGCAATGTAATCATATTGCATACATGAGGAAATTCTTTTTCCTCTCTAAAGCTTCTTTTGATAAAACAAAGAATTAAATATTTATGATTGAGTGGTGGAATAATTACGGCTTTTTTTACACAGACAGTATTTCCATTGTGTTTGAAAAGCTTAGCTATTTGGATGAAAAACTATTAATATCACTTACATTCTACTTTGAAAAGCAGACAAGTCCTTCTGTTCCATTTATTTTTATCACAGGGAAAAAGTAGAACTGCATGGGAAATTACTTAACTGTCCCACACAGCTTTTTGAGATTTTAATTATGCAGGTCAATTATTCAATTATTTCTTCATTCCAGGTTTTAAACAAAGAAAAAGAGTGAGAGGGAGGGTGTCACATCCCAATTTCTCAGGACGATGACTCAGGTTTGCTGATTTCCAGGTCAGGATTAAGGTGAAATGACACCAGGGATCCTTTAACTCACCAAACTCAATTTTTATTTGCTCACAACAAGAATTGGCATGCTCACCACCAAAATTGGTATGCTCACAACAAAAATTGGTGTGAAACTATGTCAGTAAACTGTGTAATGTGCTAACCCTACATCACCAAACTTATACTATAGGCCTTGTTTATCTGGGAATCAGTTCAGGGAAGACAATGGGGAGATCCCTCCCGTTGGGTGAGGAGGTTCAGAGCAGACCCCCTCGCTTTCCAGACTCCTCCTCAGAGAGGAGCCCGGGGGCGGCTGGATCCGCTCTGAGTCCCAGACTTGGTCAGCGGGGTTGTGTCTGAAGGGATGAGGAGTAGGGATTGTGGAAAAGGAAAAGGGAAAGAGAGAGAGACAGAGAAGAGAAAGATTCCACTGGTGCTGGGTCCAATCAGCTGAGGGGTCTGGTTCTGGTGGGCTGGTGTGCCCAGGGCTTCAGTTTGTGTCCTTTTATCATCTTTGCCCCTCCTTTGGGTGGGCATTGGGCTAGTTAGGTGTCATGAGCGGTTTGTGAGCCTTTAGGCTTGGGGGTCGTTTGGGGAGTAGCTTCCTCTTCCCTGCAGACGTGATCTTTGGCCGTGCATGGTGGGTTGCCCTGCTCAGCACACCAGACCAGGGAACTGTGCACCCTCCAGCAAACCCTCCCCTTCCTGTTGCTGACGGGTGCTGATCGGTTTCTTTTCACCCGGGGTTCCTTGCTAGGCAGAGATCCTTGTTACGCAGAGTTAGTCGCTAAGCAGAACTTGCCCCACCACAAGGTTTGAGACATTAACTCCTTCAGTATCTCACAGGGGAGAGAGGGATTCTTGAAATAGCTGATTTTCTACTCTCAATGAGGGTGAAAAGTCTAAATTCAAATCACTGTTTTGATGTAGTTGGTTTGAATCTGATCACAGCTAATAAATATGACTACTTGTTACCTGTTTTGACAGTTTTCATTCAGCTTCTCCTCTTCAAGCCATAATGGATGCTCACTGGTTCGAGACACACTGGTTCCACAATCCACTTACCAGGATTGTGTACATATCTATAATATACACACACATATGTATACATGTAAAGTCTATATATGTATAAATTCTTCCCCAGCATCAGAAAAACTACATTCAAATCCTTTCTCCAAACCTTGCAGAAAGGGGACCTAAATTTGTATCTTCCCCTTTACTGCTCAGTTATGCTATCACACCTTTTACATACAGTTTTGACACTGAAAAAGTAAAACTAGAAGAAATATAAAGAAGAGTAGGGGTCTAACACCACTGCATGTGTGTAACGGGATCAGGCTTCTGTAGGTTCTCTCTAGGCTTCTGGCTAGGTTTACAGCTCAAGCTTTCCAATGAGAAGTTGCCAGAAATCCCTAACCAGGCCCACATAAAATTTACTACTTTGCCAGTTTATGGTATTATTTGACATTAAACAAGATCTGTAAGTTGTATGGATTCTTAGATAAAGATGAGGATATTTTCTGTGATTATAAAACTCACATATAACTGGAATCTGTGTATGTGTGTCTATTTATCCTCATTCAGGTTGCAAATATGTATAACTCGTTTCTGATACACATGGTTCTTTTATATATCCATAGGCAACAAACTAATCAATAAACAAAATGATTAAACTGTGAAGTGAAAAAATACAAGGCATAAAACCAACTCTGAGAAATTATTTTTGTACAGTGACTTTTCTAATCAAGATTTGAGAGTTACAATTTGTCTGCACAGAATTTGTCACAGATCAGCTAAGCTGAACTGAGTCTCACCACCATTCTCATGAACCATGTTACAAGGAAGGGAATAAATTTTTTACAGACAAAGCATTTAAATAATGAATTCAGTTTTTGTGATGAATTTGAATTTGTTTCTCGGTAATAAAGTGATACCATTTAAGCATCTAAATCAAAACCTTCTGTTTCTTACCAACTTTGAAAATCAGACTTCTTTTATGCTGCGAGTCATCTAATCAGAACAGAGATTTATTCAAGATACTTTGGTGGAAATTCTGTCCCTACCGAAGTCAGCAAAAAAAGAAAGCTGAACTTCACCCCACATATTGTTCATGTCTTTTCAAGTGCAATAGAATAAGAAGGTTTTAACTGTTGTACACATTGTGCTGTTTAGTGCATAAGTGCATCATTGCAGACAAGATATCTGGAGAGGAACCTATCTGGCATTTTCTCTGTATTTTTCTTTCCATTAAAACTATAAATAAATCTCATGTGTAGTTCTGCACCAACCCTCCCTTTCATCATGTCAGAATAAATTGTTTCATCTACACTTTATTTTCTGTGTAACTACTGACCAACTTCTGATATATTTCATTTCTCTCTGTGTTTGAAACTTGTCCATCAAGAGATCGTGATTTTTCCCATTGCATTCTAGTCAGAACTACTCATAGGGGAAAAAAAGTTTGGTGAGAATTTTTGTTCTTTTGGATATCTGTGGGCATGTTTTTGTGAAGCTTTTCTACTTTGTCTGGCCTCTGAGGTCATGGTTAATATTAAGCTTCAATATAAATTATCTTATTCCTTCTGAAACTTTGAAATTCCCTCTCAAAATAGTGTCAATATTGTCTTAAGTTTCACTGTTCTGGAAGACTGCTGGTATTCTTAACGGTTGTTGTTATTGTTATTGTTATTATTGTTATTATTGTTATTATTGTTATTATTATTATTATTATTGTTATTATTATTATTATTTTATTAAATTATTACTTCTTTGCATTTTGAGATGATAAGAAAAAAAACCCTGGAAGTAAACATTTAACCAAGACATTTTGGATGAAAGAAATGTTAATGTTTTTAGGCTTTTCTTTTTTCTGTTTAGAGTAACCTCAAACTGCCTTACATTTTCATCCATGTGCCTTATTTAACTCTCCTCAGAGTACCGCAAAGCAGTGTTTATTCCAAGTCATAGGCCATGGTATCACACAGAGGTCTCTGCAAATTATGATTTCTGTGGTTGTGGTCTTATCTAGCCCTGCAAAATTTTGAGGGCTCTGCTGCGTTCCTGCTTTTTCATCCATGGTCAAGCATCAGCCACAGGGCAGTGGCTTAAAGGGAGAAAAACTAACGGTGAAAGTTTACCTTGCACCACACTTCTTAGGAGGCTGCGTGCAGGATCAGTTGAAACTGGCTTTTGTTCAAATTGTGTATTAGAGTTTAGTAAGACAATAGTTCATCTACCTCTAATTTTAGACCTGAGAAGGGCTGAAACTAAGATTTGAACTTAAATTGAACAAGCAGAGACTTCAAATGCAAGGTTCTTCCCTGGGAGGGATGTGTAATATTAAGATACCTATAATCAGCTTTGAGGACCAAAATTTAGCAAGAAGAGAATTTTCACACAGACAACTGCAAAGTAATCATACTTCAAAAGAGAAAATGTCAATCTGCTTGCTGGTTTTATGTATTTTTAATTATTAAACATTGTTTCTAAACATTACTCAGAATCTTTAACAAAATGTAAAAGGAAAAATAATGCTGAAATTTTAAAAGTGTTTAGCAGTTAAGGACATATTGACAGAAATTGTGCTGTATTTCTGAATATTTAAAAGAAGATACTTTCTGGTTTTTATCAGTTGCAGGTTTTGGGTTTTTTTTAAATTTACATTGTCTAATATTCTTGTTTACTATTTTAGGAGTCTTTTTTCAGTCCTCTTTCTTTCTTTTCAGTCGCTTCATGTTGTAGATCTATGAATTTACAGTTAAGCAGCCTTATACTTGTAAAACCAGGCACTCGCTCGAAAGGAGGGAAAAAGCTCATAATGTGTAGAATGAACTTTATCTTGGAGGCTTTCTCATTTAATTGATGCAATTTGACCTTGCCATTAGTCTTGCTAGAGGCAAGCTATTTCTGTCTGCATTACTTTTCATTATTACTTTTGTGTAGAAACTCAGTACCTGCTGCTCCATATAAATGTGTGACAGAGCTAAAGAATATATCCTGGAAAGTCATTCAACTCCTATCTACTCTTATACTTTCAAAGTTAATTCACACAAGTGTATACCATAGTGCCATATATCAAAGTCTGTTGTATCAACAGAAATTTGGAATACCAAACTTGTGATCGTGATCTGAGATATTGCAGGAAATTTATATTCCCTATTTAGTTATCTGGAGTCCAGACGTCATCACCTCAGATATAAATCAATCTTATCCTGTAGCAGTTACTTTGTGGCTGTGCCTGAGCTTATTATTAATTTACTGTGTTCTTTTTTTGTACAGAGTGAAGGAGACAATCAAATGATATATCACATAAACAATTAAAAACTATCCTTGTGGCTTTAAGCTATTGAAGTGATGAAGAACCTGTGCAGAATGTAACTGTCCTTGGATTACTTTCATTGTTAAACATTACACAATACGACAAATTTCAGTCTGACTCCGTCATTTAGAACAGTATCTGCAGCGCTCTGTCAGATGCTTATTTATCTTTATTATTGTCTGGTAACTTGGGTAGACACAGGACTCGTAACAAATACAGTGATGGTACATGGATTAAATTAACAACACTTATATGCCTCGTTGTTCTTCCCCAAAGAAAAATGTAAAAGAGACTCAAAAAGTCCGTAGCAAATACTATTAATACAACTTTCCTGAATATTGAGGCAAATATCTGCCAATCCTTCTAATTTCAATCATTAATTAAAGATGTAATTTGACAAATGTTATCAACGGCTGTTTTGCAGATTATTTTGAATCTCTGCTGAAAATAATTTAAGTGTTAAAATCTGTCAGTTTAGTACAAATCATTGTTGAATAACCTTTTTCATGTCTATAAGCATGTCACATCATGCCTATAAGCTTGATATTCACATAAATACAGAAACATTCAGTTATCCCACAAAGAAACCAATCTTCTTAAGATTTTGCATACTGCTTTTTCTGTCAATATCAAAGGGTTTTTAGTTTGGGTTTTTTTTCTGAGAAGGCTGATTTGTAAAGAACTCATACAAGGAACTATGCTGATTTACTTCAAGTGAGGAACTATTTCAAAGAATTTAAAACTCAAATGACACATTTGAAAACTAATTCTATATTTTACTGACATATTAACCTTAAACTTTTATCGCTTGACAGAAACTATCATGAAGTAAGTTAAAATACATGCTTGATAAAAACACTTAAAAAACAGAAGTGATCCTGAACTGAAGTATTTAAAGAAAAGATGAGTTAGGATACCTTTTTTTTTTTTTTTTTTTTTTTGGCTATGAAAAGTAGGAAAATGAGCTTTCATTGGGTTTGAGGGAGAACAGTGTTTGCCTAGTTTAGGTAGGAAAGCAGCAAGAATGGAAAATACTGGAAGACCAAATAATGTTTCCAGGATAACTTGTTACTGAAGTGTTTTTTCTTAACCTGTCTAATGTCCATTTTGGCTCCATTGAGTGTTATGACTTTGTGATCAGCACAATTTGAGAAAAGAAAGTGATGTGCTTAAAGGGGTTTGTACCAAAATGTTGTTCACTATTTCACTTTTTTTTCCCCATCCTACTTCCTAATTTTCATCTCAGTCCCAGTTATATTGATAGTTTTCTGGGTTTACATACAGAATGAGCCTTGGCACTTCAGTAATCTGATCAGCTCATTAAAGTGTTAATACTGTATTACGGGACGAGTGGAAAATATCTGTTGCCTTCTTCAGGGTAAGATCTAGGAACTAAATGATCACCTAGCTGCCACTTACTACTTGCTGTATACAAATTTGAGTTGAATTTCTAATCAAAGTTTCTCAAAGTGTGGTCTTTGCAAAACATTTCAATAAATTTGCATTATATAGTGATATCACTCTGTTTGGGGCAAAAGGAGACCACGGTGAGGTAATATGGTATGACATGCTGTTTATGTGTTCTTGCACAGGGAAAGTGCAATCTAAACTACTTTAGTAGTATGTGGTTGTGAAAACCTCCAATGGTTTATCGCAATTAAGACTAGAGTACATCCCTTCATACCACAGAAAGGAAGTGGAAGTCACAACATTTTTGCCCTGCAGATAGATGTGCAGGATCTGTAGGGTTTCAGCATGCATTCATTGGGATAGGAAAGTGAATCATTATGTCCATTCTTTCTAATAAATGCCCTGATCACTAACTTGAGGAATCATTTTCATCTTCTGTCTTTCTGGCTCAATAAATATTGTATGAAAAGACAAACAGCTTAGAAGAAAGAGAATTTCTGCCAAACGCCCCCCCCAAACTCTACCTGAGGCAAGTTCTCCAAGTATTAGTTTGTTGGATAAAAGCAGGGGAAAGAAATGAAAAAAGAGCTTGACAGAAACATTATCACCATCTTGGATGATGTTTGCAGGGAATTTGGTGTTTTCTTTTGGCAGCTGGGACTAGAAATGCTCAGATTGTAAATCCTGCTAGGATTTAACTCAGAATTAATCACCTTAACTCGTGGCATTATCAGAATGCAGGCTGTTCTATATTTCCTAAGCTGCAGACATTTAGAGCCTGCTGTAAAGAACTTCATATAGCTTCACATTTAGGTACAATATGAGGAAAGCTATCATGAGAAAACCTTAATGTTGGCATTTAGTTCCTGTCTTTCTTTGCAGAACCGGGTACCTAGGTTTTCTGCAACTGAAAGGCATAATTTGAAATTAATGAAAAAGGGGGTAAAGATGATAGTAAATAACTTTTTCATTCCTCACTATTTAAAATATGACAGTTCATGATATTATAATTAGTTTTCATGTATGGAAATGTGTGAAATCATCCAGCTCTTATTTACACGTTCTATGTTAAATATTTTCCTACCAGATTTCATAACTCTTGCATACATTTTTCCTAACTGTAGATTTTGAAGAAATAAACATAAATCTATACATTAAGCTGTGTCTAATTTAGTACAAAGTATACAGATTTTAGAAAACTCCATGTGTAATAAAGCAAGAACAAAAACCCAGAAAAGAAATGCCTTCAAAACAAACAACAACCCTTGAACAAAACCATTTCTGGGTTCCAGTTTAATAATAGATGACATCTAGCCCCGTTAGTTATACATGGTAGCAATCAAATCACATCAACAGTAGTCTTGTGCTCTCTGTGTGCCCAGCCAAATTGAATGTTGGAAGAGTGAGGAAAATAAATAGAAGCATGGTTTTTCATATATTTTTCCGGATTTCTGAAGTCTGCTATGTTTAAGTAGCTTTCAAGGTTACTGTGTTTATGATGAGTTATATGTAAGTATACAGCTGTGAATTTTAACAGTATTAGATTTATTTGGTGTGGTTATTTCTTTGCTGTGTTTAGAGCTCACTACGAATAAATCCTTTTTAGGGATCTGATTGTATTTACCTGGTGTGAATCATATTTTCTGTGAACAATACTTTTTGCTTGTTCAGCTCCCTAGCTTGAAACTAGGAATACCTTGCCTGCTTAGACGTTCATTTATTTTAATTGTAAGCATATCTGATTTTCTCCCACTGATTTCTTATCTGTATCTGCATATGCACATGAAACAGTACTACAATGCATGGTAATGATTGAAAATGCTTTTTAAACAGCAATGACTGCCATTAAATATTTGTATGTACAGACATTACTTGTACAGCTGCAGTTCAGGTGCCAACTGGAATCTCTTAACTTTAGTAGAAAATAATTCTGATACTATAACAAGTTATTTTTTAAATAATCATTATTTAATATCATCCATAGAAATCCTTATTCAGATTCTAAACACCATGTCAAAGTAGTGCCAAAACATAGGAAGGGAGATTAACTGATTTCAACTTGAGCAGCCAACCCCAAATGATATAGAAATCTTTGGGAGTGATTTTAAAGTTTACTTGTGAAAGACTTATTTTACATTGCTTTTACTAGTTTCAGCTTCAAAATTAATCAGAAAGAGGAAAACAATTGCTATACAATGAAGCTACAGGAGAAAAGACTCTTGTGTAGGCAGTGTTTTCTGTTGGTCATCAAAGTATACTTGAGCTGCAAGGTAGATTTACCAAAATAACCAAACAACTCCTCTATTTTTTATAAGTTTTTGATAATTTTTGACACTCCTGTATTTTTGATAGCAGGTATTGTAGCAGACTCACCTGCCTTGCATAATGCTGTGGCTACCAAAGAAGTGACATAATTTAAAATATTAAAACTAGTAATTAAAATGAATACTATACCTAACTTCTATAAACATGGCATTTTCTTCATATTCTTCTGATATTTGCTAAGCAGCTGACATGAGTGCCTTCATACCTTTTAAATGACTATGACAAAGAGGTATTTTTGGATCTTGTCTGGAAATAATTTTCAAAGTAGTACCATAATCTGTAAAGGGCATGACATCGTTCAGGCTTACTCATAAATTTTCAGAAACATTAACAGTAACAGTGGCTAAAGTTCAGAGGGAACACTACAAAAATATTCCTAAACCGTAATTTTTTTATTACATTAGAATACTTCCATGGCTATAACAGGCTTGCTTCATACTCCACACTTGTGTGCAGAAGAGTTGAAAATGATGTTCGTGCAGAGGATGTAAATGAGGAGAGAGCATCCTGCTCGGTGGGTAATGCACTGCCAAGCTGAGCACTGGTCTTACTGGGGAGTTCCTCGCGGTGGCTCAGGCTGCTCAGAGCTGTTGAGTGTTGGCTGGCTGGTGCCAGCAGGGATGATGCAGATACTCCATCACCGAGAGGTGTGATACTGGGAGCAGAGGGGAAATAAGATTTCACTGCGGGGCCTCTTGAACCTTCCGCTGCCTGTGTGGATTGGGTTGGCATGGCTTGTACAGAACTGAAACCATTCTCAGCCTGGGTCAGATCTTTCCAGGGTGAGGAGGAGATTAACTCCGATCCTGCCTCATCTAAGTGGGTCTCTGTTCATAGAAGGTAAATGTTGCTGTCTGTATCATGCTGCTCTGGTAACCAGACTCCTGGGTTTGATTGGCCAAAACTGGAGGTGAAGATTCACTAGCAGTGATTTGTGATCCAGCATTTTCTTTCAGGAGCCTAATTCTGTTTGAATTCACCTGTCTCTGTGTTTCAAGCAGGCAATGACAGAAATGAATGGGAGAATAAATCCAGCTCAGTGATTTCAGGTACACTGGTGAAATTGATACGTTAGTTATGTCAAACCCTTGGAAAAAATCATACATATTCATTTAACCACAATCGTCTCTGAAAAAGAGTTAGTGTTTATTAGAAGAAGAGTAAAGAAGTGGCTCAGTTTCTTAAACACAGGGGCCTAACGCCATTTTAGATGTCTCATGGTATCCAAGATGTCTCCATAATGTTGTCAGACATAACATAGGAACGATGAGAGACTTGTACCTTCCTAGCTGGCAGGTGGCCATTAGATACATGTGTTCAGGTAACTGAATCGCTCCCTAGGTATGCCACAGTGGAGCAGCTCTCCATGCTGCAGCCCATGGCGGACCCCAAGCTGGAGCAGGTAAATATTCCCTGAAGGAAGTGCAGGCAGTGGGCAGCCCACCCCGGAGAGGTCTTGTCCTGATGGGAGCTGTCACTCTTTGGAGAGGACCCACGCTGAAGCAATTCCTAAAGGACTGCAGCCTGTGGGAAGGGCCCACGCTGGAGCCAGGGAAAAGGGTGAGGAGAAGCACTGGAATCAGAGGATAAACTCAAAAGAATATCAGCAGAGATCCTCAACAGAAGCTGAGACTTCCTAGTCCCACATTTGTCTGAGCCATCATTCTGCAGCCTTTCTTATTCACAAAAAGGCTAAGATTTTTCTGGAGGGAAAAGTAAAATGTTATTTTCCCCATTTAATACTGAGAATTCAGGTAAGTGCTGAAAAATGAGGTATGACAACGTTGCATAAAGATGTGTTTACAAATCTAGCATCCGGTCTTGTCTCTTTCCCCCGCTTCCGAATCCCATGCTTCTTACTGACTGCTAAAATAATTTGGGGACTTCTTGACCTGCCAGACATTCCCATTAATCTGCACCCTCGCCTTCTTTGCTCCACTCTACCAAGAACCAATACAGTCTCTTCAGCATCACACACTGCAGAACAGAATAAACAAGTCCAGGCTGTGTTAGGTACCCAGTACACTCCAGCTGCTGCAGTACAGAGCTTCACATAAGGTAGATTAGCTCACATGTGGCTTTTAATAAGATGAATTTCTGATAAAATAAATTACCCTAGCCAGAGCTCCAGGCCGCTTAACTGAACTATTTCCAGTAACTGATCTAACTTCTTCGAATCTTGTATTGGTTTCCCTGTACTCTGCTGTTCAGCTGTATTTCTCCATACCACTACAGGGTAGAGATGTCCTTTAGAAAAAGAAATCTGAGCAACTATCTGGATAAAGAGAAAGGAAGCAATCACAGATGACTAACAGATTATTTTCTTTCTAGCATAGGTAGCTAAAGAAGCATAGCTGAGTGAAAATGGGATTATAATGGACATTTTGATGTAACCTAAGCTGTTCATTTATAATTAAATCGTACTACGAAAATGTATTCTTTGTCTTAATTATAATGATAAAATTTTGATCAATAGGGAGTACATTTTATATAAGTAGCCCTGAAGACAAATAGCACACTTGTTAATGCCTTGGAATTAGACATTTAAAGAGAATATTTTGAAATGTTTGCATGGGCACTTACCATCCCTACCTGTAATATCATAAAAAAAAAGATATATCTAATCAGTTCTGTTACTTCTTTCTCCTCTTATCTTTGGGGGTTCCCCACAACTTATGAATCACTTCTATTTTGAAATAATATCTGATTTGTCAAATTAGGACTTGATCTATGTGGAAAAGGTGCCAATGTTATAGTCAATGCTCTGTATCACCACTTCTGTGGATGCAGCCATGAAATTCCAAGAAGTGTAAAACCAACTTGTTGTGTCATCAAAAACCCATTTCCATTTTAAGTACTGCTTTAAAATATGTGCTGAAGCACATCCAAAGAGGAGCAAGGAAGCTGTTGAAGGGTCTAGAGAACAAGTCCTATTAGGAGCACCTGAGAAAACTGGGGTTGTTTAGCCTGGGGAAAAGGAGGCTGAGGGGAGACCTCATTGCTCTCTACAACTACCTGAAAGGAGGTTGTAGCGAGGTGAGTGTCGGCCTCTTTTCCCAAGTAACAAGTGACAGGACAAGAGGAAATGGACTCAAGTTGTGCCAGGGAAGGTTTAGATTGGCTATTAGGAAAAAAATCTTCACCAAAACAGTTGTGAAGCATTGGCACAGGCTGCCCAGGGAAGTGGTTGAGTCACCATCCCTGGAGGTATTTAAAAGATGTGTAGATGCTGTGCTGAGGGACATGGTTTATTGGTGGACTTGGCAGTGTTAGGTTAATGGTTGGACTTGGTGAACTTAAGGGCCTTTTCCAACCTAAATGATTCTATGATTCTATAATCATATTGTTCGCTAGAAGGCTGAGTCTTTGTATATGGCCATTGATGAAATGGCTTCTTAGATAATCAAACATAAACAAATAAATAGTAGAGTATTTCAGTAAGTTGCTTTTGCTTTTCTTAATATTCATTAAAGTAAATGAACAAATTTTGAGTACTGTAACTGTTGAAAATGTTTTGTCTGAAAGGCTGGTACTTAGTACAATGTAGCATATTGTACCAATTAAATCACTTTTATCACCTTAAGTGAGTTTTCACTAGTGCACAAAAGATATTTTATCATATTCTTCTGGACGTAAAAATTGCCAACCCCTGAGTCAAAATTAATTAAATTTGATACCTTAATAACAAGTTTGCAATTTTTAATCTTAATGTAACATATACACAACCTTACTAGTTGACAGTATCTTATACTGAGAATAAGCTTGATGAAAATACATTTTAATAAAGCACTTAATGTGGCTAGAATGCATACTAGAAATAAAATAAAGCTTTGAAACACGTGTTCTGTCAGTACCCATGCAACTATTACTTTGTATTTAACATTTTGGTTTTTTAAGATGTGATTACTTTTTATAGTAAAGACAAAGTCTCTTAATGTTTTCACATCTTCTTTTCTCCAGGAAACTTCTACATTAAATTGAGGTGTTGGAGACAGGAAGAAAAAAAAAAAAAAAAACCAAACCAAAAACCACACCCAAACTTCATTATAATTCCTTTTATATTTCAAGTACTATTTCAGTACTTCTGTCGCAACTCAGCCAAATTTCTTCTTCCATACAAAATCAGACACTGACTTTGTAACACCTGTCATTCTCTAACACCTGTATCCCTGTCAGAATGGCTATCTGTCAGTCATCCACTTTTAATCGTGTCTTGGTTTTTTAAGTTGATTAGATAAACATTTGTGTAACATTTTTTCATGATTAATTTCAGAAACATTCATTATTGCATTATTATATTATATAGGTTACAAAAAATCAATGTCCATAGATGACTAAATGTTAGCAATGCAGCTCCGAATGATGTTACACCTCAGGGAAATGCAACAGTTCCACAGAAAATATACAGATTGATCTCTAGAGAAAATACTATAGTAAATTCTGAAATTAGCCTGGGATTTCTTTTGTTTAAGAAATTTTTGTCTTTTGTTAAAGATCAATAATGTATATTTTTCAAATCATAAAATCATATCATAACATACTAATATATACTTATGATAACTACATTATTGCATCCACTTTTAAATTCTTGACGTCACATTAGACACTCATAAAAATTGGGTGTCGATGAACAGCTTTTAGTAGACAGAAAACAACCCCCTTCTCAAGTTAAATGTTAATTAAAAAATATAGATATTTTTAGATTTTATTTTTTTTTGGTATAACTATAGATACAGACATAGATTTTGCACTGTTTCACTTAAGGACTCTGACTGAGGCAGAAACAAAGATAGGACTACTCCAAGAGTATGTTGCTTATTTTCTAAAGAAGAAGTTGACATGCTACACAAAAGCCTGTTGCTATAAAATTCTAGTTTAGTTACTACATTCAGCAATGAAGTTATGTAAGAAAAATTTTGGATAGTTGTTTGAATTGTATCTGTATATTCAGACTGTAAGAAATGAAATATAGTCAAAGCAACCAATTAACTAGTACTATAATGAAAAATTTATTTTGTTTGGTATAATAAAGAAATTATAATTTCTTCAACCTAGCAATTATAAGTTTTCTCATAAAGATAATGTTTTTTTCATGAATAAATATCTATGCAGCATGTTGAAGTTTATGAATCATTGCACTGTGTGGTTTTAATAAAAACTTCCTCACTGTTCCTAAGCATATAGTGCTACATTATACTGTAAAAATTTTTATTGGAACAATGCAATACACAGAAGATGAGAAAATTCCTACTCCACAAAAATATTTCATACTTGAACAAGAAAGGACAACTATTTGGTATGTGTCAAAGATGGCTCCAGTCTTTGTAGAGTGCTCCACAACCTAAAGCTTCAGTAGTTGCACAACTTTTCCTTTGTTCCGTGGCTTTTCTTTGAACTCCTGCAATGAAACAATATTTTATTTCCATTAGTGAGCCCTAACTTTTTAACATCTTTGTCCATCGCAAAATTGTGAGCTAATGTAAATGAGTTTCTCCACCAAATGTTAACTGTTGACCACATTCTTCACAGTTTTATGACAGTGCAACTATTGAATCCCATGCAGTAGCTACCACCAGCAAGGAACCTGGATTACATCGTATGTACCAAAGCTTCTGCATTTTGCATAATGTGGTTATTTTGACTTATTTAACTTTTACAGGTAAGCTTTGACATTAAAAATATGATATTTTTCTTCATGTATATAAACAGTCCAATAACACCACAGCGCCTCACATTTGTTTAGCTGTAATTATGTATATATATTTTAATTAAGGTTGGTATTTCTAGTTGTGATGTTTTAAACATTTCAGTTGAGGTTCATTTACTGTAGAATACTGCTCAAATATAAACATTTTCTCATCAATATGCTTTAAACTTTATGACATTGCTTTTTATTTAACATCAGTCCTCAACCCTTTTTATTCAAAGTTCACTTCTCTTAAGGAAAAAGACGAATTTCTGTTTGCTCGGGGAATTGCTTACGGTCATAGATTTTACTGTAAAAATCTATTTTTTATGGTAGGATTTGCTACATTAGCAGTAAGAAAATATTACTTTCCCTTTGATCTTGTTATAGTTTTCATGTAGATTTGAGACACAATGTTACACAGTGGCAGAACATGGTGAGAAGAAGGACAGAGGGAATGAAGCATTCAGTAAGATTTGTTAATTTGTGAACTGACTGATTTTTGTTCATGGTAGATCCAGTGTAGTGGTAATTATAATTGCACAAAGTTCATTCTACACCAACAAATACCACAGGGAAATATCTGAATGGTAGAATTGTTTGTAGAGCAGAAATATATTTGTGTTTTGATATCTTAAACTGCTGCTCTGATTTGCCTTATGGTAATTAGTATTGTACCTATTAACTATATTCTAAAAATGAATAAGGAAAAATTCAGCATGTGATAAACATGCAAGTAAAATCTATGGAGGTAATTATTGTATCTATAGAGATAATTATTGCAAATAACTTTTATGTGCAAAACAAATTATTTATTCTTATTGTTTGGTGTGATATTTTGTTTTCTGAGGAACAGGAAGATTAGATGCTGATTTTACACCACCTTTAAGGGTCAATTACTTTTAAATCATTTAAATTACATACAGTGCCACTGAGATCTTCACTGGCTGAAAAACATAGTTCTGTGCCTTAACATAATCTTACTCTTAGATAAAGTAAATTTAGATAAGATAGATAGGGGAAAAAATTTAGTAATAGTCCAAGACACTTAAATAGCTGACATTTCTTTAACTGGAACATAATTTAAATGTTCCTGAGCCTGTTTACCACAGCCCAGACATAGAAAGAAAAAGAAATCTTGGTGAAGGCTATAGAGCAGCAAATGGCAATGGTCTAGTCTTGGTATTATTTGCACATCTACTGCTAAACTTTATAGGCTTCAAATACCCCTGGTCAGTATCAAGTTTGTGACCCTTGAATAGACTTTTACTGGGTCTTGCCATTATTGGGTTAATTTTAATATGTATTCACCTAACAGAGTGTTCATAACCTACTTGCTAAACCCTCTGTTCACCTGTTTGATTTATAAGCAGAAGTATTTTATAATGATTCTAAACTGGAGAAGATAGGATGAGTGTAATCCTTTACTGAGGCTTTGTGTGTCCACTGAAGTTTACAGTGGAGGGAATGCCTCTCAGAGACTCTTCTGGGACTGCAGAAATACTATTTTTTTGCTCCATGGGATACCATTTGCTGCTTACTACTATTTTGGTGTACCTCACCCAATAAGTTCTCTGCCACTGCAGGACTGTTGGGCATCATGATATACTGGTCTCTTCTCACATGAGGCACAGAGAAAAGTCTCTTGGCTATTAAAATATTTTAGACCAGCTAAAAGTCTCTTTTATGAAACCTAATTGACCGAGATATATATGAAGTAAAATTGAACACTTTTTTTGTCTGTTCTGGCCTCAGACTCCTTAAACTCTCTAATACCAGGCAATCTGACTGATAGAGTAAGCTAGAAAGTTATCAGACAAGGCTATGATCAGTTGTGTCTGTGTCCTGGAGTTCTTCTATTAGGGAAGTGAGAGATACTGCAGTGTGCAGATGATTTATTTATGAGTTCTTTTAATCTAAAATGCACATGATTTGCACTTCATTTATGCCTGGTACAGTTGGCATATATCTGGAAATATTCACACATAAGAATGGGTAATTCCAAAATCAGTTAGGGAGATCAGAAAGCATAAAACATTGTGGCTTTACCAAATGTTGAAGCTTTGGATTCTCATTTAAATTTTACGTAAAAAAACAGATTAGCACATGATAGACAGACACAGATATCATGAAAATAAACAGTTAGAAAATTAGCTCAAAAAATATTTAATGTCATCACTTCACTGTGTAGAGTCATTGTGAGAGGAATTAGAATCTTTCATCTACTTTTCACTAAGCGAAATGGCTTAGAAAAGCAGTTCAAATGCTTGGTGGATTGAGATCCAGACATCTGCTGAATGATCTGTGTCGCCATACTTTAGAATACATACTGTATATGCTTCATTCTACAATAATAATAAACTCTGGGTTCAATTATTGTTATCCTTTTTTCTTTTTTAATTTTTTTTATGTCCAATAATGCAGAGTCAGCAGTTCAGCTTTACACAGAGCTTCATATTTTAATGTAAGCTGCGTTTGTATACAAGAGGTTCACTTCTATATGTTAGTTTAAATTCTGGCATGTAATTTAAAGAGCTTTGTTTATTTCATTGCAATTAAGGACTTTCCAGGAATCACTTTTTCACTTGCACAAATATCATGCTGGCTTCCTTAGTTCATCATTTTGAGTCACAGCAAATGCTAGTGTTGAATACGGTATCATAAAGGGATCATGGAAATAAAAGGTTGCAGGAGGAGGAAATTTTGTGTGTGTATGTGTGTTGTATTTCTATAGGAGATTAATGACATCTGTCATATTAGGTGATGAAAATGTGGTACAATGAAAAAAGATCGAAACCCAGGTAATTCTTACCTGTCTTGATACTCCTCCAAGTCAGGCCTGAGCTAGGGCCAAAACTCCCTTTACCAGGGATTATGGAAATTGAACCAGTTCAACAGTCCTGTATGCCTCTATCATTACCAAGTCTTAAAAATTCTTCCTGTGAAAAGTTTTTACTGAACAAGAGCAAATATATGTTAGGGAAATCTGGCTTAAGAATTACTTCGTAGCGGCAATGACTCTATGCAAAATAACCAAAGCCAGAAATAAGAATGTTCTTTATAATGTACAGTCCAGTCAACTTTCTATTGAACAGGAGTTCTAAAAAAAAAAAAAAACACAACAAAAACCCAAACCCCAAACCAAATATTTACTGCTATTAATGGAAAGTAAAAAGGCAAGAATCTTTTCTTCACTAGAACTTGGAAGCTCTAGATAATTTTAGTAATGACAGTTATCATATTCTGACACTCGAGGATATCACTGTGTTTGTTACCTTATTAGATATTTTCCTTGGAAACTGTTCTTCCCTCTTTAATTTTAGTTTCTAGACAGATTTGCTTTGGCTTTGCAAATACATACCTGTATTTATTTTGTATTTGTTCTTTAATAAATTCCTCTGAATGGGATATGAGACAAGGATCAATGAAAACATAAAATCAGCAATAATAGTTGTTTACCAGTGAAGAAGAAAGGTCAAAAGCAAATAAGAATATAGGTCCCTAAAATGGGACCTAGATCTAAAATTCAAAGGGTTCCCAAATATATCAAATATTCACTAATTGAAAGGCAAAGTAAAAGAGGCATGCCTGTAGCTTATTAGCTAGAGAACAACCGAAGCTTGTTAGATTATGTAAATATCCTACTCTTTTGAATTGGAAGCCAGGTACTCCCCAATCTACAGTAGTATTTGAACTACGAGAACACGAAGAGTGATATCTTAGTACGAAGACACTGTGTCTTAACAAACACAGAGCACATTTCAGATGGGAAAACCAGTCTCAAATTTCCTCTATGTTTGATTAAGAATTTTTGACTGATGAACAAAAAAGCAGGACTAAAACCTTATAATGTTTCTGTTCCCTTTGGAAAGACTTTCATCTCTAACTGTGCTACTGTTCCATAATCTTGAGGGAGTGCAAAGATTTTGATGCATTTGATTCCCAAATGGGGAAATATTTCTCCGGTGTGTCTCCAAATTTTTCTCTCATGCAAGGCAGGGCAAGACCTTGCTTCAGCATGTTTTATCAATAATAAAGTAGGTAATTTACAGAGTTTGTATGACCTAGAGAAGAAAGAGAGAAGGAGAAGCAGCAAGAATACCACACCGGTATTAAATGTGTTATGCTGCCTAAGTACTGAACATCTTTATGTAGAAAACTAACAGCGGAGACTGAGGGTTTACAGAACTGAAATGTGGGTATTTGAAAAACTGGGAAAATATATGATTTAGTTCTGGTAGTCAGCTGGAAAATGCCTTCTCTTTGGAACAGAAGGTGAATACAACTTTAATGAGAAGTTCTTTATAAGGGCTATTACTGTTTACAAATTTGGTTTCTAGGTGATAAACACCCTAGGAGATTAGCTAGAAGCTGAGCAAATGAGAATTAATATTGGACACTGCTGTTGGTAACAGATTTCTGCTTCTTTCCATGGACGTAATGAATTTACAAGCTTCACATTTATGCAACAAACGTGCACTCTCCTCCTCTCCAAAAAACTCAAAATAAGTACTCAAGATAAAACATTTTATATAGTTCTTGTGTGTCTTCAAAACTTTTATGTTTATACAAATTGATAAACATGGAGTTTTCTTACAATGTGTCCTGGGTTTGGCTGGGGTAGAGTTAATTTTCACAGGAAACTGGGAGGGGGCACAGCCAGGACAGCTGACCCAGCCTAGCCAGGGGGATATTCCATACCATGGGATGTCATGCTCGGTATATAACTGGGGAGTGGGCTAGGAGGCAGAGGTGGTATGACAGTAGGGGTGGTGGTGGAGCATCACGTTCTGGGTGGTGAGCAATTGCGTTGTCCATCACTTGTTTTGTACATTCTTTTATTTGTACTACTATTATTATTATTGTAACTTTTCTCCTTGTGTTGTCCCAGTAAACTGTCCTTATCTCAACCCATGAGGTTCTACCTTTTTTTTTTTTTTCTTCTCCTTTCTGATTCTCTTCCTCATCCCACTGCAGTGGGTGGGGAGGAGGAGTGAGCAAGTGGCCTCCTTGGTGCTGGCTGGGCTTAAAACATGACAGTCCTTTGTGGTGCTGACCGGGGGCAAGTGGAATAATTTGAGATAAAGATAGTAATTGGGAGAGGTAACAGGTAAAACATGGACTGAACAATGTTAGTGGAATACTCCTGGAAATTCTGGTTGTTGTAATTGTGGTGGACAGAGGATGGGTGGATTGTGTGTAAATTATCCACTTCTATTTGGTATTGCGATAGCGATTATGTTAATTTTGTCATGGGAAAAATTTTTTTTGTTGATGAGAGTGAAGTTTTTGCATTTAGTGATAATTCTTAAATATATGATTTGCAGAGGAGAGGGGTGGAATGTTTTGGGTTTGTGTGGCAGGGTTTTGGTAGCGGGGAGGGCCCGCAGGGCCGTCTCCTGTGAGAAGCTGCTGGAAGCTTCTGCGGCTGCCAGCCGGAGCCGCCTCTGGCCCAGGCCGAGCCCCTCAGCGACGGCGGTAGCGCCTCGGGGAGAACAGAT
>JANXJC010000008.1:23298781-23314451 GCA_027564655.1 Leptodon cayanensis
GTTTTGATTTGATTGGTTTTAAGTTAAATTGATACCCCCCCCCCCCCCCCAAGTAGAGTCTGTTTTTTGCCTGTGACCATAAGTGGTGAGTGATCACTCCCTGTCCTTGTGTCAACCCACGAGTGTTTCTTTGTATTTTCCCCTCCCCATCCCACCAGGGTGGGGAGGAGTGAGTGATCAGGTTTGTGGTGCTTTGTTACCAGCTGGGTTTAAACCATGACACAATGCTCAACTTTTTAACACAGAAAATCCAAACAAATTCAAATCAATGTTTTCAAAGTAAAAAAAAAAAAACTACATGGAGGACTCTTTCGAAAGAAATGCTAGAGGGTCATTTTAATAAGGAGTGCAAAGCAGTAAGCTATCAGTATGGTAATTAAAATCAATGAGTGTCCATAACCATGCTTGAAGATGTGAAGAAGGTTAAAACTAATTAAAAATATCACAAAAGGTCTTTCTTTAACGATTGGAGAGATGCCTTGGTGGATAGCACTTTGCAACCTGATATCTAGGGAAAACAGGTTCAAAGGAATGAAAGTCTGTTATAAAGAGTGTAATTTTTATGTCCAGAGAGAATGGAAACATTAGACTGTTCAAATATAGCTTTATGTAGCTGGCATTCAAATATCATCAGTTCTCTAAGCTTCTGAACCTATTTCTGCTAAAATGAATGAGAAGGCTGGGATCCGGCTGTACTTTTCCCGTTGCAGCAGGTGATGCAATTATAAAAGCTAATTTAGATAGTAGTTTGCTGGATTGAAAAGAATTGTGTTTTGGGACTGTAGAACTATTTGAGAGGCCCTTATCTGCAACCCGGACAGGTTTGCCTGAGAGATTCAGGGCTTTTGGCCTTCTGTGTTTATGCTCTCTGACATACAGCAAGGAAGAATATTATGTACTGCATGCTGTGTTCATCATCACTGTAGAGAATACCCAGACATGATTACACTTAATAAATAGTCAGAAATTTAAAAATATTTCACCCAGGCCTTCTATTACTAGATTTAGTGTGAGGATTGCTGTTTGGGTTAAAAAAAAAACAACAAACAAAACAAAACCCAAAACCAGTAAGGTATGGATAAGAGTAAGAAGTTAAATCTGGTGGATTAAAGAGTTTAAAACTATTTTTAATCCCATTGCTTAAAAAGTAAAACTTTACTCCTTGCTATAACCATTTAAGTCAGGAACTATCTTTAAATCTTACACTAATTATTGATAGCTTTCTCTTTACTACATGTCTGAACTCCTCACCTCTGGAAAAACTGAATATGGATTTGATTTCATATTTGAACTACAAAGCACTACTCAGTGAATTTAAATTCTGTTTTCTGCAGAAAGTCTAAATCATATTCCTTTTTTTTTTTTTTCCTATCCATCCCAACAGTGTAACAAAATGCATTCAGGCTCCAAGCAATCAGAATACAAAGCTGCTCCTGAAAAAAATTATATCTACCAACTCCAGTCATAAGGGTAAGTTTTGCTCCTTTTTATTTTGGTTGACCTTACAGTCAACACAGCTGAAAGAGATTCACATGTGGATCCAATTCCACCTTGTGCATCATCTGAGCTGTTTACTATATTTGAGGCAATTACAGCTGTGCAAACCCAGTGATGGCATTAGGGGCACAGGTGCAAACAAGGGACTAATTTGGCCTGCAAAACCTGTATTATTGGTGATAATAGATGAGATGGAAAGAAGCCAATTTGATTCTCAAATCACAGGCTGAGTATGTAAGGCTGAGAAGAATATCCAAATGTTTACTTAAATGGGAGAATATGGGATAAAAAACCTTCATAGACAATAGACATGTATTGCCAGTGAATTTCTTCCCTTTTCTTCCTTTCACAGTGTCACTTTCTAAAGCAGCAATGTACATGATGAAATCAAGTGAAAAAGCGAATGTATTAAGCCCATGTCAGGGGAGTACCAACATTGTATTTAGTTATACTACAGAATAAGGTAAGAAAGTGAAAGCAAGAGACAATTTTGCAGGAATGTTGTTGAATATACAATTATCGCTTATGAAAAAGAAAATTGGAGGTAACAAAATGCATTTTTATATAGCGTGTGAATTCCATCATTTAAAAATAGTGAGTATTGTATATAGAGATAAAGGTAACTTAAAATGTCAAGGAAGGACAGACGAAGAACTGAAGGAGTCAGGTGAAAGGAGAAACACTCTGGTGATATTTGATAATTTCTTGGTTATATTGATTATTTAAATCTCTAAAGATTAGACTGGCCCTGTATTTAGGGCAACATTGCCTTGATGATATATCTAGTGTTTCCAGATACTTTGGCTTTTATGAATTAAATGCAATCTTTTTTTTCTTTTTTCTTTTTTTTTATTCTTTAAAACAGAATGTCCGTTATGTTTTGTTTTAGTACAGATATTAAATAAATCTTTGTATTCATTTTCTTTTTACTGCTCCTACTTGCCCATCAATGAGTTTAGTATGACAAATGTACATCAAGACATATAATCTTTCCTGTTAAAAGAAGGTCCAACTGCTCATACTCTTTCTTTTCAAAGTAACTAATAGTAAATTTTGCATTGAATGAATGAGATAAACACATTGGAGAATTTGTTCCTTTTAATTATTCTTCGTTGTACATTCAATAGGTAAACAGAAAGCATCTCTACATTGAAAATCTTTGTCTCAAATCTTGACTTTGCTCTGTTAATGACACTGATCAAATATTGTTTTAAGCAAAGTTTCCAAATCATGGTGCTGGCTGAGAAAATATACTACAAGGTGGTAATTATATTTGAATGAAGACAATTCCTCTGAAATTCGGTTAAAATGTTGCAAATGGGATTTGCATAGGCTAAATTCACTTGGAATCCAACTTTTATCTTATCTTGGGTCACTTAATTGAGATTGCCATAAATTAAAACAATACTATAAAAAGTAAATGTTAGTGATAACCAATTATCAGGTGCAGCCTCAAAGGAAAATACAGCACTTAATTCACCAAAGCAATTCACCAAATGTGTTTCTGAAAAGAATTACTTGCTTATTTGTCATGTGCTTTCTGGCACAGTGTAACTCCTATATCATATATTTTTTTCCAGTCACATAAGTGTTATTAACAGGTGTGTCATAATTAAGCTAATAAAGCAAGTTCGAAGGTATCAGAGTAATGAAAAATGATGAAGCAATCCTTCCTTACAGTGCAGTAATATGCCTGGATAATTTCATAAGCTGATGTTGTGTATGCTGTGCTCATATTAAAAGTATAATTTATACATATTGGAGTACGTAATCGTCTATATTTCACTTACTAATTCTATTAATCCTTCTCTTTGAAGAAAGAACTGAGAAATCATGTTTCTTATGAGCCTTTGTCTGCCAGCTTTGTCTTTTCTTAAGTATTTGCTTCTGCTTGAGAGCCTCAAAGAATAAGACGAGAGACAGACAATCCTTGCTTTGGAGCTCCTACCTTGATTCATGAAGCCATTCCCAGATGGTTACAGTAATAATTAAAGTAATAAAATGGGCTGAAGTGTTTGGACATTCAGTGAGTACATTCTGGGTGATTCAGGTTCTGTTGAGTCTGAGGTTACACTGAAAGGTCTAAAAAAGTCATTTCCAGACATATTACCCAGATGAAAAATAAGAAGCAGCCAAAATTGTTTAAATTCCCGATCCAGGGTCCAGTCAGGTCAGTTAAATGATTATCATTCAGTTCAATGTTTACAGGGTCAGACTGGTAATTGCTACATGTACCTGAAATCTGAATTCTTCCTTAAAAAAGTCTTCCATAAAAGAGACATGAGAATGGACTAATATAATGGTCAGGTTTTCCACTTGGTATGTTCCTTTACTATTCTCCCCCATGTGAGATGGGAAAGATAATGTTATGAATTTGTAGGCTGTATGAATAAATACAGGATCTTCTGAAACAACAATCTGAAATTATTTGTAAGCTTGAAGAATTTAGGACTACTGTTTCTGAATTCATCTCTCTCTCTCCCCCCGCCCCCATCAGCAACCAATTCTTCTAAAGGAATACTCCAAAATAGGGTTTTTTGGTCCCTTTATTCCAGATAAAGAGCATTTTACTGATTGCCTTACTGAATTTGGTGATATTTCTAATGTGCCTAGTCTTCTCATAAGTGTAATGATCACATTTGATCTATGGTCAATAACAATTAACAAGGCTGGTAGATTACTCGGGTAAAGGACAATATAAAGAACACTCTTCCCAGCAGAATTATTCAGAGGTAGTTTGATTTACTCATCCTCTTCTTGTGACTTGGGACTTTTATTTTTTTCATTAAGTTCAGTAATTGCTTAATACAAATTTAGTTCTAGAATTCTATTTTTAACATGTTTACAGCTTATCGTATTGGTAACAGTAAAAAAAAATCCCATTTGATCAGTTATTTTCAAATATCAAGGTTTTCACAAGCCAAGTTATTTTGTTGTTTCTGCAGATGGAATGAACTACTATGGTAGAACTTTAAAAAGGTTTTTTCTGTACACCCACAGGAAATGGTTTCTGGAAATGTAAACAATATAAATCAAATGCTAAACCAAGGACAATGACAGGAACAAATCTGAGATGTAACTTTCCTTCACTGAAGATTCTAAAGAAGTTGAGTAAGTTTCTATATGTATATAATGAGAAATAAGGGAGAGAAATTTCACATCCTATTTCAGAGAGGAGGAAAGGACATTAATACTGTTGTGGTTTAACCCCATCCAGCAAATAAGCACCACACAGCTGCTCTATCATTCACCTCCTCAGCTAGACAGAGGAGAGAAAATAAAACAAAAGGCTCTTGGGTCGAGATAAGGACAGGGAGAGATCACACAACCAATTACCATCACAGGCAAAACAAAATCGAATTGGGGAAAATTAACTTAATTCATTGCCAATCAAACCAGAGTAAGGTAATGAGAAATAAAACCAAATCTTAAAACAGTTTCCCCCACCCCTCCCTTCTTCCTGGGCACAGCTTCACTCCAGGATTCTCCACCTACTGCCCTGCAGTGGCACAGTGGGATGGGGAATGTGGGTTGGGGTCACTTCATTACACGTTGTCTCTGCTGCTCCTTCCTCTTCAGGGGCAGGACTCCTCATTCTTCCCCTGTTTCAGTATGGGGTCTCTCCCATGGGGGACAGTCCTTCACAAACTTCTCCAGCATGGGTCCTTCCCACAGGCTGCAGTTCTTCATGAACTACTCCAGTGTTGGTCCTTTCCCCAGGCTGCAGTCCTTCAGGCACAGACTGCTCCAGTGTGGGTCCCCCACGGGGTCACAAGTCCTGCCAGAAAACCTGCTCCAGCGTGGGCTCCTCTCTCCACGGGGCCACAGGTCCTGCCAGGAGCCTGCTCCAGCGCGGGCTTCCCATGGGGTCACAGCCTCCTTGGGGCATCCATCTGCTCCCCCATGGACCTCTCTGGGCTGCAGGGGGACAGCCTGCCTCACCATGGTCTTCCTCACGGGCTGCAGGGGAATCTCTACTCCAGCGCCTGGAGCACCTCCTCCCCCTCCTTCTTCACTGACCTGGGGGTCTGCGGGGCTGGAGCTCTCACATGTTTTCACTCCTCTCTCCGGTTGCCATTTCCGTGCCACAGCAATTTTTTTTTCCCTTCTTAAATCTGTTCTCCCAGAGGCACTACCATCATCACTGATGTGCTCAGCCTTGGCCAGCAGCGGGTCCATCTTGGAGCCGGCTGGCATTGGCTCTGTGGGACACAGGGGAAGTTTCCAGCAGCTTCTCACAAAAGCCACCCCTGTAGCCCCACTACTACCAAAACCTTGCTATGCAGACCCAATGACTGTTGACATTTCTTTGTTTCAGTTGCAAAGCTTCAAAAAGGGCATTTTACATATGTAATCCAGCATGATACACTCATTTGTTTTATCAAAACTGATCAATAAATGTTTTTGTCAGAACAGCCTGTGTAAGTTGTATAACATGCCTAAATCCTCAGTGGTGATTCCAATTTCAGAAATATGTGGCACTTCTGAAAGAAAATTGTAACTTCCAATTTCAAAGCAGTAGAAGGTTTTGCTCTTTTTTTATACTCTAACCTTTTCTACCATAATTTTTCTACTTCAACAATATATTGTTGTCTCAAATCTGAGCTGTTTAGCTTAATTAGGAAGGGATCTGTTTGAACTACATTATAGTTAGGGGAAGTTATTAATCTAACTTTTACCCCTCCTCAGTCCGTCACTTTAAAGAATAAACAGAGGAGGAAAAAAATAGCAAGAACTACTTGTGAAAAGGATTTTTTTCCAGTGTTTATTGGAAAAATATGGACTTGAGAAAAAGACAGAAAAAAGGAAAACTTAAGTTTTATAGATACACCTTATACACAAGCAAAGCTGGCTTCATGTGGTTATTTATGATGTAAGGGAAAGACATAGAAGCTTCTCAAGAGAGTCAGATGTAGATTAATAATGAACAAAATTACATAAAGCTAACTAAAAGTTTATGAAGTTTCAGTAAGGAAAAATACAAGATAGCTTCAAAACACTCACATGATGGCATGTGAGTAGCCAGCACCTGAGTTATCCTAACAGTAACAGAAATCTTTAGATAGATTTAATTTACACTAAACACGAAGAATGATTTTTGTTAATTTCTTTGCTTTAAATTTCAAAGAATGGAGAAGATATCATTTCTTTAATCTGGCAAGGATGTGAAAATTATTTTTATTTAACATCTCACACTGATGGACAAAACACTCGGTGGTGAGGCAGGTCAAAAAGAACTGGAGAAGGCATGCAGACTGACATCTATGGAATTGTTTAACAATGAAATATTCAGTACTTTCAGCTGATCTCTATAGGAAAACAGAAGCTCCAACTCACACTGCAGTGCTTGCAATCAGCTATGATCTTTTTGGCAATCTCTATAGGAACTCTGTTACTGAAGAATGCCTATTGACATGACAACACTGTGACACGCTGATGCCTCTAGGGTATCTTTGACTGAATTTTATTTCCTTCTTTGTATTTCTTCTACTACCTTCCCTTTGCTAGGCTGGTAGTTTCACACAGGGTTATTCACATTGACATTCCCATTCTGACACAGCAGGGTCAATTCCAGTTGAGGTTATAGGATTACTGAACTAGCATCTTGAAGAAAAACATGTTGATGCTCATTTCATTTGCCTGAGATATCTTTTATTAGCATATCAATTTGCCTAATTAAGGAAAAGGTCAGTAAACTTATCACATACCTGTTCACTGGACAAATAAACTAGATCTCAGTTCCTTTGGTCTGTATACTTTTTAATTGTAGTTCAAGCTTTTCTGCACTAGGCAAAGTCCTTGTAATTCTACTAAACAATTTACTGACAGCATTTTAAAGCTGAAATATGAATTTTCTTGCCTTGCCTTGTCTTCCCTTGTTTTTCATGAAGGAAATATTATTACCTTATGAAAGGAATAGTCTAACAGACAAGTTATGCGAAATAAGATGGTTTTGAGCTTGCAAATGCAAAAGAGTAATACTGCACTTTCGGTTCTCTAAAAACTGGACTAAAGCTCCTAAGTTGGACAAGTTCTGAGAGCTAGGAGCTTTACTACTATGTAGACACCTAGTCAGAAAACAGGGACCAGGTCAAAAGTGTTTCGCTGGTTCTCTTTTTGAGGATTAATTCATAAGCAATAAATCAATATTTATTTTAACACTTATTTCTAATACATAATAAATAAACAATTCCATATGTAAAAACATGAACAGAGGTGCTGGAGGCCATCTGTCCTCTGTGAGATGCTTTATTGCACAGGGAAGACACAAATACACATCTTGCTCGCATTTTTGTAAGTATAACCCCACAAAGTGGCAAATACCTGAAATTTACCTTGGTCATATAGGACCTATGACTTGGTGAATCAATGGTCGTTAAATGACTGAATGCACAGAGCAACTCTACTGAATGTAGGACAAGGAATTCCCACTGATGTCTGAAATAACAGTATGCACAGGAAAGTCTTTTTTTACACATACTTTAATTTGATTTTAATAGGTGCTTTCAACAGTTAACATGCATATTTTAGAAGAAAGCTTAAATGCAAACAAAAATATTTCCTTAGCATAAAAGCTGTTTGACTTTGGGATTTATGAGTCTGGTATCACCTTATGAGTTATGGTCCATTAACACCTACACTAAAATTCTTTCTGTGTGTAGTCTAAGACTTTGAAATAGAAGGTTTATGGAATATTTTCACCTGTATGTGAAACTGGGTTTTGTGCAGTAACGTAGCAAATATTATCACAACAAACAAAATAACCAATATCTTCAGTCAGCAACAAGCCTTTTCAAGCTTTTTTTTTTTTTTTTTTTTTTCCCCTATGGTATAAGGTAATAGTCTCTATTACCCTGTCCCTTCTAATGATTATAGAGTAGTCCATAAAGAGAAATCTGTCCATTCAGTGCTGCCTGAAGTGGAAACATTTGAATCTTATACCAGAAAGGAATACAAATGCTGAATCAAATTAACAGTTCTATGTGCCCAATGACCGTGTCTAATCTTTTATGACAGCTGGTACCTGACAGTGAGTTATTTAACCTAGTCTCTGCTTCACTAGCTGTTCAATAAGCCTTTTCATGGAACTGAGATTTGCTGAGTAATACAGTTCTTCTATCTTGGCTTCTTATTCTACAGTAGAATTGAGTTGAAACCATTTCCATTTCTATCAGTGCAATACAGATTTGAAAAGAAATAATTGTGTTGTGGCTGAAATACTTGCAGAAGGTCACCTGTAGGGTAAAAATAAGTTTAGGCAGCCAAACCTCCTACTATGCAATCACACACATCACAAGCAAGGGGAAAGTGAGGAAAAAAAAAAAAGGGGGAAAAAAAAGACAGCTTCATTTCTCTAAGTCACAGTGATGCGAATTGCAACAGAGTAAGTACTGTAGATACAAGTGCAAAGACAGACTATCCTGAGGGGTTAGAGAAGAAAGGCCTAAATATAAAGTGCCTAAATATGTGCTCTGGTTTCCAAAAAGTTCAGCTCCCACTGAGCTTAGTAAAAGCTATGAAGTTGCTCAACATTTAAAAAAAATCAGCCTGTTGTTTTTCCTGTTAATTTTGACTACCAAAGCATCTTGTCTATTGCATTTATACCCTGTGGTATATACAGATCAGAAAAAATATAAAAGTTTTCCCTATTTTCACATGGCAGAAGTAGTGGCAGCAACAGCAGCAGAATTTACAGCAATATCAAACATAGAGCAGTGCTCATGAGTAGATTTTAAAATGTTTTACAAAGGGACAGAATCCTCTGAATGTCTAAATACTTTGGGAACCACAGCTTGGTTTTGTTCTGTTGGAGCCGCTGTCTACATCTGTAGTGTGCTTTGCTCTTGTTTTTTAAAACTGTTAACAGCAGTGATAAGTGGCTTTCCTTCTCCCTGTTGTCTCTGCTAGAGCACAACACATTAGTAAATTTTGCTGTAAAGGACAGAAGAATCTTAATCACTCACGAGAAGAATGTGAAGAAAATATTGCTCATGAATAAATGAGTGGGCTCCTCTATGTTACTCTCTACTCCCAGCTTCCTACGGGTAAAGCTATGGGTTTGGGTTCAACCATGTAAGATATACCAAAATACATTAAAATGTCAGAATACTCATTAACAGTACATATTAAAGAAGTAAACTCAAAAAAAATAGTAATTAACTCTAAACTAGGTAAAATGTAAGAGCATGTTGGGAAAGCTGAGTTTAAAATCAGTGACACAGAGAAAAGTGTGCTAGCGTATGTAGCAAGAAATGCAAACAAGTCTAATCTCTTTGCAGCAGAAAGTCATTGATATAAAAGCTAGATCCCAGAGATCTTTTACGTGTTGTAGGAATACATTATGGGAAGGAAAGCCTCTATAAGGTCATGTTTATGGGGTAAATAAATAAATAAATAAAAATGTGCTGGGAAGGAAAAAACAAGATGACTGACTTGAAATAGAAAGAAATCACACAGCTGACCAAACAGTTCCCTAAATTCTTGAGTGACTGGAGATACTCCTGAAACACAGTGTCCCACTAGAATGCACTTATTTGGCTTTTGAGTAAAAGCTAATCTGCACCTGGCTGCTGAGACTGTGCCTATACGAAAAATAGTAGTGCCACAGAAAGTTTCTGGGCACTGGTACATGGTCCTTTATGCTGTTAAACTCTTAGAAAATACTTTTCATCTGTGCTAACCAGTGCTGTCTCAAAGGATCACAAACAGTGGCTTAACAGGAATTTCCAGGGACCAGTGTTAATAAACTGTTTGCATGTGGGTACTCTGATTTTGAGTCTACACTGGCATCATTTGAAAATAACATTAGTGTTAGAGGGTCAAATTTCAGGTCTGCATTCAATCTTGTAGATGCATTTAATCACATTACTAGGGATTATTGTGATATCTATGAAGAAATTAAAAGAGTTTCTTAACCACTCATGATCTGTTTCCCATGTAGATTATGTTGAGTATTACCAGCCAAATCCTACTTGTATCTGATCCATGACACATTAGCCCATACCAGAAAAAGGTTAAATTACATGCAGGTCCTCACAGGTAGAGATTCCCATAGGTAGGGTGGGTTTGTAGCTTCAGAAGCTGCAAGTGGGAGACACTAGGCATGAAGATAATGGAAACCTGCCACGTATACCTGACATCCAGTTTCACAGTAAGAATTTTCTGCTAGAGAAAACCCTCATTTTCAAAGAGATCCTCTGAGGATATCATGTACATGTGTAACTGCTGTTGGCTAAGCAGTCTCAGAGGCCTAACAGTGAGACTGTCCTACAATGCAGTTGTTCCAAATGTTACTGGGAGTGTTTAAAATAATTGTTAGATAAATTTGGACATTTTCAGTGAATGTTTTCATTGTTTCACTTTAGAGACCATTCCTTTAATAATTGTTACTTTTACAACATTATTAAGAAGTTATAAATGTTACTTCCACAAGCTTCATTTGCACAATTATGGTGTTTATAACTTCAAGTTTGAGTTCATAATAATTTTAAAGTTATATGCACAATTGCAAACCTAAAAAAATGGTATTTGGCAACAATAGAAATAAGTAACAAAATTAAATTATTTTATATTTACTATGGTATGCAAATCAAGATCAAAGCATCTGTTTGTGGTAGGTATAGAAATATAGATGTTTACCCTTGCTATGAACTGTCTCACTCTGAAACCATTGGCAGTCTGTTAGCTTTGATGAGACTTTATTAGAGTTTATCTTATTGCTATTCTGTACCAGGAGGTGCTGGTTTGCTATGATTCTAGCAAGAAAGGCACTCAGACTCTGTAAAGTACCATTTAAAATGCTATATATTAGAGTCAACACTATAAAGAAGGAGAGGATAGCATAGATAATCTTATGACCCTTAAGATGCTGGGAACACCGAGCTGCGCAGCATCAAATGGGCTTCCGATCAGAGCACAGCATGCCATGCAGATCCTGTGCATGGAAAGGTTTGCCCATTTTGGTCATTTGAGACATTATACAATTTTACTAAAAGAAAACAACTCTCCATTATTTATTCTGTCAAACAAAAAAGATGTTCACATGTGAACTTCTTTTTGACAAAGGCAAGGACGTGCAGATGGCGTAATTGCCAGTAGCTGCCTGCTACTGGCAGTAGCTACCAAGTGGGAGCTGCCTGCAGGTACCTCTGTTACTATCAACTGGCTAATTTATCCTGTGGCCAAAGGATTTTTGCACCATAACACAGGCCTGAAGGCCAGGCTGTATGCATAGCCCGGCACAGCACAGAATTGGCCCTACTCAGGTCAACTGTTACCTGAACCACTGACTTCTCAATAGTCTTCCAGTCTTCCAGGAACAGTAGGATTGCTCATAAAATTTTCAGAATAAATTTATTGTTTCTTATGATGAAATAAAAGATGGATTTTTTTATTTTACTGCTTGACCTCCCATTTTATGCAAAGGAAGAAAAAAAATTTACCGGTCACACTTTAGCAGTAGAAATGATCCTCTAAAAATAAGCACAGGTTATAAAATCCCTCAATATCAGAAGCGCATTTATAGAGTGGAAAGCTACAAAGCTAAATATCAGTGAAACTGGAGACACTTCTTCACTTTTCAAAAAAATAATACGAAATTTTTAGTCTAACTGAACCTGCTGTTCAGGAGATCAGAGATTTCTGTGTTGGTCTGCTTTCCAAAGATGAATGAAGTTCATCTGGACATTCATCTGAAATATACTGGGCATTCCAGATTACAATGCCAAGTCAGATTCCCACCAACACTTTGTAGAGGGCATTACTTCTTTTCTGTCTTCTCTCATTTCACTTTGTACCTTTCAAACTGAGTTTTTGAACCACTAGAGGTAATTATGAGTCTCGCTGTGACAAATGTGTGTCTGTTTTTGATTAGAAGAACATTACTGATAAAATGAGGTTAAAATCAGAATAATGATCTCTGAGGCTGTAAATATTTCATATTATATGAGATTCATTCTTCATTCCAGCTTGACTTTTGCCTTGATGTGAAACTGTGTCAAATTTCTCTACAACTTTGAACAAAGCACTTTTGTGATTAATTTTCTCTCTAAAGAAAACAGCAGTATGTTTTAATGTTTAAAGGTTTAAATTACCTACTAAGCAACAGCGAGCCATGAGCTATAAGCACTTTACCTTGTTAACTCCATGGTGACATAGCTACTGAGTAAATGAATTCTTAATGTAATCCTACCACACCTCCGATTTCATAAATTACTGAATTACTAAATAAATCCTCATTGAGTTATTTAACCACTTTTCAGGCAATTTTAATTCATACATTATAATTTTTTTATTCAGCTTTAGCTTTTACAGTCTTCTGTCTGCAATTAAGGTTGATTATACTTTTGTTAAATTTTCTCTATTATTTTCTTAATGATTGACAGTACTGATCTTTGAAATAGGTCTATTTTTTTAATGTATCACTTAAAACACAGTAGTAAATATCCTTTTCGCATGTAAACCAAATGGGCCAGAGGTTTCATATTTGGGCTTTTACACTTAGGATCTCTAAATTTGGGTTTCTCTTACTGAGTGCTTGAAAATTATAACATGCTTTGTTACTTTGTATCTCTGGAAAATTGAACTACAGCTGCCTAAGTCTCATCTGCATTTGATTTGTCCTCCCTTGCATATATTGATCAAAGACAATTTTCTAATCATAATCACTGATATAGTTTAACCATGAATCTGTTCCAATGATAGCTTGAAAAGTCAAAGTCAATGATCAGAAATAACAAAAAACAATTATAGGAATAGAATTACTGTACAAAAAACCCCATCATTCAATAGATGTATTAATATTAAATGACAACAATCCAGTCTGAAGGCAGTAACAATTTGGTTTCTTTTGGCCTTACAATAGTAAAAAAGATGCATCATTAATAGATGCAGGAGAAAAGGTGGTGTTCTTTAATTTGTACTGCTTGTTTCTGAGAATCTTCAATTACCTATACTCAGATTCCCTGTTTTCAAGCTAAAGACCCAAATCAACTAAGAAATAATTATCTCAGTAGAATTAACATTTTAGATAAAGAAATGCACCTTCAGAAGATTCACAAATTTCCCTATCAGCTATCACCAAGATTTCTCATATGATATTTTAAAAAAATCCATGATTAGGAATTTATGGAACAGAGACTAAACCAGACCAACTTTTAGCCTCAAAGTTTTCTGCTAAAATACAAACAAACAAACAGAACCCCCATATAAATGTATTTTTTGCCAAAATAAATTTTTACCCTAAATCTTCATCTAGAAATCCATCTCAATCTTATCTGCAATGAAATTATTGCTGCAAAACAATTGATAATCTGATAAACAATCCAGTACTAGAGCAATGTCATTATTTCAGTCAATGTACTTTCAAAGAATATGCTTCTATATCTTTACCTTCATAATAATTTTCATCTGAATATATTATAAATGAATTTATATTCTTCAACTACAATTTCTGTTTTATGGCCTTTTGTTCATGAACACTGAAACATAAGCACGTATGAAACACAAAAAAAATATACAAAGAACTTCAGTTGCAGCATTTGAAATGATATAAAAGTGCTTTTAATAAGAAAAGCTAAAATCATAAGAATGTGCAAACTATGAATATTTTTCAAATATTTTGATTTTTTTAAATTATAAACATTGAAGCATTCAGAAGAAGTTGAAAATTTTAAATATTTATTTAAATAGGGGTTTTTGGGGTTTTTTTTGTTTTTTTCAGATTCAGAGCATACCACCACTAATAATATCTATATTAGCATACAAATATATTTACTTACCTTTATGAATATGTCCTGGGAATAATGAAATTAAAATCATTCTAAAATTGGGAAACTCCAGAAAACCGCTTAAAATTATGTTGATTAAAATATTGTAATTATAGATTTAAAAAAAAAACCAAACTCAAACTCTTATTTTACCACAGTTCATATTAAAATATTCATATTAAAGTGATTTGTGGAACTGTACTGTTATCTAGCTCACTCCTTGCATTTCTTATTCTGAGTCACTGATACTGTTTTATCTGCAGCTGATTGTGCAAAAATTATCTTTACTTCAAATTTCACTTAAGTACACATTTAAGTTTAAGCATGGTTACATGATGTTCCACTTGCATGTTGTCAAGAACACTGTTTAAATATTTTCTTGAACTTTTGTGAACACTTGAAATTGAATTCAGATCAGATATCAGATAATAGCAATACATCCTGCAGTGAATTTGAAGGACAAAATCACTTGGGTAAGCCCTTGTGACTATTTGTATATAAAGCTTCAGGCCCATGAAAATTACTTCTGTCATGTTGATGAATTTAGCATCTTGTCTATGGAAATAATGAAAACCGGTAAGTAGCTCATTGAGTGTTAGATTATATCCAAACATGAGCAAACACCTCCAGGAAGAGAAAATATTATGATACTGTCTAAGGCAGAACTTTGATGATAAAAATCAATATTTGACAGAAGAGGCACCTTTTTGCTTTCCTAATGTTAGAAATAATGTATCAGTAGATTATAAAGATATTTCCAAAAGTTTCAGATTCATTGAATGAAATTACATAAATGGTAAGAGGGATTGTACTACAAGGTAGCCCACATTTACTCAATCAGATAATTTACTGAGTAAATGGTAATTAGCACAAATCATTAAAAAGCTTTTATGATATTATTTCCATACTCCTTAATCCAAGATAAAAATAAGAAGCTCTATGCATATGTGCACTTAAGGAAAATTGGACATCAATACCCTTAAGTTAGATCTCCTTTGGACTGACAGGAACCTTGTAAACCTCAACAGGGACAAATGCAAAGTCCTGCCCCAGGGAAGGAAGACCTTGTATTGGGTCTGCGTGGCAAGGTTTTGATACTGGGGGGACTGTGGGGGATGGCTTCTGTGAGAAGCTGCTGGAAGCTTCCCGTGTCTGACAGAGCCAATGCCAGCCGGCTCCGGGACGGACCCACCGCTGGTCAAGGCCGAGCCCATCAGTGATGGTGGTATTGCCTCTGGGAGAACAGATTTAAGAAGGGAAAAAAAAAAAAAACAACTGCAAAAGTGCAGGGAGGAGTGAGAATACGTGAGAGCACCAACCCTGCAGACTCCAGGTGAGTGCAGAAGGAGGGGAGGAGATGCTCCAGGCGCCGGAGCAGAGATTCCCCTGCAGCCCGTGGGGAAGAC
>JANXJC010000008.1:23323947-23347656 GCA_027564655.1 Leptodon cayanensis
CCCATGGCCGACCGGGGCAGGGCTGTGGGGAGCTGGAGAGCGGCCCTGCTGCGGCGTCGCTGGGGCAGGGGCTGACGACCCTGGGGGGCTGAAATGGCGTCCTGGGCCGTGGGCAGGGTGGGGGAGCCCACCCTGGGGGGTGGGCAGGGGCAGGCAGGGCTGGTGGTGTCCTCAGAGCGTTGACAATTATTACAAACCACAATGGCCATATTCCTCTTTGTGACTTTATTAAGTTTTGTTATGAAGTTAGACACTCCTTTTAATTTATTTATTATGGATCTGCAGGAGTTAGCAAAGGTAAAATGCAAAACAAGCACTTTGATTTTAATTACATAAATGTAATTTCAGTAATAAAAAAGGACCACTGCAACAATGTAAATAATATGAAGAAGGATAGTTACCTAAGCTTTTTTCAAAGCTTTCAAGGATAGCTAAGGCATTATTAGAGTTTGCATCAAAACAGTTAAAAAGATTGACACATAAGGGCTTTTTGTGCCAGCACAGCTTCCTAAGGAAATTATTCACCACATGGTCATTTCCTATTTGTAGGAAATATCGGTAGGGGATTTTTTTTATCCTTTTAGCTTAGAGTAGTAGGATTGTAAAATTCCTGATACTGAATATACTAAAAGATATTTTTTAACATTTCAGAGACCTGGGTGACAGTATTTGAAGAATCACTGATATGCACCATATAAATAATTGCAGTAGGTGCCTTAACTCTGAAATTGATGCAAGTAATAAAAACGACTATCCTTTTAAATATAGGTTATTAAACTTTTGAAACCCTTTCCTTTGCAAATCATTTTTATTTTTACATTAACATAAACTATGTAGTGGCATCTCAGTATGAAATATTTTAAAGGCTTCTTAATTTAGCACACTGATTAAAAAGGAAGCTGAATCACTACAATGGAGAGCTTCTACTGGAAAAAATACTGTATTCCTAATTAGTTTCTGACCATATATTAGATATTTCTGCTTACAAAATGAGTTACTCACTATATTTTATTATGTGGACTATAAATGGTATGAATGATATTTGATTTTGTAGTAAAAATTCTCCAGAAAAAGTATTTTGTCATTTGAAAAGATATCCATAACCATGGAAATCATGTTGGAACTGCTTTATCAGACGCCATTCAACCTTTATTCAAATTAACATCTATGGGTGTCCCACCAACAAGCACTTCCTTTAATTTTTTTCTATATTTGTTCAGTACAAGACGATTTGTTTATTTCCAAATTACTGTTTATCCAAGTCCTTTTAAAAATGAAGAATAATAAAGATTTTTCTGAATACTTATTTTAAACTTCAGAGTGAATGAGACTAAACCAAAAGACACTATTTTAGGAAAAATGAGTATGTATCGATTTCTTTGTTAAGCTTTTCATTAATACAGCTTAGTTTAAAAGCTTAGGTGTTGTGTGCTAAGTCTTACTCTTATTGTCAGTGTTAAGTATATAACTCTTTGAAACAAAAGTAAAAAAAACTTTCCAGTTTGCTAAGTGGTTCTATTCCTGTTTATTAGAAAATATGCTGAAAATTAGTGAACATCCTTTACAATTCAGATCTTTTCTTGGTTGACTACCTCCTGCTTAGATTTACAAAAAGAAAATGAAGGAATCTCTCATTAATATATAGAGTATGATGCTACTAATATAGCAATCTCAGTTTATCTGTTTGTATGCCAACCTCCTTGCATGTTACTTAATCCTGATGAACAATACTATTTTGCTATAACACTGTATCAAAACATTCAGAGTATCATTATCATAAACAAAAACTGAGTATGTTTTACTAGCATCACCCATATTATTTTTGTACCCTTTAGCAACAAAATGTCTGATTTCACACTTAACATTTTTACTTCACCACGCTTTCACTTCCAAATGTGTGAAATATGCATTGAATTGGACTTTAAAACATCTTCATTTTCAATTAAATTACTGAAGTTTTCCCACTTACAGTGACTCAAATCTATTTTTCATGCATTAAATAGCAACCTTTTGAATTTTATTACATATCTCTTTACTGACTCTTTCATAACTTCATGCTTGTCCAGATCTTGTGGTCTAATACATCTTTCTTTTCACTGACTCTTATTTGTTCTAAGATGATTATATTTCATTCTCACACAGGTACAAATCCATTTCATTGAAATCTAAAAAAACAAGCATTGAATGTCTTCTCTATTTGCAGGTACATACTGCATATCTGAAAAGGAAAAAATAAACATACTAGTACCCTGACCAAGCATAAGAAGATTGTTCTTACTGAATTTGTTCCGGTTCTGTTAACAGAACTTGTTAAACTCAAGTAACGAAAAAAATTTAGCTTATCTGACTTGCAATTGAAGCTATGTACAATATTTTATATGCAAAATTGTCAACTTATGTTTTGTGAAAAGGGATGACACTAAGTTCATTGGACAGTGATATTTTCTCCAAGAGTTTTTAGTACTAAAAGGCATTTTGAATATGAAACACCAAGGCTGGATTGAATGCTTCTGTTTAAAGGTGCCCTGATTCAAAGGCTGAATGTACAATGTTATGTGAGCAAAACTCGCTTGGTATACAAAGCAGCCCTTTGAGCCTCCAGTGTGATGTGTCACTCATTATTTGTTACAGAACAAAGCCAGTTTGTCTGTTGAAATATATTGTTTTCTTTCCTTTCTTTCCCCAAGGTCTTGGAAGGCAAAGTGTCAGGTAGTTGGGAAAGCCTGACTCCAGTAGGTGAACAAATTCACAGAATTGACATGAGTCTTTGGCCTTTGAAACCAAGGAAAGATGTATAAAGCCTTGTCTTCCATCCTCAGTCTTCACATCTTACTGGATTTGCAATTGTATAGCAGCAGAAGCAGGCAAGATAATGGCCTGTAGAGCAGCTAGTTGTTACACAGTATAGGTTCATGGGATCAAAATACATGTAGGGAAAGAAAACAAGACATAGAATGGGGACTCATCAGTTGTGACAACAGAAGAAATGCATTATGCATATCAATGCATATGTTTATGAATGTTTATGAGCCACAGATAAGATACAGCCATTTAAATAATTCTTTTTTTTTAAGAAAATGTGTTCCTATAGTAACGTATTCCTAATACAGATAAGGAAGTATTAATGACATTGTGTAAGGAACTAATTTGAAATCTGCATATGAAAAGTAAATATCATATAGATACAAGAGGCTAAGAGGGTACATGTGTAGAGAAAGGTTTTGAGAATAATGTAGGGAAGATATATTTTTAGAAAAGGAATGAAGAACATATCAAGAAAGCCTGTACTGACCTAACAAAACAAAACAAAACAAAAATGAGGGAATATTAACTTTCTCCATGTATTAATGGGGAGGGGGGAGGGGGCGGGGAAAGAAGTGGGAGGTAAAGACTTCTTTAAATATAATATTCATCCAGAAGGAATAAACATGAATTAGCTATGAAGAAGTTTGGGACTGTAATTTGGCTGGTTTCTGACCTGTATTAGCATGGGTCCTGAAAAACCTTCCAATAGTTTTCTTGTCATCATTAGTCTTAACTGATATTAACCTTAAGCTTAGTAAATTAACTAATTATTAAAGAGTTCAGTACTAGTTACTCAGCAATCAAGGCTTTCTCCTCCCATTCTAAATTTCCAGAATATTTTTAAAATTAACTGGAACATGTACTGTGAGTTTTCAGATTGCAAATACAATTGCTGAGATAAATGACATACTATTACAACAAGGAGAGAAACTTCATTCTGCAAGTACTGTAATTCTGATTTGAGCATATAGTGTGTGGATGCAGGAATGTGTTGTGGAGATCAATGCCGTGAATGTAGATGGAAGGAGAGGACAGGAACTAATGTTATGTGTTAATAAAGTAGGAGCTCCTTGAGGCGACAGCAGATCCTGTTATGTTTCCTACAAAAAAACCCCATATAACAGATTCTTGGAAACCTAGATTGGTTGCTTATGCTATTGTCATCAAAGCAGAGGTTTGCATAAAGATAACTGTAAGGTTGGGAAGAACTGTTCTCATCACTCTAGTTTTGTTTCCCAGCAATAGTCAGAATAACAGAGCAAACTCTCTGGAAATTTCCCTAGGCTTTCCCTCATACGCTCTTTCCCTTCACTTCTCTCCTCCTTTTTGTGGCACCAACAGCTTCCTTTGAACTTACATTTTTCTATGACTGTCATTCAATCTAATGTTTCTATTGCTTTAGTCCAAAGGCAAAGCTCTCATCAAGTTGGCCTTTAGAAACGAATCAAATTTTGCCTGAAAATCACAGGGTTACTAGTAAGCTGAATGGAAAGCAATCAGGGAAAAAGCCAGAACTAAGCATTAATGTCCAGACAGGCTGCTGCAAATGAGGTAATGTAAGAACTGTGTTTTCAAAAGTACAGCATACAGATTCCTTCCAGCTACATTTTAGCAAGCTCATTGTTTTGTCATGAACTCAAACACAACCAGGTGGGACAATCTAAATACAATGCCTAACAGGAAAATTTAAGAGTCCAAGCAAAAAGGAAGAATTTCCAAGAGGTCATTTGGCTAGGACTACTGAAACATAATGAGTGCAAAATCCAAGAAGTGTGTACAATAACTTCAACAGTAATAGCAAAAGATCATTTTCATTTAAAAACACTTAATTCCTTTCATTCACAATTGCATCTTACTTTCCTTTTGGTGACACCTCTCTTACAGTGACCTTCTTTGGGGTCCCTGTCAGCAATAGACTGCATTTCTGACCCATCTGTTGGCTACTGATTGTGTGAACCTTCTAATCAATTCGAAACTACATGTGGTCACAACATCTAAGAATGAAGCAAAACCAGATTATGTGGTCTGAAAGAGATGAGCATGCAGAAGATTATGGCAGAGCTTACTTCTTGTCCGTCTCTGGTTTCCATTTGAAAAACAACCAAAAAAAGCCCCCAAAAGTCCATGGACTTATGTCTCAGACTGGAGCCACAGCATGCTCCAATGAATGTCCAGTAAATATAAAAGAACTAGAATAAGCATCAGCTGGCACTAGAAAATCAGTCTGGGAAGTATAAGGGAATGTGGAATGTGAGAGCATCTGGTTCATTAAGTTATCTGGTTAAGGACTATTCAGTATAAAAGAAATAAATAACGAGGGAAGTGATAAATTAAACACACAGATACACAAACCTGAGGAGCAGGTGATAACAGAGACAATAACAAAGACCAGAACTCTTCACTGGCTGATTGATGGGCCATTAAGAAAACACTTAGGCATAGCCTTGAAGGGAGTTGACCTGAACTTTGTAACTGATGAGAAAGGGGAAAGAACACTAGCATGACTATTATGGGATACTGGAGGGGTCCCTTTGGGACTTTGTGACACTTATCATGGACTACCAGAAAGGTCCTGTGGCACTGTGCAGAACCTATTACTGGGCTGTTTAAGGGGAGGGCCAGAGGTGGGGAAAGGAATCAGGGCAGATCAGGGAGGAACAAGTGTGGGAAAATAGGGAGGAGGAAGGTTGTAAGTGGCCCATTACATGCAAGCAGGCACCAGTCAGTGTTAATGTATGACGGAGCCCTGCACGTGATTACTGCAATCTATCCTATCTTCTCATTAAATCCTTTCTTAAATATCTTTCTGTGTAATTTTTCCCACCGGTGAGTGCTGCAAAGTTTATGTGCCAGCAACTGGAGGGACCACAGCATATGTTTTCCCCTAGTAATTTTAAGCCAATGTATGTGTATGTGCCATTTAGTAGCAAATTTCAAGTTGGACTAGCAGACAAGTAGGAGGAAAGCCCGTTTCTGGTAAGACTCAAAGTCTGGGTAGGTAAGGGTGCCCAGGGTCCAGGCATGGGTATTAAGCAGGCTGAGAGCCCATGATGATATTTGAAAGATCTGCGAGTTTGGGGTGCTTGTGAGTCAAGTGTGTGAGTATGTGCATCTGTTTGCCAGTGAACAACATCATGCTGGACTAGCCAGTGGGTAGCAGGACACCTGTATACTGGGTATGAGGGCCCAGGAGCTGGGCAGGGCTATCAGACAGGCTGCGAGCTCGTGCTCGCAGGGATCCACAAATATGGGTGTGCTTGTGAGGGGGCAGGTGTGTGCTTTCACTAGCAAACCTCAATTCTGACCAGGCGGGGAGGAGGATCAGGACTTTGCCATTCCTACCGAAGTTTTACGTGAGTGTTGGTAGTGCTTGTGTGGGTGTTGTTAAAGGCAGCACGCTGCGGCACCAGGTGTGGGCAGCTGTGTTAGTGTCCTCTGTGTGTGTGCACACGCGCGTGCGTCTCTGCAATACACGCTCGGCCTCCCTGAGGGTGGACAAACCTTCAAATGGGAAAACAGCAGCCACGTCCATTGACCTGGGACAGAGACCCCAGGTCTCAGGGTGCACCAGGCTGGCACGTGGTGGATTTATAACTTTCCTTCGCAGACACAGCCTCGCAGGACCTTAAGCTGCTTTTTAAGGCCTTTACACAGATTTTAACACTCTGCAGCCCTCCTGACTTCAACATGCTAATTTCTTTCTAAGTGTCATTAAACTCTACAGTAACTAGAAGCTCTCTTGGGCAATAACATGACATTCTTCTATCCTACTTTACATGGCTATGTTAGAATAAAATAAATCATACCTTACAAGGGATTTTTTTTCCACTAGTAACTATGAAGGGAGTCTGGAATGATTCAGACAAACATTTCTACTTTAGATGTCTGGTTTTGATCAGATGAATCCTACTGTCACCAAATAGATTCTGCCCTTGTAGCTCTCTCAAGGTTGAATGAGGGAAGGAAAACACACCAAATGATGTGTTCACAAGCTCGATGAAGTTACACTACTAAACAGTAAAAACTGCTAAACAAGCAACCATCTGAGAACTACAGTTATATTTTAAGAACTCTTAAGTAGTAGAGATTTTTATTTTCTAGAGTAAAGGTGCATATCACATATTAAAAATGTTTTTATGTGGTGTAAATATTTAATAATATGGCTCTCCTAGTTCTTGAAATTTTCTTTCATTGAATCTGTAATTGATATGCAAGTATGTCTGTTCTCACTTTACACGCTAGCTGGAATGATATTCTTCTATTTACTGACATAATTCTGTGTCTCTTTATGTATTCATATCTAGGTCATCCTTGTCATGATGTCAGATCTAGTTGTATTTTTGACCTGTACCTGAGTGAAGACCTGCAGGAGAGCAAAACTGCGTGTTACCTTTGACCTAATCCTTTTACTGAACTTTATGTGGTTAATGAATATGTCTAAATAGACTTAAGGTCTGCAAGCCTTCTCAGAGATGTAATGAATTAGTTAGTACATTGATCTGAAAGAGCCTTTGCCAAATAAAATATTGTTCGAATTTCAAGTGGGAATAACAACTAAAAAAGAAGTTCCAATACAAGAAAAGATTTATTGCCTACCCATCTTACCTGCACACTTACACAGGCCAAACTTATCTGAAGTTCTCAAGTGAGGAAGTTTAGTTTCAGCTAAGATTTGGGTCCAGCTTTAGGAAGTGTGTCCCTTTATAAAGTTAATGAAAATCTTTCTGTTTGCACCTGTGACTGGAGCTTGATCAAACCAGTTTGACAGCTCAGCAGGAGGGTAGGGATAGACTTCAAAGCATTTAGTTTTCTGCATTGTCTCAGGTATTTGCTGGAACAGCTGCTGTCAACTCCTTGTCTCCCTTCTTCTCCATGTGCTGTCAGCTTCTGCTTGAATTAACCCCTTAGACTCATCAATTAAACAATACCAAATAACTAACAGATGGAACATACAATATGTATGAATTATTATACAGCCCTGCTTCCTTTAGTCTTTCTCTACTGAAATAAACAGCATAAAGTTTTCATAATACATAATCTTCTAATGTTCTAGGAGTTTATGGTCTGTTTTTGACTTATGACTGCATTTTCATCATGTGGCATTCAAGCAAGGAAGAGAAAAGGAAATGGAAGCTAAACAAAAATCTATAGTGCATAAATGAAACTGAATTCTTCATTACAGTTTCAAAATTTTTTTTGTCTTATGCTGTGAGAGCCAGATCATACAAGTTCAAAAGGGTCAGGTCAGGTCAACACTTCAATGAAAAACCTCCAAGCTGAGGTGAAAACTACATGAAATTGATGTGAAATGTGAATTATGAAACCAGTATCTGTGCTGAAGGGCACATCAGCAGAATAGTAAAATAAACTGAAGGGAATACATCCTCCTCAATGTGCAGATTTTTTTATCCAGCGGCTCGCTCTGTTACTTTAAGAAATATATGTGTGATGTAAAAAAAGTCCTGTAGCATATTTCTTCATTGCTGAAATGAAGTCCTGCTGAGGTGGCTAGAGGTCATGCTTTGCTGGAGATGTTTGGAAGAAATTTCCATGAAGAGCAACTAAATGCACTGATTCTAACCAGAGGTATTATATCCTTGAACTATCCTCTCTTGGAAGTTTTTCTCTGCATGGTCAAAACTGTAGGGAGTAATTTCCTCAAAGTCTCACTGTCCCTGCAAGATTATTTCAGCGGAGGAAGTAGGGGACTGAAGGAGCAGGTGCTTGCACCATCTTTACAGGTTTCTGAAACACAAACACTCTTGTGTAAGGGCTTTTAGTAGTCTCCTTGACCATACTTAGTGGAGTCACAATTCTTTTATTTGGTTTTACACAATATAACTAATATGAATATATTAGTAAGGGGCTTGTAAGATTCAAAGATAAGGGCTTTCAGGATGAGATCTTTTTTTGTTTCCCAAATTTGCAATGTTTACATTTTTCATAAATTCGCTTCTAGGTTAGCATGCCATAAGCACAAATATGAGTCATTTAAAAAAAAAAAGAAAAAATAGAAATAGTCTGAAAATCACATTTCAGGAAAAAAAAAAAAGTTTTAATAGCCTTCTCTTGCATCCACAAACCTTACCAAATGCAATCTCATTTTAGATTTCCAAATGCAGGGGTATCATCCAGTAAATATGAAATCATGTTACATGCCTGTCATTTTCACTTGTCTAGCTTGTACCACTCTTCCAAAATTCCCCAGTAAGAAAAAGGTAACAGACATTGAAGTAGAATGACTTTCGATAGACAAACCTAAACTTTTGCAAATTAATTCATTTTGCAACTTTGTTAAAAGTGTACCTTAAATCTTACCTGGAATTCATTCTGTAGGCAAACTATAGATCCAGCTAATATAATTTTTATTGTGCTATGTTTGTATAATCTTCAGGCACCAAACTGTCATTTCATTCACTTAATGTTTTCACTTCCTTTTTTTTTTTTTTTCCCAACTCTGTTCTGTGATGGATTCAGAGAGAACAAAAAAAGTTTAGAATGGTTTATTTTTACATAAAAAGTCATCATGGAGAGAATTGAATGGATTAGAGCTACTTAAGTTAGACTACAGGAAAATAGTTCTAAACCATATTTTAGATACTATAGATATTAATGATTTAATTATATTTGTATTTTTTAACTAATTCCTGTGACTATTATGTTTTGTAATTGTTCTACCTAGAAAGACTTTTATGATAATAATCATAATTTTATGATAATACTGATGTGATAGTTTTCCAATGTGGTAGTTCTAAGCACTACTCTTCCTCACATGGAGGTAATCAAAAGACCCGTTACTGACCAAATACTTCATCCACAGACTAGACTACATACTCTTTTTGGCAGTACTAATGTAATTTGTTTATAAAACTCTCTTGTCTTCCACTCCTGCAACTACATCTAAAGAGCAGTTCAAAATCCAGGGGAAAGACTCAGAGAAACTGCTACAGCTATGGCTGTAGTGTCATTAATTTTTCAGCTTAGTTTCGGTGACTACTGTTCAAGGCATGAGAAGTGAATAAGAAGCAGGAATATATTTCAATGAGGGTGATAGCAGTGGCATACCTTTCAAACAGGAGTTTCAAATATCATTTTGGATTCTCAAGTTTTATTCTGTTTTGTCTGCATTATTCCCTGAAGTTTGTAAATAATAAAACTGGAAAAGGGCAATTTATTACATGCAGAATATGTCATTGGCCACGGCCTGTCAGCAGTATTCTTGGTTGTGTCTGCTTTGTCTCTAATGTTTCCTTTCTTTAGTAATGGCTTTTCAGTGCTGTTCAGGTTGTTGATTTTGATTTTAAATTGTGTGTTGTACAGAGCTGGGCATTAGTTATTTCAGACATTTTGTTTCTTCCCTCACAACTAGCTTCATTAGCAAACTACAGTTAGCATTCTGTAGATTTAGATGTGTAAGACTTGATCATATCAACTAACTTCAGATAGTTAAACTTTACTCTGTCTAACCTTAGACCACATAGGCCACTAGACCTGCATTAGTCATCTACTTTACGTGCAACATTAAGTAAGCACTTTCTGAACATCTAACCTACAAGCAGATTAATTTCTCTATTGATTTTACTAGTTCTGTGCATACCTTTGAGCTCAGCTCTTTCCTCAATCATTTACTTATCAATGATACAGGGTAGTTTTGAATGCAACTAATATACTATAGGCTGGTTTAGTGGACTGTATTTTTTCCCCTTTCTTTTAAAGAAAAAAAGAAAGAAGTCGTATGAGTAATTTTTCTGTTCATACTAGAAGATATGAAGTAATTCTATGTTGATAGAGAGGTGGTATCACTTCCACATCACCCTTAATCTTTGAAGTAAGAAGGTAATATTTTTTTATTCACAAAATCTAAGGAAAACTTACAAGGTTTTCTGAAAATCTAGTGTAATATAGTATGTACAAACAAACAAAAAGCTACTTTTATTGTTAAGTTAAAAAGGACAAGAGCAAACTGGAAACTTGTTTTTAATCATCAACTACTTTAAAAAAAATAGTTTAATGGATTATACCTAGTCACCATTTCTGAGAAATCTACTTAGATAAAGAGATGAATATGTCAAAGAAGGCACATCCTGTCATATTAGAAATGTGCATTAGAAGAATTTCCTTCATTCCACTTCTCAAATTCCACAGTTAGGTACTAAGAGATAATGGCAAGACATACAAGCTTAAATTGTCTAAAGTCTTGTCACAGGAGACCACTATTACATCAGTGATTGAAACCATTTGGCAATTTCAAACAACTCTGAATGTACCTACCAGATGTGTGATGTGATTCATTGTATTATATCCCTGCTAGCAGTGGTGATGGCATTTTTTATTCACATTTAGAAATGCTAAAAGTTCCTGTCTCTTCAATAAATTACATGAATCAGACAATGCGTTATTTTGATGACATTTACTATGAATTGACCACATTCCTATTAAAATATAGGAACATTCTAGCATTCTAAGACTGGTGTGGAAAGGAATATATTAGGGAGAAAATCCAGCCCCATAGACTCCCAGAAGACTAGAATAAATGTGCGCAGTGAAGAAGTCCTTTAGTAAAGAGAGATTAGAAGTTTGTGGGAAAGAGGAAACTTTTATTCCCTGAATACTCCCAATCACTTAAAGCAATTAAACATGACAGATAGGGGAGGCACCACATATGAATGTTTCACTTATGTACTGGTCTTCAGCAGAAACAGAACAGCACACAAGCAAGAGCTATCAGTTTCCAAACTACACTGGTTTTGTTTGCCATTTAATGGTCTAAGTTCTTTAAGATCAAGGGGTTTTTTTTACATGTTTCAAGTTAATCTTGTAGTTAATGATAGTAGCTCATTATCAAAAATGTTTAAACACTTAATACAAAATAAATAGTCCTGACTCATTGATATTTAAATGTTTAGTTAAACGGGGAAGCTGTTTCCTATTTTTAAGGCTCTTTACCATCTAAAGATAATTGTGCTACAATTTGCAGGAGTATTGTCCTGAAAAAATGAGGAATTAATAAAATTGACTCAAAATTTTACTTACAATTTTGTGATATTCACATTTTAAAAAAACGAACATTAAAAAACAGAGTTTATAAAAAAGGAATGATTGGAAATCGAGGAATATAGTGTATCAGTTCATGAACTTTATTCATCCATGTAAAAAACTGCATAAGCTAGGATTGAAAGCCTGAGGATAGAAACTCTGACACAGATACAATGAGCTCAAAGACAGCACAACTGATTTATTGAATGCCTGAAGTTTATATGTGATAATAATAAGGCTAAGCAAGCCTGATATGACAAAGTAAAAGTCTTGTATTTATTTGTAAAAATCTCTCTGAGGGAATGTAAAAGCTGAGATTTTAAATTTGCTAAGGTATCTGCATAGGAACTAGATATCTATTCAGTGTGCTCAATGTCAGACAGTAGAAAGTCATGGATTAAAGCTGGCAGTGTTTGAATGACTTTTTTTCCTCCTCTACAGACAAAAATAAATGTTTATATTATGTCTTATGACAAAGACTGGTTGCAGAGATCAGATTTTTTAAAAAAATCATGCTCTGACAAGATGATCATGCATGTCAGTCAGCATGCATAGCAGTTTTTTCTTAATGCGTGGGCCTGCACTGCCAAAGCCCCAGCTCTTGGCATTGAATAAGTGTCTACCATCAGCAGGCAGTAGATACTGAGCAGGTTTCATCTATTGCACACATGATGTGGAGTTATTCTGTACACATTCAGTGCCAGAAAATTCGACAGATTGATTGAACATATAGGCTCTTTGGGCTACGTCTCTACTAATAAATCAAACAGACCTGGGGAACTTTACCAGCATCAGAATTCAGAGAGCTGTAAGGTCATACATTTCAGGGCACAGTATAATCTAAATAAGGCAGTTACCAGTGTGTTCTCAAAAAATCACATAATGATTAAGGGTGGAAGGTTGCTCATGCATCTTGTCTTACTAGGTAACCCTTGAATTTAATAGGTGTCCATTGAATTTAATCACTTCTCAGTAAGATTCGTCAACTTTCAGCCTCCATTGGTTGTACTCTTGGCTTAATTTGGTTACCCTCACAGTGATGTTTAGTACCATGACCTGCAATGACTAAGACTAATGACACAGGACTGAGAGATATGACAAAAGACCTATAGGGGACATGTCTTCTGTCATGGCCAATCTCTTATGTAAATTCTTCAATGAATTTGCCTTGAAGTAAATAAATTCAGTGCATTAGGTGTTAATTCTAATTCTAAAACAAAGAGATTCTGGAATTATTTTCAAACACTTGATGCTTTTCTAAGGACGTTATATCTAAAAACCCAGAAATTTGTGTTCACCTGGTAGGTTTCCTATGTCAGCTGTGTTTGTTCAGTTTTTTCTATAAAAAGTCACCTATCATTTTAGAGAAGGGTCACTGAAAAGTATAAATAATAGTAGTCATAAAATTCAGTTAATTTAGCCAAACTGAATAACAATTATTCTTCAGAACAGGGAAGCTGATGAAAGGAATTTGATGATACTGCAGATCAAGGTAGTAGTGGAAAGTAACATCTGCTAATCTTCATTTTTCCTATTTCTTTTATTCTTAGTTGGGTCGAAAAAAACCAAAATAAAAATCATCGCTTCCCATCCATCATGGGGAGTTTTTAGTTGGGTCAATAACTGGAGATGACATGAAATGGCAGAGCAGTCTTAGATCAGCTGAAGGCAACCATGAAGTAACACCCTACATGGGGGAGGTCTCTCATCATTTAACAAAGAAATTGCAGATCTCACAGTTGGGATGTTTTTCTTGCAGAAATTAATGAATACATAGTACTGTTCTGCCATTTATCTCAACTCACTGACGCAACTCCCCTTGGGGCATGGGAGTATTTTGGCAACGCAAAGGAAGTGGGGAGCAAAGTAATGAATTCAATCTATCTCCATCTTATTAAAGTTGTCTTTAATTGCATTGGTTGTTGCTTACACTCAAAACGCAATAAATGTTCACAGTTAAAACATACATTTCAACAGATTTTATTTACTATGTTGATAAGATATCAAAAGCTTCTATGTATCCCCTTTTACTTGGATTCTCATTTTTATTTTATGAGGAAAAAAAATAAATTAACTGCAACAATAGGTTAGAATTATAAACATGGTTCAATAAATGAAATATTAATATTTTCTATCTGAATTATTTACTTCCATCAATGTTAGTGCTGAAGCAATTTGCTTGTAAATGATTGACATTTATACAAGAAAATCAGTATTTAGTTCAACTATTTTGGAGCAATGGAAAAGGACATGCTATTGTGTAAACAAATATTTTTTTTTTCTATAGCGGATTAGATCTCTAATTGTAAGAGTTGGAAGTTGCTGAAACAATTGAAAAAAGTCTAGAAAATATAATGGTGTATCCAAATACTTTAAAAGGTATTATCCTTTGTGGACCAGGTTATTCCCAGCTGCGCAAACTGGAAAAAAATGCCTATACGATGTTGTGCATCCCTTGCTGAAATGAGCTGTCAAGCACACATCAGGGGACAGCAGATGTTAAAGACCACTGTGCTTCAAATGTCAAAGAAATTCAACCTTTGCTACAGTTTGAAACCATCTGTTGACATCCAAGTAGGATACTGCATGTCAAGTGAGTTAGATGTCTGCTTTGTAGATTAAGACTTTGGTCTCTGTTCTGTCCTCACTTACTTCTTGTGAATCTTGACTTTAAGTTTAATTTTAGTAAGATCTACTACAAGTTGCACTTTGTCTTTCTAAAGTCAAGTGCATCTTGTGGAGATTTCTTCAGGTGGAAGAAAGAAAATAAAACAAAAACAATCCACACACAAATGTTTAAACTGCACGTATTACCTCTATTTGAAAAGAAAACTTGAAGGAAAATACATCCATGCAAGGTAAGGACAACTCTGGATGATACTAACCGACAATGAATGCTGAAACAAATTTTATTGGGGGAAAAAAAATCTAACACATATTAGACAAATGTCTATGATTTTGATTATTGACCATAATAAAAATACTTGTAGTGAATTATCATTAATATGCATGAGTAAAAAGCAGAGGTGGTTACATAGATTTCAATGTTAAATTCATATAAGAAGTATCTATTGCTAGGTATTAAAATATTTGCAAAATATAACAAACTTCATGCACACAGATGTCAAGGTCATGCTGCAGCAAATACAAAACCTGACTGCTAAATTATGCATCCAGTGCCCGGAGAGTTGCATTCAAATCTGGATTTGTCTGTTGGAGCTTCAGAAATAGCCACAGAGCTCAAATGTGTCTGTATAATATTGTGCTGAGAATTCTAAAGCAGTCAAAACATACAGAGAAGAAAATGGAATACAAAGTAAAAAAAAACACAACAAACCAAAATAAACAAACAAACAAAAGAAAAAAAAAAGTAGTCCTATGTTTAGAATTAATTTAAAAATATCTAAATAGTGGTTTAACTTGGTAAAATGTTTTATTTATTTAAAAATGCAGAAGTTCTTATTTGAAGGACAGAAATCCACAGCATTTCACTTTTAAATGGTGGATCAGGTGAGATGCAGACCTATATCACAATTCTTAACAAATTAAAAGCAAAACAAAACAAAAAACTGGAAAGCTGTGTTCCTTATCATGAAATCGAGTGATACTTGATATATGCAGTGAAGAATCCTAGCTAATATGACACAGCAACCAGTAGTAACAAGATTGCGTAGAATACATTGTGTTACTAGAAATAAGTGAAAGCACAGTCTGTTATGGGACATTTCATGGTTGAAGAGACAGAATGGGTGCTACTGGAGTCTGCAAGGCTGACAATAAAGTTTAAACTGCAGCCTATTAGAGTATTTAGAAGGAAGTTTTTACATAAAGGCTAATGTCTTTTTGTGGGATTTAGGAAGGTAATTTATTTACACAGTTCTGAAGAAGATCTTGCCTTCCTGAAGTCTTAGCTACTTCTTTCTAGCCGTACTATTAGGTCTTATATAAGATATTGCTTTTACCTGCAGAAAAGGTCTGGCCAATATCCTTGGATCTCACGGCTACAAGTACTGTGCATAAAAGAATGATAATAACCATGGTGAATTTATCCAGATACAGAAATTCATTTTAACTTCTATCAAAAATTTTAAAATCCATTTCAGCCATTTTCAGTGGAACAGCTTGCCACCTTCCAGTCTATTATAGAGAAAAGTGGCTCTAGTCTAGGACAACATGCTTAAATTTTATCCTGACTCATTAAACAACTTGAAGAACAAGTTTAGTTTCTGTGGCTCTTAATAATGTAATACAGACCTAATAAAACAGCATCTATATTTATGTGATTTTTAAGGTTTAAAGTTAACAAGAAGAAAATCTTCATAGTATTCCTTGTTACAGGCCCCATTATTATCTCTGCTGCAATGAAACAAATAGTTCAATATACTAATTATTCAAATATCATGGGATTACTAAGCTCAATATGCACAAAGCACCTGTCACTACCGAAGTAAGATGCAGTTTTAACCTCTTAACTGGTGCTAGCAAGCATGCCAGTTTTCTTGGACACCTGGTTTGTAATGCCAAATAGGGTACTATATACTTTGCATGGAATATCAGAGACAGACAGGCACACTCATTTACCTCAGAATACTTCTAAATACTTCTACAGAGACTAAAATAACTGGTTTTGGTGGTGGTGTCCATGCCTAAACACTGAGAAAAGACAATCACAAAAATAACTCAGGCATTCTATTCTTGACCCAAGAAACATTAAGAAAACACATTGAAACTGGACATTCTCATTAAAAATACATATTTATTCACAAAGTTCCAGTATTTTCTCTGAATGTTCATATTACTGTTTTTGCTAACTACAACTGGTATTTATGTATTCATTTTTCATAGCCAAAATTTGAAAAGCGGGCAAATGTTTATAACACTGAATCATATTTATCGACAAAATTTGTGATGTTAACATTTGCTTCTCTCACTGTTACTCATGATGAACTCATTCTGTGATGAGCCTTACGAAAGTCAGCAGTAGACAGGCACTTAGAGCAGGTTTTTCAAATTAGAATACATACTACATAATAGCTAGTGCTCCTTCATAATGAAATATTATCTGGAGTTGAGGCATCTATGACGGACAAAGTCACGACTCTGTTTAGAATTGCAGCCAAGGGTATTGCTGCTTTTATGGATTTCCCTTCCCCTGTTAGCATTTGCAAAGGCAGCCTTGAAAAAAATCTGCACATTAGCTTTTGTTTCTTGAGGACATTTGAAAAGCTGCATAAACCCTTTCCTGTCAATCAGACACTCATTTCATCTTTGCATAGGATCAATTTTCTGGTTAGACATAGTGACTGTGCTAGTCTACTTGGGGATTTGAGAAGATTGATTCACTTCTCAAAGTGCTTTAGGCATAGTGATTTCTTTCACCTTCCCTATTCATGCTGAGTAGGTCAGGAGTTTCTAAGTTGACACAACTTAATATATTGCATGGATTAGTCTTCTGTTGGGTCTAACGTATAAGCACATATATACGAATCAAAAGAATTTTAGAAATTACTGATCAATTTTTAAAAATTGTGAATTCAATGCATGCTACATATTCCTTCAGGAAGAATAATGTCATAGAAATAATATGTAAAACAACATTTAAATGAAATCTGACTGAATTTCCAGACAACTAAGTGTAATCAAATTCTATAATAAAATTTTCATAAGAATATAATAAGAAAAATTAAAAATTAACTCAGATTCTACTCTTCTTTGATGTTACCTAATTTGATTACAATATTAGTATTAACTTTCATGCTATTTTTATTACCATATCATCTCTCACTTCATCCAGATAAACATGGTCGTTTTCAATTAAAAAAAATAAAAAAATCCACCAAAGAACCAACAAAACCCACGGCACCAACATACTGCCCTATTTCACACTGAGTCATTGAAGAGAGATGAACAGAAGTTACCGATCTTGTACAAGGAACAGGAAACTGAGAACAAATTGCAAATAGCTTGAATTTAAAAGATCTGCATCGTCAGATTTACAGTATGCCAGCTCCACCCTTCTGATATTCCAAGGATATCTGGTCAATGGAATGGTAGTATGCTGTCAGTGGGGACTACATATTACTGTTTAATTTTACATAGTTGTGTGTTCGGAAACACTTGGGCATATAAATTTATATATAATATTTATAATAGAAAATAAAATTTGTCCATCAACAGATTGGGCTGCCTAGATTTATCATTTTAGCAGCCCTGTGAATTGCTTTGCAAGATACACAAAATGACTCAGATATACTAAAAATCTCATAATTTAAAGTTCCACTGGAAAATGGAATGTGGTAGGATGTTGTTTCTAGGGATTATTAAGCCTATTTATCAAAAACTGGGGAATGAGGGGAGAAAAACAATCTCTCCCTTTCTTATTTGCTGGTTTAATGGGAGAATGGATAGATAGGAGTTTTAGGCCAGAGACCAGCAGTGGAGAAAATGGAATTGATGTCAACACTTTCCCAGGTGGAATGATTTTAGAAAAAATAATGCCCTGTACTTTACAAAATAATTTTAGATCTTTCCCAAATGAGTTAAATTAATAAAACTGTAGCTTGATTAAACTAAGTTCTTAGCATCTGGCCTTATTCCTCCTTGGTCAGGATATTATTCAAGTGCTGACTTAAAAATAAAAAACTTACATATCCCGAAGATCTCATTTTTTTCTTCCTCAAGATGGTCTCATCTAGTTCTGTCAAAACAGCTAACAGGTTACCAAAAAAAAGTGTTCTTAGGTCTGTGCATCCCTGAATCAGATTCCTCTACTCTGACATTCACTTAAAAGACCGGTTGAGGTGAATGTTATATGTGCCTTTAGGTAGAATAGTTCACGCACAGACTCTTCTGATGTGAATACGCTGGGGAGATAGGGAGTTATATAGCTCCAAACATACACCATACAATCTAATAATGTAGCACTCCCAAAGCAAACACTAACACTCAAGAAGATGAATTGAATTTTGAAGATGATACTCTCTGGTGGATTTTATAACCAAAAAAAAAAAAAAAAAAAGAGGAAAGAAAATACTCATGCATTTGCTTCCAGTCCAATTTAAATTATTCTGCTTTCCACCCACCCCCGGTTTCAAGAAATCTAGCAAGAAAAAACAACTATGAAAATGTACTTTCATTGTTGCTTTTTCAAAATTTCAGTCTCTAAAAAGAGAAGTTTTGAAATGTTTTTTCTTTCAAAAAATCTGGTTTGCTTTCTGTCTACTGGTGGCTCAGTAGTTTGTACCTACAAATCACATAATGACAAATACTGTCATTTAGACAACTTTGTCAGAACAGTCATGTAGATGTTTATGTGATATTAAATAAGTCCCTCCCGTTTACCTGCATATTTAGACCCACACATATTAGCTGCATGAATAAAACAGAAGTAGAAGATGGAAAATGCCTTTTCATATTCTAAACAACTGAATGAGAAGAAACAAAAAAAAAGCATTTAGCTGCACTGTGCTTCTAGTCATAGTTCCACTAAGAATTTCTAAGTGCCAACAATCCATGAAAAAGGCTTCCAGCAGACCAGAATAAGTAATCACTAGAAAAACATAATTTTTGTGAGACTGCACTGGGCTGTTAAGCTACTTGGAAGAACTACATTGGTTTCACAGTTAAAAAGATACTGTTTTCTCACAAAAAATGTACGTGGTTCCTGGAGTTTGCACCACCTTAATCTAGATGAATATAACAAATAAATGCATAAATAAATGTGATTCTATTTATAAATGAATTAATTTTAGGGAGCTTGTTTTGCTGTAAGCCTTTTCTAAAAAAAAGAGTTGAATATTTTCTGAATGATCATTCAAGTAAATTACATTAGTGCAAAACAAAAAGAAAAAAAAAAATCCATGCTTTCTTGCTGTGTTTTATCATGATTTGAAAAAAAGCTGAATTAACTGTCAAAAAGTAGTATGTAAGTTGACAGCATTTTATTAGCTCTTCTACACAAGGTAGCATATAATATTTTGTCACATATGTTAGCTTTACAGTTATTTTTCTGTACTCAGCATTTTATTTCAATCCAGTTCTTGGTTTTCTTAAATAACAGGCCTCAAAAATGACAATATTATCAATAAACATACAATGCAGATGACTTACAATAATTTGCTCGAAAATAAATAATAGGTTGGATGGGAAACACTTTGCTTTTATGTCACAGAAATGATTCATCCTTTGATGTTTAGTTTTGCACAGTTACCGAAAAAATTTGTAATTTTAGAACTGTATTATTTTGAAGAAATAGACTGAAAAACAGTTAAAGAAAAGCATGTTGTCTATGTAGTTAGTTTTCTGACAAAATGTAGTGCACTAATTCCTAATATGAAAGGAATGAAAATGCTCCGTATTAAATATTATATTTTGCAAATAAATGCCTTGTTTTTAAAATGTGATACAAGATTGTCTGTGTGTTTGGAGATTTACAACCACAATTTATTACAATTTATTACATTTTTGATTGTATATTTTAGTACACCATATAGGTTATATAAAATGTAAATTCTCTATTACTTCTATAACTAGAAAAATAGGTATATTCAGTTTCCAGAACAATTCTGATTTTGATTATCTAGAACAACTAAGTAATTATTGCATTGCATCTATTTTATTTGTTGCACTAGTGTTCTTCAATGTCACGATGTAGACTAAGCTGGATTTCTTGGAAACTATTCTTTTAAGAGGATTCAGTTTAAATCTTAATTTGCAATCTTAGATGACAAAATTTTCAGCGTGATTTCATTTTTTCTTGAACATCTACCTGTGTTACTTTATTTTTAAATACTTCAATTACCCATACATAATTTTTATTTTGTCTTTGTGGTGTTCATTCAAGACTGTGTTTGTTTGTTTTTTTTTTTTTAATTCAGTGTGAGACAAAAAAACCCAATCTTATTCTTTTGCTTTTTGTTAAATAGATAATTTTGATAATGTTGAAAAGCCTATAAAAAACTACTGGATTTTGAAGAATGCTTATAGTATCCACAAATGTTTTAAAGGGTATGGTGTTGCATGAAAAGATGTTCAGTTAACATTTCCCATGATAGAAACCCGTTTTCCATACCTTAAAACTATTTTTGGACAATAATAATTGCAACTTTAATTTTTCATTCCAGGGACGTATCTTAAACTGCTTGAAAAAAAACAATAGTTCAGAGATCTCTGAAAATAAAATAAAGAAATGACTTTTGTCCAAGATGAACTGCCTTACTAACAACTGAAAATATGTAGCATTCCCAGACAGGTTAAGGTTTCCAATTGAACCTAATAAAAATTCTCAGTCAGAGCTCAATTAGAGCTTTTCATTGTATGGTTTTTCTGATACTCTGTCTGCAGCAGAGGACTTCCAGTATAGGACTACATCAGCTAAGCTGGACTTTACCTTCCACTGTTTGTTATTTTTCTGGTCAATCTTCCTTGTCTAAATTGAAATTAAAAAAAAAAAAAAAAGTCTCTTCCATAGTGGTCATGACTTCTTTTTTCCTAGGTTTTCTTAAGAGAGAATAGTAAAGTTGTATCACCTTTTAAGTTGCTTTTGAAGTTGGCACGTATCTTGATAAAATGGACACTTCAGGACACTACACAGTAACACAAAACATGTCCTGCTCATCCACGCCTGGATGAGAGAAAGAAACCATCCACCCCAACTTTCTGTCTCTGATGGCTGGAGTAGGTGATGCTGCTTAGGTAGAGCAGATGAACCTGGCCACTTTCTGCTGTTCTTCCTCTTGTCTTCCCCGAGGCATTCACGGCTGTTGTAGTACGGGTATTAGAGGGCAGATCTCCGTCTTTCTGTTCAGGAACCTGTTGTCCATGAGTTTGTCTAATCCCTTTCGAAACCTGATGATGTTATCTAGCATCAAAAATTCTTGTGGCAAAGAAAGTTCCAGAAATTCACTACTACCTGCTGTATAAGAGAACAAATTTCTTCTATGTGTTTTAAATTTATTTTGTCCTCCTTTCATCAAATGTCCTCAGAGGTCTAGCACTGCAAGATTTGGTGAATAATACCTTTATACTCATCTTAACCTCTGCCTTCATGATTCTGTAAACTTCAGTCCTGCCTCCTCTCAGTCACCTTCTTTCCCATCTGGTGAGTCCTAGACATTTTAGTACTATTTCATAAGTCAGAAACTCAATCTAATTGATCTTTTCAGGTGGTTTTTTCTACCATCTCTAGCTCTACTACATCCTGGTTGAAAACTGAAGAACTGCATATTGTACTCAGGATGTATTTGTTTGAAACATGAATTTTGGCTTTTGTCTTTGAAAAAGCAGAACATTTGACATGAGATTCAAGAAGTTTTATAAGATTTAAGGAAAAAGGACTGTAAGGAGAACCTATCCATCATACATGTTTATTATATGATTAGTACAGTAAGAGTTTATGTTTAGTGCATAAAGATTTTTTCATGTTTCAATTTTACTCTTTTAGAAGATTACTATAATGTATATATGCTACAGGTAATGGTCTATATTGCATTCTGATTTGAACAGGTGTTTGAAATTTAAATAATAAAATACTGTAGGCAGTAAAAATATTTCAGTAGCAAACAGCATTTCATTTCAAACACAGCACAGTTTATTTGCTCCCTAACTTAGAGCAAATAATCAAATATTGAATAGTCATTTCAGGTGTAGTGTTTCTCGGTATTATGGATTGTGAGAGGGCAAGTAACATGTTTAGTGTGAATTCTAAGCTTATTCCCTTAAAACTCTAAAGTAGTGGCTGGTTCTCTGTTAGGGAAGGAAGCATATTGCAGGTTCCGGGATGTAGAGAGAAAAAGGGAAACCTGTTCTCATTTTTAAGGCCTTATATGAGAAATAATTGATGGAAAGGGAAGCATTACCATAGAGAATTACTCATTTTTTTTTCTTGGGTGGGGATTATCCCAGGTAGATCCCTGGAAAATATTCTTAAATGTGTTTCCTTCTGCAAAGAAATGTCTCTCTTTTGTGAGTATTCAGTAGTTTTATTAGTAGCTCACTGAAGGTTCTGAATAACATTAATCTGCTATTGATTCATGTCCTCCCCTAGGGAAATTCATGGCAATAAGTGGATTTGATTGAAAATATTATTTGCTGGAGAGGATAGAGAATAGGGGGAAAAGAAGCAGAAGAAACAGTGGAATGAGAAAGTGACAAAGGTAGGCTGGAGAAGAAGAGGAGGAGAGCAGTTTGAGGGAACAGCAAGGAGAAAATATTGCTTACATTTATTTTTAAACTAGTATTGTTGATCAGAAAGAATAATTTCTTTTACTTTATTTTATAAAAATTGCATACACTTGTAGTGTACATAAGAAACTGTAATTCCATTTGGGGCTACTTGTGACATTAACAAATCATTTGAGCTGAGTTCTTGAGGTTTATTATTATGTCACCAGTCTCCTCAGGGAAATTACTTATACTGTATGTGCAGTTCTGTGTACATAATTCTTTATATTTATCAAATTATACAGCACTCTATAGTACACTTCATAACTTAAAGTCATACATTAAGTATAGAAGGCACATATATTGTTGTAAGAAAATGTGCATATTGCTTTATCACTGTGTTTCACATTACATCCATTACAGGGTCTTAATATGTTTGTAAGTCATTTTATGATAAGACAATATTAGAATATTATTACATCTAGCAATTATTTTTGTAATAAGTATTTATGATGAAACTGTTTATATTATCTTAATGACTTAAAAAAAATGTTGATGTTTCCACCATGAGATGATATCCTAGTTGGAACCGTCAATAGCCTTTATTTTATTTGTGTGCCATTTTAAAACTGCAAGGGAGCCATAAGAAAGTTCACTTTGCAGCTTTTTTTTTCTTTCTTTTTTTTGTTTTCTTCTTTCTTCCCCCCC
>JANXJC010000008.1:23364577-23390897 GCA_027564655.1 Leptodon cayanensis
GTGTACAGAGTGAGTATAACCAATTATATGTATGTTTATGCGCGTGGCTAAGTTACTATAGCCAATCATAGTATATGGTTGTGTGCGTGGACAATGACTTTGCAGAAATATAACTATAAATATGTGTGTATTCTAACAATAAACTGGCTTTCACTTGATCATATTGATCGTGAGGTGGGTCCGTGACTTCCGCGTCAACAGATAGACACACTCGGCGCTTGCACAAGCACAAATAACACCAGTGGCCTCATCCTGCTGCCCTCTCTGGCTGAGCAGGATGAAGATGCATTACTGGGAAATATATATATATATACACGCACATATACATATACATGTGCACAGGTGAAGTGTGGATCCCTCCAGCACCTGGGCTCAGATCCTCATTCTGCCCAGTAGCTGCCTCTGTATCCCAGACTTCCCAGTAGCTGCACCTGGATCCCAGTGTCTCCACTTTCTGGCACCTGGAGAGAGGAGCCCCTGAGACTGCAGCCCCACTCCAGTTGCTGGTACAGACGCCCCCCCACCCCCTCAAACACACACACACACACAAACACACACTCTCACTTATCTCACCCTTAGAGAACCCCAGATCCCACACTCTCTCCAGCAGCTGGCTGAGACTCCCCTCCAATAACCAGTTCTTCCCATGGCCTCACCTTTAGAGACCCAACTACTTCCCTGGCTCCCAGGCCACTTAACCTCCTTGCCAGCTAGTCCAGCTTGCCCTTCAGTAGCATTTACGCACTCGCTCGCAGAACCACACTCACTCCAGGTGCTGACACCACCAACACACAGACCCCTGGTCTGACTCCATCTGCTGGCACTTTGACTCCCATACACGCACACAAACACACAGAAGAGACAGTCCCTCACCCAGGAAAATAGTTAGAAGTGGAGTTTAAGCAGAAGACAAGACGGACTGTGCTGGTCAGGGACAGGGCATAATGACCCTCCTCAGTCCAAAAGGTGCTCTGGAGAGCTGTTCCCACTGACTCATGGGGTGGGTGTCATACCTGGACCATGAGACTGAGATTTTCCGTGGGCAGCCCTGGGAGGGGCTCGGCAGGGGCTTCTTTCTCGGTGGGGTTGCTGGGGTTAGCCTGCTTGCCGCTCTGGCTTTGTGCTCCTTTTGCGTGTGGGGAGACATGCTGTTTATGGGTGGATCACGTGCCTGGTAGTAGCCAGATGAGGGTATTCAGGTTACCCCACCTGCCGTTGTTCCTCTGTGCTCCTTTCTGTGTGTGAAGACAACGTTTTTATTCACATAAACTAACCAAAGGCATGATTCACATTACAGGAGTAAATAAGCTAAGTGCTTAAAGTAAAACACGATGAACCCAAGTCTGAGTTTATTGCAGATTGTGCATATATTACATGGAAGTTTCTATTCTCTCACCCTGTTACTCTTCCAGAATGCCTTTATGGTCAGAATCAGCCCCTTCTTGTAGTTCAGATGATATTTTTTTTTGCCTTTCTGGTGGACCCATTGAAATCCAGAGCAGATATAATCTAGTGAACTTTGTTTAGCCACTGCCATCTTTTCTTCAAAGTCTCACTTAAGGTAATTATTCACATAATTGTTAATATTTCACCAAGGTGGATCTTGGTCCCTTCTTCAAAATTCACCCATTCTTAATGCATTTAAATCTATTGGCTGGTGTGGCAGTTAACTATTCCATCATTGTTGGTTAGTCTCTAGGATTGTTCACTTAAATCTTTGTCATAATAATTTAAGCATTTGATGAGTGAGGTTGATTGCAAATTCAAAGCAATTTAAACACTTCAGCACTTTGATATTTTATGTCTTTCTGAATTTTTATGATACCGCAGACACAAAGCTGGCTGTATTCTATTACTTCATAATGAATGCATCATGATATGAATTGATTGAATGCAGTAGGATGCATTATATCAAGGTATCCTTGAAAAGATACCTCACGATTCTGTACTCTGGTCTGTGCCACATTTCCATGAGTCACACCTAGAATGATGTTAATTAATTGTTAGTTATACTAACATAAACAGGCTATGTGATGGAACTGGAGGCAGAAAAGGAAAATGCTAACCTCATAACAGAAATTGCATTCTCAGGCTTTAGGGCTTGATGGAGCAAATATCTCTTCAAGCTGAACTTTCCTTGTTGTCCAGCATTGTTGCCAGACCAAGTTAAGAAATGAAATGAAGAGTGGGGTAGCTTAGGCGTAATCTTTAATATGGCTACCAAAATGTTTGAAATTCAAGATCTGAATTGCTTTTTAAAGGTACTATTGACTGTAGACCAAACCTAAGGCAGCTAGGCTTCTGACTTGGATCGCTCAAGAAGGTGCTTGAAGTTAGGCTTAAATACTTCTCTCATACAATGCAGTGCATACATGAAAAGAACTAGAGAGCTTATAAGAGAAATCATCTATCATCTTTGACATTACCTTCTTTCTGTTCATCACTTAGTCTCCATACCCAGTGAGATACTGCAATCTCTTCCACCATCATTCATTTGCATGTATTTTTTGGAAAATGTGTTCTTGTCTTGTGACTTCCTTGTGGTCCAGCCTGGAGGCAAGATGGAAAGGCCCAGAAAACATGATATGTCCAAAAGAATTGTTTTACATCCCTATATGTGATACTGTATAAATGGCATAACAGAGCAAGATATTAGACTCATAGCAGTACCCATACACGGATTATGAGAAAATAATTCTATGGACTAAAGATAATAGAACATATATATGTACATTTAAATATTATTTTGAAGAAAGTTAATTTCTTAAAAGGCACTGGCAGATAAAGATGAAGAAAGCTAAATATTTTCAGCATAAGACGCATTCTACTTCAAACGACGAAGAAGAAATTAAAATACATCAGTTATGAAGCTACATTATAATTTGAGATAAGCAGCTCCTCGTAGACTGGCCAATGGCACTATCAGTAGTATAAAAAGATTGAAGTTAAACTAAAATAAATATCTTCTCTAAAAAAAAAATTCCCTTCATTTCACCTCCCAACACCATGTTCCACTTAAAGACTCCTAAGGGGAAAATTTTAAATCAACAGGATGATAGATGTCTACTTTTGTAATTTCTAATTATTTCTTTTAATGTGGTATTTAAGCTGCATATTCTTAATATTATTTAAAATGTTAATTAGCCACAGGGTTCATTACCTAAAAATACAATTTCAGTGAATAGTGCCCAGCAAATATTGACCTTGCCATATAGCATTATCAAGTGAAGAGTTCAGATACATTGTCGCTAACAACAGCTCTTTATGTTGACTTCCAGAAGAAGGGGGAAAAAAAAAAAAGAAAAAAGAAAGGAAAAAAAAAAGAAGAATACGAACATTTGTCAGTCAATGAAGGGTTCTTCTGGGACAAAATTGTAAATGGGAATAAATTTAGGACCAACATTATTATTCTAATGCTTGTTCTGGTACAATAACTTTAAGAAATTGATGGATGCTTGCTTCAGCGCATGTTTTGTGAGGTACTTGTTATTCTATGTATATAGATGCTGATATATGTTTCTCAGAAATATTACTGGGCTAAGCCTGAAAATTATGTATTTGGATTTACACGATTAACCCATCAGATTGATGGTATTTGTTTTGACTTGTTCTGAATTGACTATGTTAAGTTTTTGCAAAAAGGTATGGATGGGCAGCAAAACAGCAGCTACTTGAAGTTTCTTGGCTGCTGTATTCTTGGTCAGATGAAACTCTCCGAAAGGAAAGTGATTACGCTTTCCCTGACCCCAGCTGAGCATGCACTGGTGTAACAAGCTTCTGGATTTCAATGTGGGAGGAGATGAGCAAAAGAGAGAAGCAGACAATAGGGCCTCCACATAGAGTAGCAAGATAAGGAGATTAGGATTAAGGAACAAATATGTAGCCAGCAGTCTAAATTAATGCACAGAAAGAGAGAGGTGTTGTTGTTTGTTTTTTTGTTTTTTTTTTTCCTAGAGACATAGAGAAAGGCATGTATTTTGCTGCAGTTTTGCAAGCTGCTAAGTTGAAAGATTGATGGTAATCTTGGAGGAAGAGGTCCACCTTACTGAGACAGAGGAGGTTTGCTTACAGAAATTCTGTATAATTTCTGTTATATTTATTTTTTAATTTACTTTATTTTTAAATATTATTTTTCTAGCTTAGAACTTTTAAGAAAACACTTTTTGGGGGAGACAGGGAGTACTAGGTTTGTTCAGTTTAGAGAAGTAGGAGATTGAGGGGTGACACCATTACTGTCTACAACTTCCTCATGATGGGGAATGGAGAGAAGGTGCTGCTCTTCTCTCAGGTCTGCGGCGATAGAGGGAATGTCTTAAAGCTGCATTAGGAGAAGTTCAGATTGGATATCAGGAAAAAGTTTTTCACCGAGAGGGTGGCCAAGCACTGGAACAAACTCCCCAGGGAAGTTGGTATGGTCCCAAGCTTGTCAGTATTCAAGAAGTCTTTGGACAATGCTCTTAGATATCTGGTTTAACTTTTAGGTTGCCCCATGTTAAGTCAAGAGCTGGACTCGATGATTCTTGTGGGTCCCTTCCAACTCAGGATATTCTGCGAATTTGTGATTCTTACTTTAACGAAAAGTGACAGCAGGTATACTACAATGAGGTGGCCAGCTTGAGGTCCTCTCACAGCTTTTCCTTAACATATATATATTTAGTAATGCTTTACCATCTTCATGCAGCAAGAAATATTGCTAATCAAATATTTGTAAGGATGGTAGCTATTGACCTGTTATTGCTATATGTCCACATACAGGATGGTATTAATGCTCCAGAAAAGAAAAAAACAAATCTTTCTGATCACCAAATGCCAGGTAAATTCATTCACTTTTCAGAGTACTTCTGATCCTCTCTCTGAATCTCAACAGATTAGAGTATCTTTCCTGCAGCAACTCTGGACAACGGAGTCTTCAAGGATTCCTACAGGAAAATGCAGGTGACCACTATAATGAATCTGCATTTCTACATGTCCTGACAAAGAATTTCTCATCTGAAGCAGTATTTTCTTCCTCTTTTAACTCTTTCCCACTTATGTGCTGGTTGAATATCAACAATCATTGCAAGCAAAACTTGTGTAAAAAGACTTAAAAAAGAAATAAGCAAAATAAAACACCCTCCAACCCCTGATATACAACCCACAGAAATGCTGATCAAAATTAATGTGGTTTCCTTTTCCTGGTAAATAATGACATTACACAACATGTTTTCATTTGAAAATGGAAAACCAGTTTCTGTGGAATTCTATATGAAATGGAAATTTCATTTTAATATTTTATTCATTTTAAAATATCTTTAACAATAACAAAACAGTTTTAACTGCTATAGCCTGATGAGTGATGTTTTATACAGAAATACATATTTGAAAAGTGAAAGATAAAAAAAGTTTTGGCAATGATATCTGTTTATGCATTTCTGTTACTAATGTAAAATAATGAGATAAAACAATTTTTAAATTCACCAAAAGCAGTTACTGTTTAATAATGAAAGTATGAATAAAATATTCAATGGATTTTCTTAGTTAAATTATAATGAATCTAAAAAAAATCATATTTGAGTGAGTGTTGATCAAGACTTAATATAGAATACTGTATAGGTGACCAACTTTCATTTCAAAGGCTGAAGCCCAGGAATCCCTGATCTTTACGCAAGGCCATCAGTCTGTTATTTACATAGCTAAAATTCCCTGCCATCCAGGTTACTTCCAGGTAAGTGCCCAGTGCTTCTACTGTGAGGAATACATAAAATAATTTGAATTTTGATAATGTAGAGGGGTTCATAAATATAACTCCCTTCAATATACAAGAATATTTGAACTATTAAAAATGTAGTTATGAGAAACTTAGAATTCCCCATTCCAAATCAAATAGCATAACCAGTAAACTAAATCTAGGTTTCTTTTCACCCACTGTTCCTCTTGGTCCAAGATTCTCATTTCCCAACCAAGTGTACTTCTACACAGAATTTTAGATGAAATTAATCTGGACCCTGGCTTTAGGAATCTAGCAAGGCAGAGAAGTCAGAATTACACTAGTGCAAGGCCCCCTTTATCTGTAGTGAATAGAGAAAGAGCCCTCCAGAGGATGATTTATCCCACCTTCAATATAAATCACTGCATGATGGCATTCTGGCAATGATTCTTCCCTTGTGCCAAAAATACTTCTCTCCCTGAGCTCCTAACTCTTGTGCCTTGATTAGAAATTAATCTGGGACTAAGTGCCTTTGCTCTTTCGGATATCATCCTGGAAGCTACGGAGGGCCTGAAAGGTTAGATGTCACCGTGTCTGAGTGCTGAGCTGAATAGCTATATCCTTCAACGTGAAAAGATATGGTCTGAATATTCTTCTTAGCCTGGAATCTCCCCCCGCCCCCTTACAGTATCTAAACCAAGCACTCCCCATGTTCAACGTCTTTCCACAGTGCTATAAATGCCTAAAATGCAGGGTGTTGCCACCACCTGCCTTGTGTCAGTTTTGGAAATGGCCACAGTTCTAATGAAACCTAAACCAAACACTCTCCATGTTCAACGTCTTTCCACAGTGCTATAAATGCCTAAAATGCAGGGTGATAGACTCAGTTTCTTTCTAAAAGTGACTCCTGAAACCAGCTCTAATAAGTTACTGTTTCAAATGGGATCCGTGTCAGGTTGTAATGACCAGCCTGGGGAAATGAGAAACTGCTGGCTATGACAGGCCCAGGCTTCCTTCCTGAATCAGTAACACTAGGAAGCTTAGCTCAACTTTCCTAAATGTGATCTGCACTAAGAAGTTGGTAAAATCTTTCAGTTTTGTTTTTTGTTACTTGTTCTGGATCTTTGTTTCCTTCCCCCCCCCACCCAGCAAGAAAAATTGTGAAACAACTCAATTTTGTTCTAAAGAAAAATGGAAGAAGCTACCTTCACGTGGTGTAAAACTTATTCCATACTCTCTTCCAGGTAGCTTTCGAAATTTTCTGTTATTAAAGGAAAAACAAGTGTGGTAGTTCTTTTGTTTTTGTTTTTGTTTTTTTGTTTTTTAAATAACATTTTTTCTATTGAATTGTTTGAAAAAAATTAACACTTTTCATTCTTATGCTATTGATTTAATAGAGACATTCTACCTCCATTCACTTAGCAGAAAATGTTAAAGGAAGGAAGTGCTACTGGAAAGTAAGTTTTTTTAAAGCGAGTCAGTCCTGAGAAGTGAATAACAAAAACTAACAAACATGCCAAAGTACTAAACAACAGGAAAACTAAAAGGCACATTAAAGAATATAGAACCATTGCAAGGACATTTTTTTCTCTGTATCTTGTCTTCATGATCTCAGAAGGAATGTTTTTGAAATATTGCACGTCATGCGTCATTTAAGTAAAACTTTGCTTAAATAGACAAGAGCTAACTCACAGAGGGGTTTGATAGTCAATTTTTTTTCTCAATTATTCATGTGGGAAATTTTTTAATGTGTATCACTAATGTGAGCTGTAAGCATGTAATTGATGAAATCCTGCTTAAAGACCCTCAGGAAGGTGATTTAAAATGGCAATTTGTTAAAATAATGTCTATTAGCTCTGATTTTCCCATGCTCCTACCAGTTAACACAGCACGTTCATTTATCATTGAACTCAGATTAACTCACTCAAACTATGACCTAACCTTATCAAAGTTACTTCAAATTACCACCCGTTAAACTGACTGTGTGCTGTAGTAGAAACATCTTATTAAGTATGGGTCGCTGTGATTGCAATTCAAGTGTGAAACAATGCTAGAGGTGACTTTTATAATTTCAAAATGTATTCCAAACATAGATTTCAAGGTTTATATATTTTCTGTGTAAAATATAATAAATTATGTATTTTGTTGACAATAATCTTTTATGTCCATGGAAAAATAAAGGTTTTCTTTCTTTTTCTCTCTTGCAAATAAGCACAGAATTTGTAGTAGACATGCTGTCTCTCAGACATTGCAATGTAAACAACCATTGTGGGATTTTTGCTAATTAAAAAAATAAAAGTGTTCAAAAAAATCTCCTAAATCATACTTTACTATCTGTTACAAAAAGTGTGGACTAATGGACCAGCAAAGGAAGGACCTTCAACCTGTATGGTTTTCTATCATATGGCACAATCAGTTCCTATCAGAGGCTGGAATATTAACTGAAATACTGACTTATTATGCAGCTAGTGTTGATCCAAATTTTTCTTATGTAAACACACACACATCTCACACCTGGGCAGATGACTTAGATACCCCATGGCATTTAAAATGGCACTAAACATTTTGTTCAGGCAACAAAATATTTTCCTAGACTTTATTTTCTCCCTACAAGTCACCAGAAGGCTACAAACAAGACTGACTTAGTCAGTGTTGCCACCACCTGCCTTGTGTCTGTTTTGGAAATGGCCACAGTTCTAATGAAACCTTTTAATTTTTTTCTCTTAGGAGTAATTACTGCAACAGAACTGTATTTTCCTGTGTAGCCTGGATCCATTAAATTCTTTCTGCAAAAAACATGTTCTGACTTTTTAGGTTACCTCACATTTTGCCTAATATCAAAGATGATAGAGAAGAAAGTAAAATATTGCATAGAATTTCCTGTTTAAGTTATAATGAAGTTTGAAAAATGTAACACTCCAAGGAGAAAGAGGTAAGAAATTCAATCATGACTTTGTCACATTATGTTATTTAAGTGACGAGCTCATGCTGTAAATGTTGAATACAAGGTTTCTGTTCTTGGAAGACCCACTGATAGATATCTAAACATCCTTGACGCAAAAACATAAAACTTAGTTGTAGCTGTAGTAGCTGCTGCCAGTCATGCAGTAAAATCATAATCAAGATCTAACAATTAAAATTCTGTATCTCAAGCCTGAAAATAGTGTGTGAAATATTGAACTAAAAAATCCATCCAGAAATTTTTGGAGTGCAAGGACAGACCCCCGTAAAGAGAACAATGTCCCTTTCCTGATCATCTAAGCCCTTATAGTTTCTTTCTTCTCTCTCTCTTTATTTCATATGAGAAAAACATGGGCAATAGAGAAAAAGAATATCCAGAGGATTCCCTTTTCAGTTTTTGAGGCAGATTATCAGCAATAAGGCAAAGCTAGAACTCTCTCATTCCACTAGCTTCTGGAGCTGGGAGCCAGTCTGTCAGTTCAACGTAAACCCAGCTTGTTAATAACCAAAAGGTTAGGCAAAATCTGTGGAGACAGCATCCCAAGAAGTAAGGAAAGCTGCAGAAGCCAAATTCCATTACTCCTCCTACTACATAGCAAGGGGAGACAATGGCCCTGAATTCAGAAAATTAACTTTAAGCATATGCTTACGTCAACAGAACTTAAAACTGTGACAAATAATGTGGGATTCTAGACAAACAACATGGTTTGAAAGAAAGGATGGTTTGGAAAAGATCCAATCTTTATCTACAAAGGTTGCTTCATGAGCTCCAGTTTCATTATGAATGTAACTCGCTCCTTTCATAAAGATTCACTGTCTATTTGCACATCCTGAAAGGAAGGTCTTCCTTAAATATGTTCAACATTGGATAAAAAACCCCACACTTTTCCCAGTTATTCAATGCTATTTGATGTTATATTTTATTTTTGTCACATTTTTTCCTATTCATTTTGCTTCAGTAATTGTTACTGTACTGAACAACAAAACCACAGATGTACCTGTCATTCTCCCCACCCTAAATGATTTATATTTGATTATGTGTGATCCTTATGTATTCCCACAGGTTTATAAATTCCAAATTCTATTCCTTATGCAGGGTATAGTATGGATAGAAAGTATCTGGGGATATTTTCTGCTCTGTTATATGTGCACATTAATGGAATATAAATGTAGTATTGTGTAGGATTCTAATGTTGAAGATGGTTCTTGTGGAATACTCAGTGTAATTTAAAATTAAGAGCCTGTCTCTATTTTGCTATGAAACGTATTTGCCAATTACAGTCTGACATTTATCTGTTCAATGCATTGATTCATCTTGACTGTGAAACGCATAATTATGTAGGAGTAAATCAAAATTTAAATAATGCAAAGAAACATTCCATCATGAATAGAAGGTTCCCATCAATCCCATTACCTCTTTCTTAGTTCCATGAAACCGCTGGAGCCTTGAGAATGTAATGATTCTTACACAGCCTCATCAAGCATTGCTAGTACAAATAGGATAATAGATCGTGATGAAATTGTGGTTTTTCAGGGTCCAACACCAATAACTTCCAGGAAAAGATATTGCTGGAAATTGCAAAGAAACAAACTAAAAATTATTTTCAATGTAGATGAATCCTGCTTGCTATTTGAAAGTATTGAACTGCAGTGCTAAAATATATGGTATGGAAGCTTGGATTTTTTTTTTTATGGACAGCAAAATGAAGGAATGTTATCTTTTTTGGCTGTTTACGACAACAAAAGGTAATCTTTTTGATTTTTTTTTTCCTTCAATTTCCTTGGTTCCAGGCTAGAATAAAGAAAGGTCTACTAAAACAGAGAAGTTGATGGATTACTCTAATAAAGTGCCACTGTCATCACATCTCAACTGGCTGTTACACCAACTGATGACAGGTACACTTGCAAGTATGGATGATACCACAGTGTCCTTGATACACGTCTACAAAGTGGAGGGGAGTCTATGTAATTGCCATGCAGTTTTACTCCACATGGCATTTAAAGAATGCCAGGGAAGTATGGCCATTTAGGACATTCTTGATTCCTTATCTAACTCAAGTTAAAATAGGATTCTTAACCTAATTATTTTAGAAATATGGTAAAATGAATGAATAAAGGTCCTTTTCTTTACTACCTTGGGGATCTGGAATATAATCTCAGCAAAACCAGACAGTGTTCTCCTTTACTGTGTTCCAAAGGCAGGGAATTAATATTTTTGTTCACTGAAATTACCCATTGCACTGTGATGTTATATCAATTACATACAGCAAATGTGTTTGCTGCAATGAAGAAGAATAGTCTTGTTGGCACTGTACAAGCAAAAGTAAACAATAATGTAGTTATAATAATATTGAACTAAAAAATTCATTGGGAAATTGTTTGATGTATTTGATTACAGAAAAAGAAAAAATAGTGACCAAGAAATCTCCAAGAAAATGACAAAGGAAATTATATACTGTTAAACATTTTTTATACCTCCATTCTTAATGCAAAGCTTCTTTTAGCTCAATACACTTGGTGGATAAAGACTTCTAGTATCTTTTTAAAACAGAAGACAAGTCACATACAGAAACCATTTTTCTCAGACAAGTGTATGTTAGACCACTACTGTTAATCTGAACCTCACTGGATTGTTTTAAATGGTTGTTGGTATTGATCGCCTACACACAAAAACCGAGAGATACAATGTTTAAAGAAATTTCTGATTGCTTAACATAACAGGACTTAGCTGCATTCTTATGATAGCAGTGTTATTTTGTTGATTACTCCTTTGTGCATGTGTAACATAAACCTACTGTAACAGGAAACACTTTTTGCTTTCAGAAGAGCTAAAACATTTTATTAAAGAGTAAAAAAGAACTATGATTTTCTTAATCTGTCACTGGACTGGTTATGTAATACTTACCACCATTTTAGAATTGGACTGTGATTCTCAAGCATCTATTATCAAAGAATTTCCTAATTTGAATATTCTGTACTGCAGTCTCTAATATTAAGTCTGCTAAAAACACTAGGTTATGACAAAGGAATGACACTTTTTTTTTTCCTAAATTGCCTTTATCTATAGGATATTAATCCATGAATGCTGGTGGCCCCAAATTTGAGTAGAAAATTGGAAAGAATTGGCTATGTTGGCTAATTGGCTTTTTCCATCCACTGCATCTCTAATTCTTTATTTTTAGTTAATAAAAAATGTTTTTATGACTCTCCAAAATTCCATTCTTAAAAAATTAGTAGGACATCCATAAGTGCAAAATACTGAAATCTCAAGAGGCTGTTTTATAGCATGTACCTTATTTAACAGTTTTTTTCTGTTTGTATTATCTCTTTAATGTGCATTATAATTTCTTGAAATGCTTATACAAATTCATAAAAGCTTGAAATCCTGACTCAGTCATCAGGTTCTTTCCCCATGTTCCTGAGTATGCAAATTGTTGCTGTTTTCTGAAGCTGATGTTTAGCGACACATTTTATCATTTTTGAAAAACATGAAAGATACTTTTTTAGTAAATTAGAAGTTGCCTCTGAGTTAATTTCTGAGTTTTACTTCCAACTATCTGTAATTATTTCTTATCCTGCGTAAGCTACTTTGTATTTTTGTACCTCTGATTGCTGACTGTTCAAAAGGAACTGGAATACTTCATTTTTCCTACGCTTCCACAGTTAATTTTCATTTTGGCTACATCTTCATGTTAAAAGCTGCCTTTATTATATACTTCTTGTTTCATACTTGAGAAAATAAGAATAATTAAAAAAACCCCCTATGTTTAATAATATATGGAATGTAAACCTCCCTCTGTATTAAATATCTTGGATCCCATACAACAAAAGATAACATTTTTTGTGCAGCACGAACATAAAGTCTAAGATTCATCTCCAGACTGTAAACATTTAAATTTGCAAGTATCTAATGTCAGTGTTTGCTTATGAAGGAAGGGTTCAATTCAATTTTCTTAAACTGTGCTACTTACCTGAAACAGATGTACTGTTTCAAATGATTAAAGGATTTCACTGACAACCAGCTGTGTCTCCGTAAAGGCTTTTTGGAGCTCCCGTGTTGTGTCTGTGTGCCTGACTAATGCCATGAGACAGTTAAGGCAACTAAGCCAAATTCTAAAACTAAGTCAAACCCTAACCTGGAGCCTCTATGGGCTGAACTGGTTTCCAGTTTGAATATTTCAACTCCTTTCTGGGTAAACAGACTACAGCACAAGGACATGAAGAAAGTACACTGTGGCTTCACTGAAGGTGAGTGTAGGAGTACCTTTTACCAAGGTTTCCCAATAATTTATGTTAGTAAAACCTGCTGATATCTTATACTTTACTAAATTTTAATTGCTTTAGCAAACTGGAACAGCTTCAAAGGACATCTACCCCAAGACACTGATTTACAGTATGGAAAGAATAGATTTAAGCCCCTGAGATAATCAAGCAGAATAAGGAATTCCTTCCAAGCACCAAAGATATCAAGGGAGCCTTCTAACGGCTTGATTATGAACTATTTTTGATGCTGTCAGAAACTATAGTATGGACTTGAAGAAGTAATGCTCCCCCCCCATGCCTTCAAAAATATCCTTTATTGTTTGCAAACACAACTGGCCACATGCAGCAGTTGGTCCACGTTGAGAGAAAATCTGTCTCTGCCTTTTCTAGTTCTCTAATGCTTTCCACTGTCTCTTGACCCCAGGTGAACATCACCAAATATGTAAAATTAATAACCCTAAAAATATTTCTTTCTATGATAATTTATTGATTGATATTTCATTCTGTGAATTGGGAAGCTTGTAATGTTAGGTTTATATTCCTTAATAAAAAGTAGCATTTCAGCCACAGTGAAATATCTGCTGGAAAGTCTGGCTACAAAACAGGTGAGAATACCCAAACAAACATCTGTGCTTTTTCTTAGGATGATAGTGTCTCATTTTTTCAACATGCTGACCTTAGCCACAAGAATCTTCTTTTTGTATCCCTAGGCTTTTGATGGTATAATCCATTATTAAAAGGAGTTAAATTATGAAATGGTTTATTAAGCAAAATGAAGATACTAATAGAAAAATGCTAAAAATGTTAATTTTATAGTTTTAGCCTAAGCTTTTCATTCAAACTGAGATGTAATTTCTAACATGTATTACACTGTGCATCTTCTGACTTCTACTTTCCTCTAAAAATCCTGACTGAACTCATAATACATCTGACAAGGTATTTAAAAATCTTCAAAATCAAACATTTATAGCATTGTACTTTTTAACTACAGGACCAACTGAAATATATGGCCATTAAAAGCATGATACATATTTTATTTAATATTGGTAAAATAACATTTTTGTGCAGTTTCACGTACTTCAATTACTCCAAATAGGTACTGAGAATAGAAGCTTGATAGTATAGTGAAGTACCAAAAATCAGTAACAAGTGATTTTTTAGATTGAACAACTAAGTGAAGTGTAGTTAATTAGAGAAATGGACATAGATAATAAATGCAGTATAAGAGCAGATGTAGTAATGCTGCTTTGCAATTTTAGAAAACTTCAAGAATAGAAAGCAAAAAGATTACTGAACTGAAAAATTGAGTAGGAATACAGTCAAAGCTTTAATAATGTGATGGGATTTTAGATGAGCTGTCTAGCTTAAGAGACTAGATCTTTAGCAGTGCTGTTCCTGTTTCTTTGAAGTTGAGTGGGTTTTGCCATTAACCTGATGGAAGTCATGTTCAGGTAAGGGTTGCAGAAGTGGGCCACATGTTGTGTTACTCCTTGTCCAAGGACCATACAAAACAATCAGGTTTCCCCTGAGGGAAGACTTTGGTTTGTGCAAGGTATGAATAGGTCATCAGGAATTATTTTTACATGACTTAATAATTGATTTAAAATTCTGTAGTTTGTAAGACGGATGTGACTGGTAGAGAGCAAGGAAATAAAATGTGTCTACTGTCTACTTAGCCCTTTCCCACTATTGACAAAGACTTTGAAGGTTATTTAGAACTTCTGTCTGAAGATAAATACAGATGAAGAGTAGAATTGACACTACCAAGTGTCCTCGTTTCGGCTGGGATAGAATTATTTTTCTTTCCTGTAGCTGGTATAGTGTTATGTTTTGGATTTAGTATGAGAAGAATGTTGATAACGCTGATGTTTTCATCAAAGTAATGTTTAGACTAAGTCAAGGAGTTTTCAGCTTCTCATGTCCAGCCAGCGAGCAGGCTGGAGGGGCACAAGAAGCTGGGAGGGGACACAGCCAGGGCAGCTGACCCAAAGTGGCCAAAGGGGTATTCCAGACCATGTGACGTCATGTCTAGTATATAAACTGGGGGGAGTGGGGGCGGGGGATTGCCGCTCCGGGACTAACTGGGCGTCAGTTGGTGGGTGGTGAGCAATTGTATTGTGCATCATTTGTATATTCCAATCCTTTTATTATTACTATTGTCATTTTATTAGTGTTATCATTATCATTATTAGTCTCTTCTTTTCTGTTCTATTAAACCATTCTTATCTCAACCCACGAGTTTTACTTCTTTTCCTGATTTTCTCCCCCACCCTACTGGGTGGGGAGGAAGTGAGTGAGAGGCTGCGTGGTGCTTAGTTGCTGACTGGGGTTAAACCACAACACTGGTTTATACCTGCTGAGTGTAAATCCCATAGGATGCTTTCATAAGAACTGACTTTAGAATATTTCAAAGATTAATCAATTTTAGAATATTAATCACTCAAGATTTAAATTCTTTATTCAGACCATTTCTCATCTTTTTAGGTAGAAAGTGACTAATTTTTAATTTTTTTTAGTAAAAAAAGAGTTGGTTAATTGTGCAATACAGATTTGAAGTACTTGAAGAGAGGAGTAAATATAATTTCTGATCTCTTTCAGAGAATTCACAGTAGCTAGCACACTACATAGGAGATATCTACACTAATGACTGCTAAGAACAATTGAGTGTTCTACAGAATGCCTGAATAGCAATGTGGGATTAGCATTCACATCCCCAGACATCTGATTTGGGATCATCGTCACATCCCACTGCCCTGAACCAGTGGTCTCTAAAATCTCAAACGATTGTGCTTCTTGTTTCTGATATTACAGTGAAGTAAAAGAAAATACACCTAAGAATTTGTAGTCTTTCTAGACAATGAAAGCCATTATGTCCCAGCAAAGGTATTAGTTAAGGAACACTAAATCTGCAGCACTTGAAAAACTCCACATCAAGCATTCTGTCTAAAATGTCATAATATCGTGCATACTGAATAACTGAGTGTTGTTATACTTGTCCTTCTAAAGGCACAGCTTAAACTGTGCTCTTCTAATCATCTGGATACTATCTATCTCCATGGTGTAGGCTCAGACATAGCAAAAGAAGACCCATAATACACTACAATTTATTTGGTATCTTAGTGAGTTTTCAAATGCAAACAAAAAAAATATTAGAGGAGGCAATGAAAGAATAATTGGTGGGGGGGAATCAAACAAATGGAAAGTGAGCATATGGTCTCTTTTTTAATACATTTATCTGGAAAAGAGAGGTACATATAATTTTTTTCAGGAGCAGGATTGCTGGTTTTGGTAGAAGTTCTGAGGATAAAAATGTAAAATAAATGTATTTATAAAGGCGTAATTGCTATAGAAAATGAAGGCTGAACTCAAGATTGCTACCCCAATGCAGTAATCTTGTGTTCTGTATTTTAGGATGAGTTGCCTTAGCCTGCTTTAGTTAATGAACCTATTTATGAGTGAAAGAGAAGTAAACTTGAAGTCATTCAGTCACAGAAATTTTGTCTGGAGATCATCTAGTCTTACTTCCTGACTGAACCAGGACTATCCTTAAGACTGGATTGATTTTCCCATGATTTCCTTCAGGTGCCTGTAAATGGATTCTAAGAGGAAAATGCCCATTGTCTTTCCAGGAACTGAGCTAAGGCTGACTGGTCTACAGTTTCAGCATCCTCAAATATCTCTGTCTGGCCTCATGGATGGGAATAAACTCAGATTTCCCAAGTAGTCTCTATCACTGTTGATTATCCCTCTCCTTCCCAAACCATACGGATATCCCCAGAAGTGCGGGATCAGGCTTTGTGTATGAAGACTGAAGAAAAAAAGGTGTTGGTCTTTTCAGCTTTTTCCCGTATTGCCCATCAGTAATTTGTACAAGCTTTTCACCAACACACCCATGTTTCCTCTGAATTTCTTTTTGTGACTAACACACTTGTAGCATCCCTTCCTGTTGTCTCCATTGCCAGTCAGTTTTAGCTCCAGTGAGGTTTTGTTATTCCTGATTTTGTCCCTAAATACCAAAGCAATATTTTTATTTTCCTCCTTTGTTTCCTGTACATGTTTTCACATCTGGCATGCTCACTTTTGTGTTTCAGTTCTTTGTTATTGTACAAGTGGGTTTTCAGCCAAATTCCATCTTTCTCCACAACAGGATGGTTTACCCCTGAGGTTTCAGAAAATTTTCTTTAAAAACCAGTCCACTCTCACCATCATGGCAGCTTCCTAGGAGATTTTGCCTAGCAATTTCTTAAATAAGCAAAGTCTGCTCTCCTAAAATCCAAAGACTTACCAAGGCTGTTTAATACCCCAGCCTCCCTCCGGATCTTGAATCTAACATCTCACAGTCACTGCCACCCAAGCTGCCATCTCTGACCATGTTCACCTGTTTCTTCTCTATTTCTGAGTTGCAAGTCAAGTAGAATATACCCCTTTTTGTCCCCTCTAGAATTTTCATTAGGAAACCATCACTCACTCACTTTAGGAATTTCCTAAATTTTTTGCACAATGTTTTGTTAATTCCCAGATGTCTGGATGATTGAAATCCCCCATGAGGATGAGGGCCTGCTATCAGGAGACTTTCACTCTTTGTTTGTAAAACACCTTATCTACTATTTCCTCTTGACGAGGTGAAGTGACCAAATCTCATCACATCACCAGTGTTACTCCCTTCTCTCACCTTGACCAGAGGTTTTCAGCGAGCACACCTCCAGCTCATAGTCTCAGGGCTATGGAGCTCAGAAGCTCAATAGGGTCAAGGACTACAATTTTACCTTTTTTGCCTGACTTTCCTAAATAGTTTGCACCTACCCATGACTATTCTGTAGTCTTGCCATCCTACCAAGCATTTGTGCTTCTGATCATGTCAGTCCAGCAGCAGTGCATGAAAGTGCAATTCTTGTTTGCTGCCTGGGCTCTAAGAATTAGCATACAGACACTCACTAAAAGCCTCTGAACATCCTCTCTTGTGAGAAGAAATGTAAAAATATCCTCAGTTCTAAGGAGAAATGTAAAAGTCTTCACTGCAGCTGCCTTCTTCATGACCCTCTGCCCCCCCCCCTCCCCATAGGTACAGTTTTTCCTCTTTTGTTTTAGGGTTTCAGCTCCTGTCCCCTGATGAGCAGAGTTTATACCTCCTACCAGTTTAGCAAGCCTGTTTGCAAAGGTTATTTCCTCTGTCGGTGAGATGAATTTCACCTGTTCCAAGCAGACCTTCTTCTTCCTCAAATGAGACACCATGTTTGAGGAAGCTGAATTTTTGCTGGTGACAACCACTACACAGACAAGTGTTGGTCTGCTGATTGTGACTGCTCCTCCCTGGGTCTTTCCCCTTGACTGAAAGGACTGATGAGGTGATTACTTGAGACCTTGACTGCCTCCTTTTTGTCCACAAAGTCATATAGTGACCTTTGATTTTCTCAAGCAGGTCCTGTCAGTATCATTTGTGCCTACACAGATGAGCAGCAAGAATAGTATTAAGAAAACTGAGTGAACCTTGGTGATATCTGTAACATTATAGACCCACTCCAGAAAAGTAGCAAACCTCACTGGATAATAGGGGTTCTGCAGACTTCCAGCACTGGAGAGAGTGCCACTCATTGCTTCCTCTCTGTAGTACTTTCTTTGAAGACATGAGATACCCATTGCAGCCTCTTCTAATGGAAGTTTTAGGTTTAGTCTTAGAGACCGTGGTGAGTCTTGAGCTCAAGTTTTGTTCCCGATGAGCAAAAGTTATTACCCCAATGCCATTGCATAGAATCAGATACTACCAATAACATTTTTGTATTTTAATTTGAAATCTATGTACCTACATTAGGTGACCAAAGTGCTTAGGATTTCTTTTTCCGAAGTATTTATCGTGTTATATCCCTATATGTCTGAAATGCCTACCTCCAGCCTTGTAGTTCATACAGTAACTGATAGCAGTAATAGATTGTCATTCACTTCATGGTGGCTACGGGTTTCAAAATTAGTTAATTACAGAAGACAGAAGCATCCCATATATTCTTATCTTTTCCTTCTTTTGCTTTCTTACAAATTCCTCCTCTTTTGATGTTATAGAGCTAGCATCAGGGAAGAGCAGCAAGGCAGGCATTGTTCTGGTCAAGGCATCTGTTTAATTAAAAGTACCCAATACTATAAAATAGAGTCACTCTATTTCCAACACCAAGGAAAATTTGAATTCATATTTCAGTGCCTCACCACATCACCACTTTTGTTTCATTGCACACTTACCTGGTAAGGTGGTATTTGACCTTTCGTAAGTCATTTTAACCCTTCAGATGTAAATAGAGAACAAGAACAGATACACGTTTAAGGAGGAATAGAAAGATAAGAGGTCAATAATTTTCCATTTAAAAATTTTCAGTGTTCATTTGTGATTAGTTTCTCAGAATATGATTATCTGTACTGTGCATTCAAATTGTACTGCATATATTTCATGTGACGTTAGGAGTCAAAAATCTATGTGTCCTTAAAAACATACGTGACTTTGGGAGAACAGAGGGGATGGGTATATGAATGTTGTGTATACACACCCATGTGTACATGCAGGCATGTGCACATAATGAACATGAAAAAGGGACAGTACTACAGTCAACAAAATGCAGACTAGGAGTAAACAATTGCCTGGAAATTATTTTTATACAGTTGATAGGAGGGAATTGTGCATAGTTAATGATATTTTTGTTATTTTCTTTATTAAACAGACAGAAAGGCTGAGTGTGTTTCCCTGGAGGGAATATAATTACAAACTGAGAAAAAGTTTTCTATTTAATAAGAAATAAAACAAGACGTTAAATGGCAGCCCCAAGTAGGAAGTCATGACCGCTGGCAGTACACTGTCACTCACCTTCCCCCGGTGAATTAATTTGCTATAAACATTAGAAACACCAGGAGGTTACATGATGACTGAGCAGCAGTCACCAGGCAGCACATATTTACATTTTAGGTGCTTGTCTCTCAGCACTGAACTCAAAACCTGAAAGTAGGTAGCTAAATCTCCTTGGACAGTATATGGGAGGAGCTAGGCATTTCAGAGGGGTGACCTGATTGTGTGAGAACTTTCTAGAGAAAACCAACGGGAAATATTAAGCACAGAGGGAAAACCGGGTTCCTGCCATTCTCTGGGGACTATGACCCAAAAATGAGGCTTCAAGAAAAATTTTCTTTTGTTCAAAATTCACTGTTGAGAACAAACCCTTGCAGAACAGAATTCTACTAATTTGCTCTGCAAGACCTGTTCAAGACTCACTATTTCCAAAATTATTCCAAGAAAGAAAAGGATGATACTTTTGATACATAACACTAATGCCAGAGCTGGGAATTTTAAACCTAGATTTATTTAAAACTGAGGTATTTTACAAGCGGTCTGTGACCACCAGTTTATTGAGTATCCTGTGAAATCACTTATCTCCTTTCCTTCTCTTGATGTTTCTGTAAAATAAGAAAAGATCTTGTAGGGATAAGCATGACTACAAACCCAAGTGGTCAGGCTATTATACGGTGGATTGCCACTCCTCCAGCTATGATAGCCTCTTATGAAGCAACCCTCGTGAAGTACACTGAGAATATTCTCAGCATCGGATCAGGCAGTCAGGATCTTTGCCATTGTTATGGCATTGTTATGCTTTTGCAATCGATGCTACAGCCGTCAATAACTGAATTGGATCAGGGTTCATTGCCTTCACAAAAAAATGCCAGCAAGCATTGAACAAAGATTTTAGTGTTGTGGAGAAGTACCTGCCAGTGCTGAATCCTGTATCTTTGTCCTGTTTAATTGTAAATGTAAGCAGCAGGGCTTAGACAGAGGCTAGGACTCTTATTTCTCAAGCAGGATAGTTACAGGTATTTAAAGATCCTATTATATGAGTATATAGATTCTATAGGGTGAATAAGAGATACTGCTTAGGGAGTAATAGTAAGTTTTTTTCCAGATTGTAAATTTAAACTTTGTCCTTCAATTCCACCTATCCTTTTTGAATGTGGTTTTTTACTCCTTAAATAGTTTTACATTTTCTTTAAGTTTTTAACAGAATATAAGTCGAGGGTGCTGCGGACTTCAGGAGACCTTGACTATAATCCCTATTGGATGCAGAATTCATTGCCTTGCTCAAGGCTCTCGCACGGCTGCCAGAGATCACATCGTTTTCTACTAATCTCTTAGGGGTGCTCAAAGGATTAATTAGTTAATGTGTTGTGAAGCACTTTGAAGATGAAAGGTGCTATATAAGTGCTAAACATTATAAGGAAAAAAGTTGGGGAGGGGAACTGGGGTTTGATGGGTAGCTGAAATACAGCTTCAAAATCTCTCATTTGTTATTAAGAAAAGAGCCTTAATTCTCTCTGAACTATCTGTGATCTGATTTTCAGAACAGTAAGAAAATCTTTAAAACATCAACCTACTCCGTTTGAACACGATGAAGGTTACACATGTTTCCCCTCTGTTCTTTCTCTTTAATTAATTGTGATAAATACTATGGAACTTGTTGTTCAAAGGGTTTCAGCTGCCTAACTGTTACCTTGTAGTAAATATAAAACACTGTACATTTGCATGACTTTCCTACAGCTTATGAAAAGGAGAAAAGAATTGGCAATGTGTCCCAGGAGTGAATGGAAAAAGCTTTGAAAGCACCACTGCTGCAGCTGGAGCCACTTCAGTGGTGTTTCACTTTATTCCTGAAGTTTGTTGAATCAAAAGAACTTAAATCTCACTATTGCCCCTCCTCAGACTTCTACTTTTTCAATGGGGCCATAATATGGAACAAGGTAAGGTTTGCAGTTTAGCAGCTGGATTATGGGTAGCATTGCTTAAGAGTACAAGAAGAAGGGAGTTTTAAACTGCTCTCATTTTGTTCAAATGCTCAAGTTATGACCACACGCTTCTGTCTTGTACATGACTGCTCTGGGTCAAATCAAAGGTGCCCTTAGCCCAGAATTTTGACTCTAACTGTGACTGACAAAAGACTTTTGGGGAAAATGTGTTGTCGACACAAACTCTAGGCTGAGTTTTCTGAATGCACTAAAGAAGAGCGAGCCTAACCTGTTCTCCTCTTCTGCTTATAATGCAATCTCAGCATGGAATGTGCCTTCCACTTCTATTGGGAGTAAATCATATCCAGTCTTTCAGAGACATCCTTTCTCAGATTTTGCTGGAGACTCTAACAGGTATAAAGTCAACCCATGTATCACAAATTATGATACAAAAGAAAAAAAATCTCACCTAATAGAAGTTCAATTTACCCGGCCCCTAGGGACCATTACTTTATAAATGTTATAATAGTGAAAACAGAGATAGAATCTGGAGCCAAATAATAAATAACAAAAAAAGAAAGAAAGAAAAGAAAGAAAAAATGAAGAGTGATAAATATTTTTTTTCCTTGTAATAAGCCAGTTCTACAAGATGACATAATAATTTTTTTCTTTCTATGTCATTAATGAACTTCAAAATAGGCATTCTTCATCTTCTGCCTTTACTATGTCCTTTCATACAGTTTCATTCCTTTTAAATTTAACAGAGAAACCAAACCAAAATGAAAAGGCAGGAACTTTCAGTATCCCCACACCACATAAACATGCACATTTATGTACTGCGGAGTTTTTGTTGGCAGTTTTAATATGGCTAGAAGCAGGCAAAAAAACCCCACCTTGTCAGTATTACTAAAAATACTTTGAATTATCACTTCTAATTTGTTCACAAGAGACAAGAAGACTATCACACCACAGCCTGCCTACGTGATAAATGCATTGAGTTTTTAATTGGGTTACTTGTAACACCACTACTAAAATAACATTGATAAAATAATGGTGTGTTTGAGCTACTGAGCCGATCTTGATGAAAAAAGAGCTGCCCCCCAAAATGTTGACCAGATGATTAAGTTAGCTTTACAAATATATCCCATCATATATGGTGACCACACTCTCCATTTTAGAGTAGCTTTAGATCCTCAGTAAGCAAACCTATTAATCTCCCACTACAGAAAAAAACCCAAAAAAAACAAAAAAACAGACAAAAAAAAACCCAGCCCAGCAGATCCTATATTATTGCATGTCCTCCTAGGCTTTTATTTGTTTGGCAGTCTGGAAAATGCTTTTGTTCTGTGAATTTAATTGCTGTTTTGAAATACCTCAGCAATTACTGTCCACAGTAATATTTTTTGCGTTTTAGCTTTGCAAAGTTTGTCACATTTTATTTTATCATTTATAATTATGTTAATCAAAAATATTGCTTTGTTCTAAACTCTTAACACAAATGCAAGGACAATCACACAAAATAAGGCAGTCACAGTGTTAAGTTTTCAACCAGCAGAATATTGTAGGATCTGAAGTAAGTTAATTTGAACCATTTGTGAAAATTTGAAATGTATAGTTTTAAAAATCAAGAGATGAATATTAGTACTAGAATGGTAATGTGAGGTCAACAAAATACTTCTTTGGCCTGGTGACTTTTCTCCAGCATTGATCGGTAGGGTATGAGAACAGGCAAGTACATAACAAAGGTTCCCATCAGTTTGTAGTTTAGGCACTTTTTGTGCAATAGATGATATAGCCTTTTGTGTTTTTTTTTCTTCCATGAATTTACTTAGTTCCATTTTAAGCCTCCAAGAGCTTTGTTATTGACAGTATCTTCTTGACAAGATGTGTGAAGCAGTACATCCTTCTAGTAGTTTTCGATCTCTCAGTTATTATGAATTTACACAGCCCAAGCTTTCATAAAGGAATCTAAATAGGTACGATTTAGAGAGTTTAGCAAAAGAGTACTTAACTGTGGCATCATAATATTTAAAAGCTGCCTGATCTGAGCAGAATGGTGCAAATGGTATACAGTAAGCCTTAGATATCACACACTTATCCCATTTAAAAACAGCAACAACAAAAGAAACCCACAAAACCCCCCATAGTGCCAGATCATGAGCTCAAGCACCGGCCCATAAACTGTCATACCACTTTGCTGTTAGCCTGATCCCACATATGGTTGTGGCTCAGGCTAACTGGCACTATCTATCTCAAATAATGCATGTGGAGGATAATATATATTGAAAACCATTCCCAAGAGTTTGGTGTGACCTGCCTGGTTTAGGATAAACAGAGTTCATGTATCCAAATGTGAGCTAGACTGTAAAGTTTGGTCTCAGCATCCAGAAATGTCCCCAGCCAAATACAGACATAGCCAATGAGGCCAGTCTACGTGCACTTCTGGGAAAAACACTCAGACATCCGGATTTAAAAAAAAATTAAACAGAACTGAACCAAAGAATATGTAAGTGAAAGTTTGTTGTTAAGATATACCTTTCTCATTAAGAATCACCCAGATGCCCAAATGTTAAATGCATTTTATTGCTAAATAAAAGCAACTACACAAACACATTTCTTCCTTTCCTTAGATATTTTGGGAAATATAATGTTATAACATAATAATAAGATGTTACAGATATCATCCAAACCAATATGATGAAAATTCCCAGGCCAAAATGCCAAGACCAAACTACATTAATTACACAGGACTGTATGAGTACTTGTGGGATATGATTTATAAGTTCCACGACCTGCTTTTATCCACAACAGAACATTCGGTTTGAAAACAAGAGTGCTCTATTTGAGCAAATTCTATAGATATAGCTTAGCTGAATCATTGTGTGTTCTAAAGCTATGGAAGTCCCAAGTCCTATATTAATTGATTTCTTTAATGAGTGCTAAAATGTTAGCCAATATTTTAGGTCATTGCCTTCATAAATTTAATACAAAGTTATTTCATCTGAATCAAACACAGTTTATCTTTTTTTCCATTTGATTAAGACTTTGTTAACACTTTTTAGTCCTGTATCTTAATAATGTCTCAGATTCTGAAAAGATATTTGGTAGAATTGATTGAACATTTCTGGGTTTATTGCAATTTCTTTAAGACTCTAACTTTGGGAAAGCATTTTGCTCTTGAGCTGACAGCTTTATTCCAACCCTAAGGCATCCGTGATAATTAATAACTGTGTCAGATCGGTTCATCCTAAGCAGATGTGCTATGCAGGGTTTTCCTTATCTCCCCTGTTTTCTACCTTGGTAAGTGACCTTTATTAAATTATGTTTCAAACTAGGAATTCATGACATTCAGATTCCATAGGGCAAGAGGAGAATGCCATTATCTCAGCTCGTACAGGAAGCTGTATTTTTCTGACTATATCTAACTCACAGGCTTTTTGTTTTGTATTTTAATGAAGGCTTCAGTGGAACTATCATTAAGACCAAATCAGAATAAAATATTCCTGTATGATTCAATTTTATTTCTCCTTTATTTTTCATTTATTTTTCCTTTTAATGTATACAAAATATTTTTAGCTACTTGATTGTTACATACTCATTTCCTTCAACCTCGATAATAAAGATCTTACACCCTTTTCTCATTTAGCCTCATTTATTGTCTAATTTAGAAACTGTTTCTTTAAGAAATATATTTTTGAGATGTTGTGCTTGTGTTTTTTTATGCACTAATATTTCAAAGCATTTCCTTCTCCCATCCGAAAAGTAGTAGGAATAAATGTGAGTGTCAGGGATCTACTTATCATTCATATAAGCTTTCTGCTTTTTCTGTTCTGTGGCTTTAAGATGAAATAATGAAGAAATTCATGATTGGCCACACAGTGGTGCAAAGATATATCTTACTAGAAAAGAGTAAAGTAACCCACCTAACCCATCAAGAGCACCAAGTCTGTCTAATTGTGGTATATTTACCTCGGCTAAGGGCCAAATGCACACCCAGCCACCCTCACACTCCCTTGCCTCAAGAGGATTGGGGCGGGGGGAAGAAATAAGATGGAAAAACTCATGGGTCAAGATAAAGACAGGGATATCACTTGCCAGTTACCATCACAGGTAAAACACACCTGACTTTCGAAAAAAAAAAAATTAATTTACTGCCAATTGAGTTGGACAGCAAGAAGCAAAGACGAAACTAAAAACTCTTTACTTGCACACCTCTTCCTCCAAGGTTCAACTTTACTCCTGACTCTTCTACCTCCTCCCCTCTCAAAAATGGAATGGGGGTTGCAGTCAGACCATAATAGTTCCTCTCTAACATTCCTTCCTCCTCACAATTTTCCCTGCTCCTGTCTTGGTCCCCCCTGACAGAATCATAAAATCATACAATCACAGAATGGTATTGGATGGTTTTAGATCATCTAGTCCACCCCCCTACCACAGGAGGAACATCTTCCACTAGGACAGGTTGCACAAACCTGGGAGCCCAGAGGTGGATGCAGTACTCCAGGTGGGGTCTTACGAGAGCAGAGTAGAGGGAGAGAATCACCACTCTCAACCTGCTGGCCACACTTCTTTTGATGCAGTCAAAGACACAGTTGGCTTTCTGGCCTGCAAGCGCACATTGCTGGCTCATGTCCATTTTAAGTCCTTCTGCACAGGGCTGCTCTC
>JANXJC010000008.1:23399051-23414016 GCA_027564655.1 Leptodon cayanensis
TTCAGCCTGGAGAAGAGACGACTCCGGAGACACCTGATCACAGCCTTTCAATACTTGAAAGGGGCTTAGAAGAAAGATGGAGAGATTTTTTACCAAAGCCTGTAGTGACGGGACAAAGGGCAATGGTTTTAAACTGAAAGAGGGTAGGTTTAGATTGGATGTAAGGAAGAAATTTTTTATGATGCGGATGGTGAGACTCTGGATCAGGTTTCCCAGACAAGTTGTGGATGCCCCATCACTGGTAGTGGTTGAAGTCAGGTTGGAAGTGGTTTTGAGTCAACCTGTCCCAGTGGAAGATGTCCCTGCCCATGGCAGGGGGGGTGGAACTAGATGATCTTTAAAGGTCCCTTCCAACCCAAACCATTCTATGATTATATTCTATTATTATATAATTCTATAACCTTCCCTTCTATTTGTAAGGTTCAATTTTTTTTTTAAATGCTGGATTTATTTTGTATTGCAGTTTACAATTTGGCTTAGAAGCCTTAAGATAAGATAGAAAAAAAAAAAAAGATTAAAAGTTTATTCTAAGAAAGAAATTCCCACACCAATAAAATGCTTAGGCTGGTCAGCAAAAAAATGACAAAGTAATTTTTTACAGAGTAACTAGAAATAATTAATTAAAACAGGTAATAAATATAGGAACAGAAATATATCTGAGAGGCAGATTTAAACCCAAAGTGCAGACAGCAAAATGTGGGTGTCCAAATGCAGGTATCCTCATGTAAACTAAGTGTTTGATCTCTGAAAGTATATCTGATAGCTACTGAAGTCAGCTGCCTAACCATAGCTATTTGTTACTGTCTGAGATATTCTAGGGTATTTGAGACATCCATGTGTACATTTCAGAGCAGAATTTGGCATACAATATGAGCAATCTGGTCAGAATACTGATAACACTAAAGATCCACAAGAGAACTTGCAAAACTCAGAAGTACCTCACAGAGCAATAGAAGACCTTTTTTTGATCACTTTCTATTTTTCTAAATGTTTTCTGTTTGACATTTAGTCAACATTAGTCTTCATTATATCTCCAAGCGTTGACACCAGATCAAAGCTGCTGCAGTTGATGTGTCCCTTAAGAAAAAATATGACTCCATTAAATTGTTCTATTGTTCCTGAAGGTGAACATAAATTCCATAAAAACAGGGAATGTAACAACTGTCTGTTCAATTTGAGATAAGTTTGTACTTGTATCTTTTTCATGCTGATGTCGTGTCACTTTAATAATGAAAATAAAACATAAACATAACACTTGTGTTAGATATTGTGAGTTTGAAGTGCTGACGTCCCATCAGAATCTTTACAAAGAAAAACTTGCATTTCTTTGGGCTAATATTTGAAAGTGATCTAAGGCAAATGAGAATAGGAATAGCATGGGACATCATCTTTTATTCCTAGTCCTAGAATTTCAGTGTCTCAATTAGAGTCCATCTTTTGGTTAATTCAGTCTGATTTTACCACATGGGAACTGCACAGTCTTTTTGACCATATTGCATAAAACTTTTCTAGGGAATTTTCACCTTAAAGCGCATTTTTATTAATATTTGGACTCTCAGTTACTCTGTGGATTGATTCTCTGTTACTGTATATCTTAAAGTCTTAAAGGCAAGCAGTATCCTGAAAACATTAAGAGTTTGTGTTTAGAGAAAGAAAAAAAAAAAAAGGCTTCCATCTTATCTTATTATGGTATATGGAAAGCTTAAATGACTTAAATGACAGAAAGAAGCTGATCTTTATTATCTTATTATCTTATTATTAATATCTTCTTTTTAAGAACTCACTACTCAGTGTCAATATTGACCACATTTATTAGAGTATGAAATTATTTTTAACCAGACACTGTTTCAGGATCTTCCTCTCTTCTGATTTTGGGGAAATGAAAACACAGAGACACACCTTTTTACTTTTGTCTGCTCTTCCATTAAATGATTCAGTAGTATCTTTGAGTCTTACATAAGCATTGAAATTTGGAAAACTTGGATTCTCATTCAACTCTAATTCTGAATTTTCCTTTCACATATCTAATAAAACATGAACAAATGTGAAAATGATGAAAAAAGTGACTTTTTTTAAAAAACTGCTATTTTTCAAACTCCCTGCTTTAAGTATAGAAATCCTGTTGACTTATTTGCGTCTTTTTCCAGGAACCTTTATACTTAATGTCAGAATGTTTCTTCCAGGAACCGCGTGTACAACTGCTAATAGCAATGTTCTTTATCCATTACTTGTAATATTGTCAAGTGAATATTACTTGCTAAGAGCACACAAAAATGAAATGGTCATAGTGGTGCTTTTCATTAGAACACAACAAATTATAAACCTGTTCAGTAAATACTTGATGCATTACCTAAATTCCTGTTACTTTCTGAGTTATGTTTTCACTGACTCTTAAAATGAGACAGCTGATGTGACACTGGGGATCCAGGGGAGATCTAGACCCCCAAAAGAGACACCAAACAATATACATGAGAACTGTCTCAAAATACTTGCCAAGCACAGTTACTCTTTAGAACCCTGACCACAAAATACGCAGTCACCCTCCGGCTGTGGATGACAAGTTTGAATCTAGCATAAAGGTAGCTTTGTTTGCTTATTATTACACATTACATTACATAGTATACTTCTGTCTTCATACCAAGTTCAAAATATTAGGTCTTGAGTTAAGACTGTACCTTGCTGGTCAGGTGGGTAATTTTTGTGATCACTACAGATCTTCACACACATCAGTACTTCCAATTGGATTGGGACAAATTATAATATCTATTCTTAATTTAAAATTGGTGGGGTTGTTTTTTCCCTACTCTTTGGATAAGGCAATGAGGCAGTTCTTTTTAAACAGTATTGTATGTGTTTAGGTGTCCTCGAAGCCATTAGTTTCTCTAGATTTCACAAATGTAATTTACAATTGTACAGTTCTTTTATTGTGAATTAAGAGGAATTTCATCTTATAAACCCAATATTTAGAGTTTGTCAAAATTATCTAGTTTTTCAAGTTCAGATTTATACCAAACTACTTCAACTTTAAATTCAGAGTATAAGCCTTGATAAATTCAGTTATTCTGACAGAAAATGCGAATTTATTTTCAGTAGTAATTTTCATATATCTATTTCAATAGTGAGTAAAATCAAAAGAAACGTGTTGCTTACATCTCCCATTTAAAAAGTATCAATCCTATGAACTTTCACTATTATAAAAATAGAAATGACAATGCAAACTGGAGAGAAAAGAAATGACAAGTGTATTATTAATGTAATTAAGAGAATTTGGTTTTGACTGTTTGCAAATTTAGCAATTCAGTACTCGCTCAAAAATTATTTCTTCTATCTGCTGCCTGAATAGTTACTGACACGTAATACCATACCTCTAGAAAGTTTTTTGAAAATGTACATTTTTAAAGGTAGATAGAAAAAAGTGAAATTAATGTCCATACAATTGAGGTGGGGTTTTTTGTTTGGTTTTCCCCCTCCAATATGTAAGATCAGTGAATATATAGCTACCTAAATGTGTAATGTAGTGGTTTAGCCCATAGCTAATGATCTACATGCAGTCTGGCAGGATAAATATACAAGTATGTAATGACAAAGTACAGAAAGTACAATTCTGTGTATATTTGAAAGTTTTTTCCATAGTTCAAAATAAATACAGAAACAGATGTTATACAAGATTTTTTTTTTTTTTTTGGGGGGGGAGAGGTGTGTTATTGTTGGTTTTGTTTTGTTTTGCTTTCACAAAGACCTACACACTTTTCTGGGAAATAGTTTAGGGTGGGTAAGATATTTTCCTACCTGAACAATATACCCATTTTCATTCCATGTCATGCTTCCATGTACAGAAATATACATTGCAGAAACACTGATGAATTACACAATCCTCTCTATACCACTGTGATTCAGGATTTCCAGCATATCATTTAGTTAAATCACCCATCATCATCACCATCATCCATTTGTAATCTGCACACCATTTCTAAAGGGAACTAAAATACCATGTTCACTTAAATTTTACAATATCTTAGCATGATAGACCAAAAGATTGAAAAGGAAATGAAGAAAACTACCGCAAACACAGAGGAATGCCAATAAGCAATTTGTTTGCATCTCACACTGTCAAAAATTACTCTGAATAAAAATAAAACCTACTATTTCATCCTAAGTGTCATAGAAATGTTTCTAGAAACTGGCATGTGTTTAGACACAATGTAGTAATTTTGAAATACATGAATTACTGATGTTCACATTCATTTTATATTTAATAGAAGGGGGTTGCTTGGCCTCTTTTTTTTTGTTTTTTTTCAGCGGGAGAAATTATTTTTGTTTTTTCCTCTTGAAAATAAAACCAATATCTTCCTCCTGAATGCCAATACAAACAGCATGTTTATTTTTTTCAAACTGTAAGTTCAAAAAGGGTCCAAAGGGAGAGCTATGCAGAAAGCATGGTATACAATCTTGCTAGAGACCAGCTACAGCTTGACAAAAGAATTTGATAAGAATTATATTTAGAATCAATTTTGATAATTTCTTTCCATCATCATCTTTAGTATAAAAAGACATTTGAATAAACATAGAGTTCATTTCTAAAGGATTTTCTTGCTTGCACTATTATATCCCCAGATAGTCATAATCATCTGCTTGTAACATTACAACTGGATGAGGAGTAAATGGCTTTGATGTCACAGCACAGGTTATTACTTCAGTAATAACCATGTACCATCATTGAGAACCGTTAAATAGAAAAAAAATTTTGCTTTCCTGAAAATGTCCTTACCATTTTAAATTCAATGGGTAGATGGACAAAGACATAGCAAAAGTTAAAAATAGTGAATTCTTTTTCTCTGCAGCATTACTTTGTCCTTACTTATAAGGAGATTTTAAAGCTTGAAATATATTTCTCCTCTGCTCCTTCTTTTCTTAAAAAAAATCTCATCTTTTTTCCCTGAGAAATATGGATAATTTCTACATAGGACATTTCCCTCAATTTCAGTGAAATTTGAAGATGGGACCACCTGATATCTTTTGTTCTCAGAGCTGAACATGGGCTAAAGCATTTATTTCTCTCCATGAAAAAAAAAACAAACAACAAAACAAAACAAAAAAACCACAACAAACTTCCAAAATATCCAGGAGGTAGCTCTCTGTGGCCATGAGAGAAACTTTTTTTGGAGAAGTGGGGGCAAATGCAGAGATCCAAAAAGAATACTTAGACATTGCAAAGTTCAGAATTGCAAAACTTAAAAGACACCTGGCTGCAGGCATGCAGTTCACCAGAAGCAAATTAGGCATGCAAGTTTTCTGGAGACAGTTAAGTTCTCAGATTGGGACAGGCAACAGCTAAAGTACTAAACTATGGGTCAAAAAGTAATATTGCTGCTTCTTGCATAAGGTAAGATCAGAAATCTCTTTGGAACCATGATTCAGAGGCTGGAACTGTTTCCTGTGTTTCCAAGACAGCTTATCCCAGGATTTTATATTTCTTAGGATACACAAACGGATAAGGAGACAGACACAAGCCAAAGCTCTTTCTGTGATCTGAGTGTTCCTGTGGTTACAACAAAGTGTCCTGGTACATGAGGCGTTCTCTGGCAGGTAAAATGGGATTGGGGTGAAGCCTTCCTAGCTAAAGTCTATTTACCACCACTGTTTAGTCAGCTTAACATAAGCAGATCCAGTCAGAAGATTTATTTTGATTTCTGATTAGAAAACCTGTGCAGAATGTAGTTTTCTAAAATCTGACTAAGTGTTGTTTTAGACATATAAATATTTACTCTCTGTTAAGAGACTTCTGCCTTTTGTCCTACTGTTTCTTTTCCACTAATAGGCAATTGGATGAATAGTTAAGTGAATACATTGAATAAACCTTCACTGTAGCCTTATGATTTATTTTTGTAATATTGTGTCAGTTAGATTGGAACCCCCTTCACAACATGTGAGTATGTCGTGGTTTAATCCCAGCCAGCAGCTAAGCACCACGCAGCCGCTCGCTCACTTTCCCCCACCCAGTGGGATGGGGGAGAGAATTGGGAAAAAGGTAAATCTTGTGGGCTGAGAAAAAAACAGTTTATGGAACAGGACAGAAAGGAAGAAACTAATAATGATAATAATAACAATAATAAAATGAAAATCATTATAAAAGGAAGGGAATATACAAAACAAGTGATGCACAATGCAATTGCTCACCACCTGCTGACTAATGCCCAGTTAGTTCCTGAGCAGCGATCCCCCCTAGGTCAACTACCCCAGTTTATATGCTGGGCATGACACAATATGGTCTGGAATACCCCATTGGCCAGTTTGGATGAGCTGCCCTGGCTGTGTCCCCTCGCAATTCCTTGTGCCCCTCCAGCCTTCTTGCTGGCAGGGTGTGAGAAGCTGAAAAATCCTTGACTTAGTCTAAACACTACTTAACAACAACTGAAAACATCAGGGTGTTATTAACATTCTTCTCATACTAAATCCAAACCATAACACTATACCAGCTACTAGAAAGAAAAATAACTCTATCCCAGCTGAAACCAGGACAGAATAGAATAGGACAAAGGAGGCAAAGACATACTATAAAGTAAAAGAAGAAAAAGGCATGGTATGATTAAAAGTTTGATCCAAAGCACATGAAAAAATTTTCAATAATTTTTTGGGCTCTGGATCTGGCAGTTTTATGTCTAAATACTTTGAGAATCAAAGCATTCTTTGCTCAAGGACACTTCATCTATGACCAAGAATCAAAACGTGTGTTTTTAGTTTTAGACCAGAGCTTTAACCATACAGTCATAAATACTGTTTTCTTTACAATTTTATTTACTGGAATTCAAGGAACTTTTAATTTTTATGAGATCCTAGCATACCAACTTTTCATTGCAGCCCTAATTCAGAAAAGTGCTATGCTTATTAATTCTTATGTCCTAACTCTGATACAGTAGTTCTAGGTTCCTTATCACAAAAGTTCAATAGGGTTTTTTCTTAACCTTTTAGTGGGATGATATCAGAGATATTTGTAGGAGGAGGATGTGAGGGAGAATTCAGACTAAAATCCATTTTGTTCTCCAGAGACTATATAGCAGAAATCTGACTGTGACTCAGGAAAGCATCTAAAAAAGCATCCATGAGCATCTCTTCTAGCTGAAACTGCACAGTATGGGATTTCTCAGTATCAGATACTCAAAAAGTTATTATAGAAAATAGTGAATTGGATCATAACTGAATATACTCCATTTTAAAAATAGTTTTGTGACTTCACCACCCTCACAAGGAAGTTCAAATCCTGGTAAATTTGCTTATAGAGAAGGATAAAGAGGAAGTTCATACCTACAGTGATGTTTAAAAAGAAAATGTCAAACCCTCCCTCACTGCTTGCATTGCATTTCCAACATTTTCTTGTCAACTATCATTTCTATTACTAATATAGTTGATGCCCTTCTCACTAGTCCATAATTATTTTTGGTTTTCGCATTGTTGTGTCATAGCTGCAGATTCATTCAGGTTAAGACCTTGTTTTTCTATGTGTGCTAATATTGCAAAGTGGTTTTAATATCTTTACATAGTTTGATAACTGTAAGTAGGTTTCAATGGACAAATTCCTACATGATCATCAGTTTTTGAAACTCCTGTTCCTTACAAAATAATTGCTTTAACTGTACATGTCTTTGACTACTGTTCATTTCAAAGTCTGAAAAAACAATCATAGTTAAAGAAAAGTTGTGGTCCTTTTTCCATAAGTAATGTTTCCAAGCTTCACTTTTGGTTTTTCTTCATTAAAAACAATTTTGCTTAACTTGGGTTGTTAAAGAAGAAACTGTTAATTTACCAATATATTAACATTCCATATATAGGTTCCTGCATATATATATCAACAGAAAGTCTGTATTTTGTTGGTAAATTTCCATACCAATACTAAATATTTAAAATAGCATTCCAAACATCTTAATAAGCAAGTAAAATGGACATTTTCTTTGTTTATAAATATTGTAATTAAGATATGTAAGGAAGAAAATGTGATGATTAAGAACATAAAACAGAGTCTATACATAGCTATGCTTAAAATTCCCTTAGAATGCCTCTCAAATATCATACATTCTCAGCAGCACTTGGTAAAGGAAAATGAAACAAAAGTACTATTTCTTTCATGTGTAACTTCGTTAAAGGTTTGTCACCTCCTTTTCATTACTCTCAAGCACTTTGGTAATGATACATGTAGTTCATTCAGAGTATCTATGAATTGAAGTAACCACTGATCATTATAGGTTTATGAACTAAAGAATACCTGTTAGGAAGACATTTTTGTTAGGAAAAAAAATCCAAACTGAATTAATTGAAGTTTCTTCTTAAATGAATTCCTTAGCATATTAAAAAGCATTTTCATAGAATCATGTAAGTAGGAAGAGACCTATGGAGGCCATCTAGTCCAACATCTTACTCCTACCATGCCCACTTAGAGCAGGTTGATTAGACCTGCCTAGCTGAGTTTTGAATATCTCCAAGGATGGAAACCCCCCAAGCTCTCTAGGCACCTGTTCCAGTGTTTGACCTCCTTGGTCTTTTCCATGCTTTTCGTCACTCTGTCCCAAGTCCTCCTGGGGACCAAGCTGACATTTACTTAACTTTGCTTTTGCAGGTCAGGCACTTACAGAAACCTATCCTGTTGACCTTCACATACTTTTCATTTTTCAACCCAGCTGACCTTTGGCATTCATGACTCCCTTCAGTAGCCCATGCTCGTTTCTCCTTTGTCAATAATTCCTTTTAAAATTTGAGCTCAGTTAAGAATTGCCTGTTCAGCTAAGCTGGCCTGCCATACTTTCTGTGCATTGTTCCTGTGCTCTGAGGAGGTCATCCATGAAGATTAGCCAGATCTCTGCCCTCCAAGGCAGTCTCCCATGATATCCTTTCAAGCAGGTCCTTCAACAAACCAGAATCGGCTCTTCCAAATTCCACGGTTGTGACTCTAATGTGTCTTGCTCACTTCTGTCCGCAATCTCTGTTGACAAAGGCTGCTGTAAATATTTACATATTCAGCTAGTTCTCTCCTTTTTTGAGCATCAACAGGTCCAGCAGAAAATCCTCTCTACTCAGCGCATGAAGCACCTGCATCAAGAAATTTTCATTGACGCACGCCAGAAATCTCCTGGTTGGTTTGTACCCAGTCATATTACTCATTCTGCAGCTGTCCAGGTGGCTGAAGTCCCCCATGAGCACCAAGTCCTGCAATTGTGAGGTTTCTTCCTGCTGCCTAAAGAAGGCTTCATCTACTACCTCTTCTTGATTAGGCATAGCAGGTACCCATTTTGGCATCGCTTCCGCTTGTCTGTCCTCTGACCCTTACCTATAAACTCTTGACTGTCTCCTGACCTGTCCCACAGGAAAGCTCCTTGCGTTCCAGCCACCCCTTTACGTCACACACTGCCCCTCTTCTTACCTTCCCAGCATGTCGTTTCTAAAGACCCTCTATCCATCCATTGCGACTTTCCAGCCGTGCAAGCTATCCCACCATGTCTCTGCAATCCCAATGATGATGCAGCTCTCCAACTGCACACTGACTTCCAATTCCATTTGTTTCTGATGCAGGGGGCTACAGTATTGTAATGCGCTGCTTGGCCACCACTAGGTCTGCTCCATCAGCTTGACCAGATGAACACATTATATTTTCTACTCTCGTGCTATCTGCTCTTAAATGTCAGCCTCACTGAAATTTTCTGCAGAAGCCTACTTTGTCTCAGTCCTCCACTTGCATGCATTTTTCTTCTCCCACCATTGAATATAAAGTCATATAGCAGAGTAAAATATATCTCCATGATCATGACTACTGCATCTATTCATTTTTTGCTCCTGGAAAATAAAGAATCTTTAATCTAGATAATGTGGGAAAACTTCACCTCCTAAATTTTTTGGACCTAGTTCTATTACCACCTATTTATACTTAAGGACACTGAGGTATGTGTTCATTTTTAATTCTATATCAATTTTATGTAGGCTTACAGTGTTTGGTATTTCCATTTTAATGTATATTTGGCTTTATACAATAACCTAGCTATTCTGGAAAAGTATGTTATATATATTACAAAAAAAGGAAACTCAGACTCTTAAAGAAAAAAAAAGAGGCAAATTATGGCTATATAGAGAAACAGAACTAGAGGAACAACGGAAGATATGACACTGAAATATATATACAATTCTATGTCTTTGAAAGAAACACTCTAAAATAAAAAGGCTACTGAGAATATCCACAAGTGAAAAAAAAAAAACAGTTTTGTGATGGCATTTAGTAACAGTCAGATTAAACAACTACTCTTCTTGTAGCTTAATCAGAACACACTAATTGAAGAACTTAATTACAAATCTGTTTCTATTGCTAAGCACAAGCAACTTGAATAGGCACAATTCACTTACCAACTTGCTATAAACCTGTCAGTTAGTTGGAAACTTCCTACTGCCTTCTGTGATCTTCAAGCATGGCATGAAGGAGAACAAAGTCTTTCATGAAAATTTCTTCAAAAGCATGTTTAACTAAACTCTCCTTTGACTCTGACTTAAATTTACTGCGAATTTAGTTGTACCAAGTTATTTTTTACAAATAAATTTGAATTGTGAACAATATAAGAACTAATGTGGCTTTTATGAAAATTAACCCTTTTTATTAAGACTCCTGTAATAAACATTTTCTAACAGAAAGAAGTAGACTTCATAGAATCCATGGACAATTAAGGACAGAAATAAACTCCATCAATATTTCTTTTTTATTGCTGTACCTCACAGCTCTTCAGTAGTATTCACATCTTTGTTCAGAGTTCTTTGAATGCCCAGAAAATGTCTATTCAAATTGAAGATGCTGTTTATTATTGTCTATGCTTAATGTATTGAAATTACTAGTAGTAGCTTTGGGAAATGCTTTTGTATGATGCTGCCAACTGTTTCTACTTTCTGTTGACAATGGTGTATGTTGTAGTCAGACATAAAGAAAAAGTTTCTGAGTTTCGTCTACAAAAAACAGAACTCACATCTTCTACCTCCTCTGCCAGCTCTGCCAGCCATCAACAGTTTCACACTGTTGTGGTTTAACCCCAGCTGGCAGCTAAGCACCTCAGCCGCTCGCTCACTCCCCCCACCCAGTGGGACAGGGGACAGAATCCAAAAAGAGTAAAACTCATGGGTTGAGGTAAAGACAGTTTAATAGGGCAGAAAGGAAGAAAATAATAATAATGATAATGTTAATGATGATAATATACTAGTACTAGTACTAATACTGATATTAGAATTGGAATATACAAAACAAGTGATGCACAATGCAATTGCTCACCACTTGCCAAATAATGCCTGGTCAGTTCCCGAGCAGCGATCTGCACCTCCCCCAGGCCAACTCCCCCCAGTTTATATCCTGGGCATGACGTCACATGGTATGGAATACCCCTTTGGCCAGTTTGGGTCAGCTGCCCTGGCTGTGAACCCTCCCAACTTCTTGTGCCCCTCCAGCCTTCTCGCTGGCTGGGCATCAGAAGCTGAAAAATCCTTCACTTAGTCTAAACACTAGCAACAACTGAAAACATCAGGATGTTATCAACATTGTTCTCATCCTAAATCCAAACCATAACACTATACCAGCTACTGGAAAGAAAATGAACTCTAGCCCAGCTGAAACCAGGACACACACTTATTCATTTCGGTTCTTATCTTCCACAGGTCTCTATTGCTTTTAGTAGGAATGAAAACTGTATCATGGATGCAGAGAGAAAGCTTTGAAGGTCATTCATTCCCTTGCTGCAGCTCTGTTAGCTAAAAAAAAAAAGAAAAAAGAAAAAAAGAATTTCTTCATGAGGCAAAATAAAATTTCAAGTTTACATGAAGGAAAGCACAGACAAGAACAAGGTGAATTAGCACAGTTGCTCTCTCAGTTATTTAAAATATCCAGTTAGGCAACCTACTACTCAAATGCTATGATTTTCTTTGTTCTTAAAAATGCAGAACCTCTTACAACAGAAATATGCCTATTAAAACATCAAAATCGGTACATTTAAAGAACATATTTTCACTTACAGAAATAATTTTTAAGGCATGATTAACATGCGTCCACATTGTTTTCAGCTATGTCCTTTGAACAGCAATTTACATGAAATCTATTTACAACTGTTTAAGGGCCAAACCGTGTGCTTTCTAAAATTAGGTATTTTTTGCTCTTCATGTTTTGGACAGAATTTTTTTTTTTTTTTTTTTATTTCAACAGTCACTACGTTATGGCTACAGAAGCCTCATTAGAGAGTATACTCAAATTCGTGAAATTCATTAGAGATTGATCTTTCAGACACCAAGCACCTTTCATACTCATGAACTACAGTGATTACACCACATTACCTTCTATAGGCGATCCATTTAGATATCCAGCTTTTCTTTATTCAGATTTGTAAGGCTGTAACCAGCAGCTAGCTAAAGTTTTATTGCTTGTATAATCAAATCAGCCTAAAACTACATACCTGTAGAAGATACGACACAACCTCTCTTCCATTCATTTTCAGCATCTCAGACGCCATGCCTATTTATATGTATATGTGTATATCAGTATGAAGATTTTGGTTGGCTTTGCATGATGTCTGCTTTAAATGCATGTAACAGTAAAAATATCAGGTCAAGTGTATCAATTTTGACAACTTTGGAAATGTTCAAATGTAACTAAGAAATGTTTGTATGTAGGTAAGCTTCATCTGCAATTTTTCAGATAGTAATTTAACATTGAAATATTTCAGTGAACAAAATAAAAATGTTCAATGTTCTCCACTAGTTTTACATCTGATATCAGATCAATAGCTGGACATATGGATTAAATTTGATCAGGAGACCCAAAGTAATGTTCATCACCTAGAATGTGCTTAGTCATTAGGGTTTTATTCTGCTTGTCAAACGCTTGTCAGCTGCACAGGAATGATGCAGCCAGTCTCAAGATGCAGGCAGGTGGAATACTGTAGTTGATTTCTTTTGTAGTTTCTTGGCATTACTGACGTATGTATGCAAAAAGTTTGTTTTGTCTGTGGGATTAACCAGTCAAGCAAATTCTATATTATTTAGTTTGGTTGTGTGTGTATACACATATATATATATATATTAAATAAATACATGATAGTGAATATGTATCTTCTAAATGGACAAAAAAAGTCAGAAGACAAGGTAAAAAGAAGTGGAAGTGTAAATGAGGGATGTTTATTATTAATATATGCACACTGAAATGCAAAACTTATTCTTGAAATTTGACATTTAGGCAGAAATGCTTCAGTGAAGAGAAGAAAACAAATATTTTAAAATAATGCATTTTTATTTTGCTTTAATAGGAGCCATGAATTAGTTTGGAAGAAAGTAAGTGAATTGCATTCTGGATCTTGATAAAAGCAGAAGATGAGAGCCCACTCTTACTAATAGAAAAGCAGTAAGCACTCAAACTTCAAATACTTGAGTAGTCCCAATGATTGCCTTGACACAGATGTCTGAACAAATTATTGTGAAAGTCATGTTACTAGTTTCTTAAGGCTACAAGCATGTTTTGTCTCTTTGTCTAAAGTTTTGATGCTTATACCTTTACTAACATTTCACTTGATGTTATGCTTTTCCAACAATAGGTTCATGTTTTCAGAAAATATGTTTTAACTCTCATTTAATGTGTGCAGTTTAGCTCCCATGTTCTTCTAAGCCATTAGTTAATAAGTATTCTTTTTCTCCAATCATTGCTGACATTTCTAATATTCAAAAGAAACAAAAATAACCTAAACCTCCCTAAAAATTCCATGTGTACCATGAATTATTTTTTTAAATAAGTTTCTTAAATTCTTAAACTTTTAATTGTTAGTGACTATGAAATTACATGTGGCAGAACAATGTTTGTAGCTGTACTTCAGTACTTGTATATTTAAGTGTTGGAGCCTTTGAGAAGTATTAAGGCAGAAGACAAATGTGTTGAACCAGGCAAGGATTGGTTTTACTCTTCTGTGATACATGACATACTCTACTGATTCAATGTTACTTCACCTTTTATAAGCATGGTCTGTTTCCTACTCTTGATCTGAATTAGATCGAAACTTCTTTTTTTCATAGTGAGAGACGTCAACAGTTGGAACATTTGAAAGGTGATGGAATTGTCACTCTTCAAACTATTCAAAACTCATGGCTATGACCCTGAGAGCTTCATCAAACTTTGAAGCTGGTTCCATCTTTGATTTTGGCTCTGTTTTAAGCAGGTATGAACTGGATGACTTCTAGAGGTCCTTTCCAACCAAAATTATTCTAAGATTCGATGAATCTGGTAACCTTAAGAATCTTACAACAGAGGATCACTCTTTATGTGATCAGATATGACAAATATTGGCAGTTTTGTTAGTAACGTTTCTTCACTTTCCTGTCTTGCCAGAATCTGTTTTAAAGAAACTCCATAGGAAAACACGGCTATACAAGACCACGAGCTACTCTTGAAAAATAGCAAACTAAGAACAACAAGGATATACTTCTGAAATGCAAAGTAAGAAATTGCAGCTGGTTAAAAACTGCAGTAGGCTAACATTTTTGAAATTAAGTGGATTATTCACTTTATCAGAATAATGCAACAGGACTACATAAACAATTTTACTAAAAATCAGTAGCAAAGAATACAACAGTTGTTTATAGGTAAAACAGTAGACTATTTTGGTAACACAGGCAGATGATCTGAAAAATTTGTTACAATTTTCTAGATGCTTTAGAAAAAAAAAGTTTTAATGAGGTGATGGGAGGGGAAAAAAAAAACCAAAAAAGGAAAACTAAGTGTTTGTTGTAAAATTAAAACTTCCGAAGTTCTGACATGTCATGATCACAATCAATGCATTTATAAAAAAAAATTTGAATTTCTGTTAGTACAAAACAGTACTAAAATTGTGCAGACCAAGAAGAATAAAGTACTCTGGGTCCAAATATATTATTTCTTAGACATTATAATTAAAAAAAAAAAAAAAAAAAAGAAAAGAAA
>JANXJC010000008.1:23414116-23433448 GCA_027564655.1 Leptodon cayanensis
TCCAAATATATTATTTCTTAGAAATTATAATTAAAAAAAAAAAAAAAAAAAAGAAAAGAAATACTTCTTATGTAAATCAAGGTTGAATCATCTATCTACTCTCTGAAATATGAGCACGGAACTAAAAATATTATGCTGACATGATCCAGGAAAATGAATCATTTTCTTGAGTGGAAAATCAGAAATTAAATTAGCACTATTTTTTAAAAAAGGAATATTTTTTCTACCTGCAGACTTATTTCAAACCTTTAAAAGATTAATGAGTTATTAACTATCTTCCTATGGTAGAAATTAGTGATGTTGTAACACTTAACAGATTATGGCTGCATTGTTTTCATAGCAAAAGTACATGTCAGTTATTCATTGTAATTTTTTTCTTTTCAAAAATTAAGAATAAAATGAAAACCAATTAACCAAGTAACTTTTAAGACATGTGTGATAATTTTTATTCTTGCAATTTCAGCTACGTGTTTCAGACTGAGGAACAGTACTCATTTCAGTGATATCCTGTAGCTGCCTGAGAGTGCACTCTCTTCAACGGAGGAAATGCTGCATTGCAGAGTAACATGTCTTCCTCCTCCTGCTGTTTCTTCATTATGTAAAATATCTTTTATACATGCATCTTGCTAAATTCCAGTGGAAATATTGTTTCTAATAAACACACTGAAGCGGTATGCCTAATCGTGGGTCTGACCTCTGACCTTGTAGGTTAACCACTGCTTTCCTCCACTATCATTTGAAATAACTTCACCATGGTTCTGGGTTTGGTTTTGTGGGGGGTTTTTTGTTTGTTTGTTTTTAATGTGGAGTATACAAACGTCAAACAGGCTGATTTTTCCTGTTATTTGTATCTCATACAATGCTTCTTTCACTGACAGCTTCATTTATAAACCTGCCAGAAGCTGATGAGAATCATTGAATACATGATTCTAGTTTCTTAAATCCTAACAAAGGTTATGTGGTTTGACACTAATCTTTTACTTAGTACTCCTACAAAAATCCACCTTGATTTATAATTAGTCTCTGAGAATGTAGAACATACGCTTGGGCTTAACCACATATCTAAACAACAGCTTTTTCTGTACTTCATGGTTTACAAATGGAATTAAAAAAGAAGCAGAAGTAAGATTTGTTCTAATATGCATGATCAGTGTCACTGTCAGCAACTAACATATGTGTTCTTTTATTCCATTTAAATGAATTATAAAACATCTACTTGTGAGAGAAAATACAAAACTGAAACCAAAGGCTATTTTCCTCTGTGTGCTAATTTCCTTGAGAACAAGTATACTGAGGTCAAGTAAAAGGAACTCCCTTGCAGCTAATGGGACATTACTATGGAGAAATTATTCTGAAATGAAGAAGCCTCACTCTAAGTGTGGCCATTTTTGCATAGCCTTTATATATTTTTAATTATTATTATTATTATACTATCACCTTGCCGTCAAGTCAAAATTAAACGATGCAGCAAATGACTAGCAAATAGGTGAAAAATAATGGTTCCTCCTCTCTTTTAGCAGTGAAATAATGTCTTTAATAAAGAAATTAATTTCCTCCCTGGGTTTAATGAGAAATAATTCTTTGTACATATTGCATTTTAATTATTTTGAAACGATGCTAATTGAAGCGGCAGTTGGGCTGCTTCCTGCGAGGAGTCAGTGTCCACATAGTGGAGGAAGTGCATTCTCGGGTGGGCTTTGCATCCCTGGTTCCCAGGCAGACTAGACTATGAGACCAGCTGGAGTTCTCCACAGCCCATCTTTCTGTCAGACAGTGAGATGTGCAAGTCTCATCCTGAACAGGAGGTGCTTCACGTCTCACTTGACAAATTTTCAGTCCAGCCCACGCTGAGCATTTAGAACCAGAGAGTTTGTGACTGCTCTGCAAAGTAAAGAAAAACACGGAAGTGGCGGAAAGGTCTCTAGCTTTTCTCCTACAGAGGTTCATTCCATATTTTCAAAAACTGATTTAAAATTACAGATGTTTACAGCACATCCTAATTTTAGAACAAAAGTTTGCTATAAACATTTATAATTCAGAAATGCTAATACTTATTGAGAAGTAACTGAATATACATATTTCAAAAACTTCTGGCTACCTGGAGGTGATGGTTAGTTCTGACATTCTTCTATTTCTCAGATCTCGGGACACAAGAAACTATATTCTCTGTCCTATTGTTATTAAGAACAAGATCCAGAGGATTTTTTTTTTCTGATTCTCATGAAAAAGCTTGCCCTATGATGCTTACACTGCAACAGAGTTGTTTTGCTGTAATTCTTAGTATGACAAACCCTTATCTCCTTGCAGAACAAGAAATGTAAACAGCTCTTATTTGGAAAGTTATCAAATTAGCTAATCCATGTATCAGGACTTTATAAAAATACGGCCTGTTGTACATTATAAAACTGATAAAACAGTACTTGCAACAGAAGACGTGGTTTCTTTTCAGTATGTAAGTATATGTGGAGTGTTAATTAATATCTGAGTTGTCAAGAGCTGCTACTCAGGGGTATGAAGCAAAGTTTATGAAACATTTTAAGACCAATAACATTTTTTGTCATCATTGCACGCAACTCACCAGTGTACAGTCATACCACTTAACTTCAGACCAGCACCTACGTGCAGTGGTGGCATGGTTTCACAATCTCCATTTGTTCTTTGATTCTTTTACAAAACATTTTCAAGTTAGCTATGAAACCATGACATAAAAAGTAATGGCACTCTTAAAAATCTGCAAAACTTTTTAATGGATGGAGACCTATCACTCAGAAAAGGAACATTGAAGAAGCATGATGGTAGTTTTTGCAGCTGTAATTTCCCATTTCCAAATTCCCATCAGCAAAGCACTTCCTTTCTCTAAACAAGAGGGCAATGGTTCTAGAGATAAAGGTGCAGTGAATGAGGGACAGACAGGCTGAGTGAGAAGGCAAATGGAACTAGACGGAATGGACACAGGAGAGCTAGAAATACCAACGAAAAGGCAATGCTGAGGGAAAAGATTGTGATTTTCTCTTTGAGATAAACAGCAATTTTTTTCACCTGTTCCTCAGAATATATAAACATTTATTTGCCTCTTTGTACATGAGCAGCACCAATATATGCTTTACTATGTATGAAGTTCTTATTGATGGAGACTAAAGCATCCCTGGAATAGCTGTCATATTTTTATTAATATTAAAACATAGTTGTCTGTGTCTTTCTAGTGTGTTTATATAATCCCACTGTCTGAAATGGTAGAATCAAAAGTCTTTAAAAAATTTATAGAGCTAGGACACCCAAAGCATACAATTTGCTCTGTTGATGAAGGTTTTGTTTATTGACCATATGAAAGCATGAAGACTTAATGAGCATTAAATTGTAAAATATTGTGTGTGCCATGTGATAATAACAGTATTGTATTATTGTAACAATAAGACATGTGTTACTAGTGAGAAACTCCTCTCACAACTGGTCATTTAAGGAGCTATTTGGTTAATGGACCTTCTAGGAACAGAAAGTGTGTAAAAACATGAAAACTGCAAAATCCTTGACTTACTGATATCTTAGTCCTGAGACTTTGTAATGACTAACCATACCTATGTTAATTTTTTAAAAATATTTTGGTTTGAAATGGATTAGATCTATTTTATGTAATCTTCTGATTTGGAGAAAAAGAAACAACAAACAAAACTCCCCAAACCCAAACAGATTAATTTCTTTAACCTTAGCACTTTCTTGTCCAAACCCATAGCTAAGTGTTATTAGTATTGTTAACTCTGGCCAGTTACAGCACTATATGTCCCTCCTGGATTTGTTCCTCTAAGCCTCCTCTACAGACTGTTAGTGTTAGATTTAAAACAGATCAATTTTCCTCTATTCATTGACCATCCTATATTTCATGATGCTACATTTTAGCAGGATGTTCTTGGCATAACAATGCAGAAAAAAAACCTGATTATTTTATTTTATTTTATTTTATTTTTATTCATTCATAGGCAAATATAAATATTTTCTATATCAGTCTAGCAAAGTGGAGTTCTCTTCTACATGATAGAAATGCATAATATAGCATCTCTGAAAAAGGAAATTTAATATGTTTCATTATTTTCCACATTTTAAGATTGCTTTCACTGCAATGCTTCAGGTAGGTTTACAGTAAGTCAGTGTTCCACTTGTTAATACTTAAGAGAAGAAATCATTGTAGATCCAAAGTCCTTGCAAAAAGGTGAACATTAATAAAAGAAGAAAATTAATTATGTTTATATGAATTTATGTGTTTGCAGCAAAAACACTTAAACTGATTTGATTGTTTATATTACCTTACGGCACCAGAACCTTTTCTATCAGGATATTTGTGGCATGTTGTTTACCTCTTCAATAGATTACAAACTTGCATGGTCTTCTAGGATACTGCAAGGTAAATGGTGAGTAGGAAGCAGATCTGCCAATCTTATTAATTTAATGTCTAATTGTGTACTTATTCACAGTGGTCAGGTGCTTTTATAGTTAGTAACGCTAAAGTTAGTAATTTATAAAAATGCAGGACTAAATTCTTCTTCCTGCTGCACTAATATGTTTTTCCAAAAAGACATTTTGACTGCATACCGATATTATTAAAAGTAGAAAAACATCCAAGTTTGTTCTGTGTTTAGAAAATATTCCCCTTGGCTAAGAGATTCTGTTCAGCTTTAGAGATACTTCTTTTCTTTAAAATGGAAGATGGTCAGAATATATTCATAATTTTTTCTTCAAAGAAAAGCTAGTATATATTTCCCTGGCCCACCAGGACAGTGTACACTCTCAGTAGTTATATCTAGTTTACTTTGAGATTTCTGCTGACATCCAACATATGTGAAATTTGATTCTCTTCAGTCTAATAGATAACTAAGTAAACTAGTTTCATTACCTTTGACAGAAAAAGAATTCAGTATCTATGTAAACAAAATTCAAACTTTATTACGACATGTTGCCTTCTGTTCTGTAAATACATGGGCTGCAGGCAGAGTCAAGCAGGAAAACTGATCCCTAAATCTAGCACACTAAATTTGACTGATAAAGAAAGGATTATAAAATATTTCCCATGTAACAGATGTGTGTTTTATTTTTCTCTTTCTTTCTGTATGTTTTTAGCTAAGATAAGTAGCAAACATGTGGCTTACACAAAGAACTAATAATAATTATGCAAATTTTTTACTGGAACATTAGAAACTTAATGCCATTATTGGGACTGACACAGCAGTTGTAACAAGAGTCAAAAAAAGTCTGATTTGTTTTTCCCCACAGCTTTAAAGGTTATTACGGTAAGACACCAGTGGTTACAATAATATTATATGTATGTGTGTATATATATACACACACAGACAACGTGAAGATGACAAACAAGTATAATCACTGGTGATTTTGCCTGAAAATTCCTTGACATCAAAAATGTAAGTGGAGATGTGTACTGCAGTTTTGTTTGTCTTTCCCCCACCCTCCCAACTGTAATATGGTTTATTCATTTCTTCTAAATTTATTTTGTTATTTATTTTAAATGTCATGACTTTTTTCCCACATCCTCTAAAAATAACTTGAGAGATGAGAGTCATGCTGGAAGGAACTGATAAGGTCATAATTATTTCCTTTGCTTTTTCAGTGACATATATTGTAATGCTTTGTAGCTGGGGAAAGCTTGAGTGTAGCCTAATGAGGCTCATTATTAATAGGACTGTCTGGTTCTGATACAAATGAAAGTTTTTCCCATCTTTGGATTGTTATTCTTGTATGTTGAGCATGTAATCATTTAGAACAGAAGAGAAAAGGCAGGAAAAATATAAGCAGCAAAAAAAAAGTGTGATATCAGAACAACACTAAGACAATATTAAGGCAATACTGTGCTGCATCAGAAGATAGGAACTGCCGTCACAAGCGATATTCCTTGTCTGTCATCAGTACTGATCATTTTCCTGCTTCTTAAAAAGAAATAGAAAGTGCCATTATCATGTCAGAGCATTATATACAGTGTAAGGCTGTGTTTTTCTAGCATTGCAATGTAGTTTAGTTTAACATCATTTTACGAAGCTAGCTTTTAAAATAGGTATTAGATTTTGTACTTCTTTTAGAGCATAGATAATAGATATTCTGACTTTGGCAATAAGTATTGGCTGGTCTTCTTCCAAATAATATTCAACTATTTGGTCCCACATTTTTTTATTTCCATATACAACTTCCCTCTGAACAGTGCTTATGTGCACTGGATGTTCTCTAATGAGAGACTAGGGATGGTGAAACACTGATGTAGGATAGGTAACTAGTTTCTGATCAACCCAATAAAATTCAGAAAATAAAAAAGAAGATTCAGGATTTGCTGAAGGAATTTTAATTTTGAGCTGTATTTCAAACTAAGGATCTAGTGATCGCTTAGAAAGTCATCCTTTCCTAACCTTAAGGTATCATTCAGTACTGTTCTCCAGCACCAATTGTTAGAAAAATATTCTTTGCATCCCTTCAGAAGTATAGTAGTCACAGAGAATGTTAGAAAATGGATTTTACCTCTTACCAGCAAAAATAACTCAATGTCACATGTGAATAATCTTTAAAATAACACTTTAATAAGAGACTTCTACTGAATGTCATGGAAAAGAACAAATGAAGCAGATGAAGATCTATTGCAGCGACTCACATGCATGTGATTAGAAAGATGACAGTGAAAATACAGAGAATTAAGGAATCCAAACAACTTGGAGTGAGAGAAGATGAATGAATGGACAAAGATCAATAACGTCAAATGCATCTGAACCGTCAAGCACCAGCAAAGAACTGATTGATCCAGAGCCTGAACTAATTAAAGTGTCATTGGTCACCTATAGCCCTCCAGTTCAAATACTCTGTAGATTTCTAAAACAAGCCTTGATCTTTGGAAGCAATAAATAGATGGTAGTGTGATTCAATTAGATTAGTACTCATCTGTCTAAGAGACTTTATTTTTCCTGTGAAGGTAGGCTTACAGCAAGGTTTCAGCTTTATTTCTAATCACCATTCTTAGCTTTCTATTCTTTTCACACCACTGAAGTTCTATTAACAACATAAAAGTATCAAAATAAGCTATCCTAACACGTAAGGATTTATAATTCTTGTCATTTTTCTTAGTTATGTTTTTGCCATATATTTTTCAGCACAGCTTTATATATTTATTCTATATAATTGTACCGTGTATTGATCAGATTACATTTAAATGAATTACCTGTTATTGAACTCTTTTCTTCAAGAGTTGACCTTAATTTCTTTTCATAGCTGTGTTGTTTTTCTTAATTGTCAGTTTCCTTTCCTGATGGCCAAAAGTTTTCTTGTTTCTTTATCTTCTTGACTTGAGCCAATTCTAATACAGTATTCATTAAATTCATGTCACACTACATTCTTACTGACATGAGTTAAAGGGGTAACATTCCCCCATTTTCATTCTTTCTTTTTTTTTTCTTTTATTTTTCTATTTCTGAATCCCTTCTTACTTATCAGTATGTTGAGCTACACTTTCCTTTTCAGATCGTTCCTGAAAATGATGTCAAAGTCATACTTTGCTTGAAAATTCATTTCAAATGAAATGGTAGAGGTTTGCAAAGCTGCACAAGGGATTTAGGTCCCTTTATTTTATTTAAAGTTCTGTTATTGACCAGAGGTCCAGAAAGACGTATTAACGTCAAGCCCCTTAATTTTAAGGATTGAAATACTTGCTTTAAGATAAATAAATACTCTGAAGCACAAATGTAAAATTGTATTTTAACATATTGCCTTATTTTGACTTTTTAGATAATCTGTGGTAAATCTGTCAAGTTCAAGGTATGTCTTTTGACTGGCTGTGATTGGAGCTTCACAGGGATTCAGTGATTCTTGTGCTTCATTCAGTGATTTTCAGTACAAGTGGCTGAACATACAGGCTGGTTTTACACAATCATAAGTAGATGAAGTGTTTCTCTAATGTTTTAAAGTATTTCATCTTTCCTTGACTTCTTGTATTTTTTTTGTTATATTCATGACTATTCTTATTTCAGATAAAACATACCTGAGTATAAGAGAAGTTTTGCTCACATAATCTGTCAGCCATCATAAATACATTGTGTCTCAAGTACATCTCATTTTAATGCAAAAGCCAACAATTTTACATATTAAAGCAAAACATCTGACTCTCACTAACAAATTAATAAAAAACTTTAATTTTTAACTCTGAATTTAAAAAAAAAATCAATGTCAAACTGTTAGTATATATGAAATTTCCCATGTTGAGAGGTGTTATTTCACTATTATTTTCGTATTCGCTTATAACCATCTCATGCCTCTTAATTTATAATTAAATTGCAATCTGTTAGAAGAAGGAGTCACCTGTTTAAATTTTCACGTTTATAGCACACAATTATTGTTCCCAGGTACAATGGACTATTTCCTCACAAAAGGTAACATGCAAGATATATATGGTTGCTTACTTTAAGCACCCAACTTTGTCTAATAATACCAACAAGTACCTGCTTAATTATGGCAGAATAATTGAGAGTTTTTAGTTATGTTTTCCTCCATTAATTTTTTAAGAGAAGCTAGAAATCACTGTAGTGCACTTATGGGGGAGCCGCCTTATGTTAGACAAGAGAAAATACTTCAGAACATGAATATTTCTGACCTTGGCAGAAAAAGGGCCTTGAGCAACATTCAGTAGCAAACATCAGCCTCCTCTCTACACTTAGTATCCAGAACACGAGGATCTACTCTGAGAGTGTCCCATCTATGAAGCTGCTGAATAAAAGAAATCTGGAGTTGTTCTTCAACTGGTATTTGTCAGATACAAGAATGATTCTTATTCAAGTGTTCAGAGAAAGAATGTTGAGAGAATGTTTAGTTTATTTTATCTCAGTATTAGTTTTACTTATAAGTGAATTACAGAGCACTGCCACACTGATGGCACTTCAAACAATGTTCAAAAATATGCACTAATGACAGTAAGAATATAAAGAAACCCAATGTATGCTTTGTGGGATCAAGGTTCCAGTGCGTATGTTTTAAATGTAACAAGACATGTGGCTTGAACTGGAATTGAACTCACTTGTATGCCTTGAATGTGTCCAAATTCAGGTGAATTTGGATGCATCTGCCCAAATTCAGATGTTTACAGTATAACATCAGTATCAGAGCCAGTCAGTCTAGGTTACCTCTATAGCCACTGGAGGGAAATAGGCACATTTGCAATGTGATTCATCCAATTTTTCAATTGGTGTTGAAAACAGGCAGGGTGAATCACATTGTAAGATTGCCTATTTTTCTGCATTCATGAGGAAGGGAGCCTAGATGTATATGTCTGTGTAGGGCACGCTAACAGTTAAATGAGAAAAAATCCCACCCAAAACTGAAGTCAATGAGCTCCAATATCACTGTCTTGATTTCCCTTTCAGTGTTCTTTCTTACTTTTCTCAATCATTAATTTAATTTTGTGTCTAGAAGCCTTTGCCTGTTGTGCTTAACAGACTTAGATATTTGAGTCCCTTATATTATTACTGCTGTTAGTTGTAATTATGTAGGTTTTATTTTCTAAGCAGTTCTTCTACCTACAGTATAAAATATGATTGAGGCACTATTGTACCACATATAAATGAAAGTAATAAAGTTTATTTTTGCAAAGATTCTATTCTAAAATACTAAGTTACATGTATTCTGTGAAGGTTTGTCCTTAAAACCGGAACCAATTCTATTAGCAAAACATTTATTTCCAAGATAAAAATATGTGTTACATTTGAACTCAGTAAAGATTTTTATCCTGATGTTTAAAATCCTTTAAAATAGGATGTCTGTAATGGAAAGCATGATAAGAAAGAAACTGAATCAACAGTTCAGAGATATACTGGGAAATGCACATTTTAAAAATATTTCTGGAATCAGGGCTATAAATACAGTTTGCTATATTATACCTCAGAAGAAGTAAGATTTAAAGGTGACATCCAGAATTTTAAATGAAAATGGCTTACATATTCTTAATATTTAAAGAAACTAAAATGGTTAGCATGTGTTTACTTTGAGATTACAGTGATGAAAAAATACATTTTGATACATATTTCCAGCAAAGAGCTTAATTAGTACTGGAAGAAGTATCTGTTCCAAAACTGATATACAACTTGTGACCTCTCATACCAATGTTCATGATATTTTATACTAGTTTTATCTAATATTTTTCCGCTATTCTTTACATTCTTAATGAATAGGACTCATGCTTCCATAGCATTAACAAAATAAAATAACTTATCTGAAATATGTCCTTACGAAACTGATGCAAAACACCTCAAAAACTACGTTCACATCACTGACATATAACTATTGGATTGTCTTCATTAAAAATCAAACCATGTTGCTTTATTAGTGTATATTTTCCTTCAATATTTGTTTGTTTACACATTGTTTATTTTCACAGCATGTTTTAGGCATTAACAGTTTTCTTATTTTGTAGAAAAGAAAAAGTTGCAATTTGATACACTTTAAATGGTTGGAAGAGACTAAAAGGCCTTATAATGGTATGAAACTGGTAAAGATCAGAAATAGGTTTTGCTGTGTATGAGATTGTCTATTCTCAACCCTTAATGCTCTTCCACCTAATGAGTAGTATTTTGAGAACAAGATAGAATTTAATTACATTTTTTAACAGGATTTAACACAAGGTATGTTCAAAAATGTACCTCTGAAGAGCTGCAATGTTAATAACTTTTAAAGAGGCTTCTGGATGACCAGCCAAGCTGAGGTGGATCTGTTGTGTTAGACATTTAAAACGCAATATACTGGGGTTGAGAAATATAAATACAATAACATAAGTGCTTTGGGTTTACTTTTCTATCTTGCTTGGCTTTTTTATTACATTTTGTGATAGGTAAGTTCTATTAAAAACTTAATCATGTTTCCAAGACTTAAGAGTCTTTGTTTAACAATTGGCAGTTCCCACTGTCATGTCCCTCACCTTGGTTCTCAGTGTTCTACACGGATTTAAGAATTAAGATTTTTTTTTTTTATATTTGCTTCTTGTCTACACTGGAAGGCAAACGTGAGTTTAACAGTCCTTGAAAGATTTGCAGTCTTTTATTCACTCCTAAAAGAAGGTAATTGCTTTGGTTAAAGCCACTGAGATTCCCACCTCCCAGCGTGCAAATATGTGGAGCTGAAAATGAGGATTTGATTTGTTTGCCTAAACTTAGTTGCCTAATGCTGGGTAAGATATCTTAGGGTATGTCACATGCTTTACAACCAGTGTTCCAGGAAAGCGCAGATCTCACTTAGGTCATATGTCCTATCCGCCAATTAGGGATATCTTGGATACTGTGAGTGCCTAAGCTGCTACTAGATAACTTCGGATAACCAATTGAATTAACACAGGAAGAATACTGAGTAAGTAACAACAAACAAATGCAGAATTCCTGTTATGCTAGTGCAAAGTCTAAAAAAAATGAACACATCCTCACTGTGTTTCCCTATATTTACATGAAAGTAAGAGTTAGATGAAAGTAATCTAGAATTTGTTATTCCATGCTTAAGAACATCATTATACCAATGAAAGGTTGCCACTTCTATATAAAACCCAATAAAGCAAGACATGTAAAATGTATGTGTGGTATCTGTGGAAGAATCTTTGAAGATTTTCATTGCCTTGATATGTTCCCTTTATGAAAGAACTGAAATTATTTGTTACTTAGCTGAAAATATCACTGTAGAATAAAAGTGAGATGTGCATTTTGTTCATTGAGCTTCTGCTATTAAAAGGACATGGCCATTTACAGAAAATGGGCCTCTGCCTATCATCTAGTATAAAAAGCATGTTTCAATCTTGTCAAAGATATAAAAGAAACTAGTTTCCTTGGATTTTCTTGACCTTTCTTTTTCTTTGCCCTTTTTATTTTCCTCCCTCTGTTAGACTTTCAGTGCTGAAAAATGACTATGGCACATCTGAAGCCAAATTGCGAGCCTGACAGTAGGGAAGAAATGGACACAGAGGCAAAACCACTTTTGTAAATATACTTGAACTTTTCAGCATAAAAGATTCTACCTGTTGTTTGACAAATTTCATTTTTTCCCTTTCTGTCCTTCTGTGTTCAACTTTCTCTTTGTTATGTTAACACTGGAAATTCTTGAAATGCATTAAGACATAAAAGTAAGCTGGAAGCACTTAGCCATTGCTATGTTATAAAACTGTCTTCTGAACCCTAAGCAGAAACTGATGTTCAAAGGATAATAATGGGATTTAAGTTAGTTTGAAACTCATGAACAATAGCTTCATCTGATAAAATGTTTTAAGGGAGCAGGTGGAATTTAGTAAGGGATTAATAAACTCATTATCATAACCAGAAAGAAAAAGGAATTTAGGCACTTAAATTTTGATCCTGAAAACCCCATTCAGCTGCTGTTTCAATAGGTGGCATAGGGTTGGGTTTTTTTGTTCCTTTGTGATTGGGTTTTTTTTAAACTTATTGTTCTTAGGCAAGTGGAAGATCTGTCCTGGTTCATATACAGAAATATGTTGTTTAAGTAGAAGAAGCAATCGGTGCTTTTCTCTTGCCTATTCCTGGCTGAACTGTCACAGACTGAAGGAGAGATGAATCTCATTTAACATTGGTCATCCAACAGATGGTATCTAATTTAAGCTTGTTGTCAATAGTGATTTGTCCCTTCCTAAGTAAGTTGTCAGACATAATCAGAATGAACCTTCTTTGCAGGTTCTGACTTTTCTTCACAAACTGTAGAGAGAAAACAAACTTAGACTAGATACTAAAGATAAATGATAAAACTTGGATCAAAATGAATGCCGCTGCAGCTGAAAAGCTTCTTATATACTTTGAGGCACTCCATCACATGTTTTCAGTTTGTACCTAATTATGCTACACCCTGTTAAAGCAATGTGTTCCCTGCAAGGATACCACTTCTATTTTTTTTTTCTTAAGTCATAGGTGATGCTATCCATCTTTAATGAACATTCCCCATGATTCTGTGGCATATGAAAGATCATCACCTTTTTACAACATGTAATTAAAAACAAAACCCAAACCCAATGAACCAGCAAACAAACAAACAAAAAACTCTTCTACCTTTAAGGAGGTTAGCTTAGTATCATCCTATAAGCTACTTAGTACAGAGAAGGTAAATGTTTGATGAAAAAAAAAAATTGAAATCAGATCCTTCTGTGAAAGTGCAAGTACAAGAGTAGGTGTATAAAAAATGGACTAAAAAGGAAAACTATATATAGGCACTTTTTTAGAAGGTGTGGCTTCTGATCTCCATGTTATTACTTTTTTTATTAGATCTAATGACATTTTAATAAAAAATACCAAAAACTTAACTGTGCACATAACTATCTGAGCCCACAGCAGCATGAATACTCTTTTTCTCTTCTTTTGTACTATACCATCTTTAATTTAAGAAGAAATAAAAAAGTGATTAATACCCCAAGCAGTGAAGTAGATTGCCCATTTTTTATTTTAATTAAAATAAATGTCTGAAATTATCCATCCCTTTCCTCATCAATGCCTTTTTGTGTATTACTGTGCATTAAAGTGCTGTGTGTTACTCTGTATTAAGACATTCCAATAAGGACTTAAGTCTGCCTTCTATTTAATTTTAGGCACTCAAGGTGCAATCTACATGAGTAGCTTAATTGTCCTAGTCTCTTTGAATAGTCACTAAGAGAAACAGTTTGGATTCATGTCACCCAAATGCCTAAAATGCCCACTGGAGACCTGTTAACTATACATAGAGGTGAGAAGGCTCTATCTGGGTGTATAACTTAAGTGTGATGAATCCTGGCCTGACAAATATTGTATGATGTCAGCTACCTCGTGTATGCAATTCTAACAAATGCAGAGCTTCTACTATTTGGAATATTGTTCGTGAGTTTGTGAATACACACAATAGCAGGTCACATATTTAAAGGTTACCTCAATGTGGTATAATTGTAATTTTAGTAATATCCAGTTTGTAAGACAGATATATTTGTGTTACACTGATATAGGACCTTGAGAACTTACAAGGAGTCATTGGAGGAGCTGAGCTTGCTTAGTCTGAAAAAGAGGAGGCTAAGGGGAGGTATAATGGCTGCCTGTAGTATTTGAGGGGCAGTTATGAGAACAATAAAGTCAAACTCTTCCCAGCAGGCAATATAACAAGAGCCAACAAACACTACAGATTTTCAAGACATAGCTACAAAGATCATGCCTCACCAAATATACTAGAGAGATCCCTATTTTGGTGCCAGGATGCAGGGTAAGTCTTGCCTGACCAACCAAGTGGCCTTCTATGATGCAGTGACTACATCAGTGGACAAAGGAAGAGCTACAGTTGTTATCTATCTGGAATTCCATAGGGCCTTTGACGTGGTCCCCCACAACATCCTTCTCTCTAAAATGGAGAGAGGTGGATTTGATAGGTGGACTGCTCAGTGGATGAGGAATTGTTTGGATGATCGCATCCAGAGGGTAGTCGTCAACAGCTCAGTGTCCAGATGGAGATCAGTGGACAAGTGGTGACCCTCAAAGGTCTGTATTGGCACCAATATGGCTTAATGTCTTCATCAATGACATAGACAGTGGGATCCAGTGCACCTCAGCAAATTTGCAGATGACACCAAGCCGAGTGGTGCAGTTGACACGCCTGAGGGACGGGATGCCATCCAGAGGGACCTGGACAAGCTCCAGAAGTGGGACCTGTGAACCTCATGAGGTTCAACAAGGCCAAGTACAAGGTCCTGCCCCTGGGTTGGGGCAAGCCCCGGTATCAATACAGGCTGGGGGATGAAGGGATTGAGAGCAGCCCTGCGGAGAAGGACTTGGGGTACTAGTGGATGAAAAGTTGGACATGAGCCAACAATGTGCACTCACAGCCTAGAAAGCCAACTGTGTCCTGGGCTGCATCAAAAGAAGTGTGGCCAGCAGGTCGAGGGAGGGGATTCTGTCCCTGTACTCCACTTTGGTGAGAGCCCACCTGCAGTACTGCGTCCAGCTCTGGGGTCCTCAGCACAGGAGAAACACGGACCTGTTGGAGCAGGTCCAGAGGAGGGACACAAAAATGATCAGAGGGCTGAAACACCTCTCCTATGAAGGCAGGCTGAGAGAGTTGGGGTTGTTCAGCCTGGAGAAGAGAAGGCCTCAGGGATAACTTATTTTTGTCTTTTAATACTTAAAGGGGGCTTATAAGAAAGATGAGGACAGACTTTGTAGCAGAGCCTGTAGTGATACGACAAGGGATAATGGTTTTAAACTAAAGGAGGGTAGATTCAGACTAGGTAGATATAAGGAAGAAATTTTTTACAATGAGGGTGGTGAAACACTGGAACAGGTTGCCCAGAGCGGTGGTAGATGTCCCATCCCTGGAAACATTCAAGGTCAGGTTGGATGGAGCTCTGAGCAACCTGATCGAGTTGAAGATGTCCCTGCTTTTTGCAGGGGGGGTTGGACTAGATGACCTTTAAAGGTCCCTTCCAACTCGAACCATTCTATGATTTTATGATTCTATGGTGATATGCTTCTGTGATTCTGTGATACAGATCTCCAGATCTCCCCTTGAACCATGAACAATTCTATGATTCTTTGACTATGATACAGGACCCTACAGGGTCAAAAAAAGCAAATGAATTTTTCAGTTTTTGTGATATTTGTGTGATGTTTGTTCTGTCTTCTCTAAGGTATTTGGATGTGAGGAAGGTAAATAGCAGCAGTCTGCCACTTCAGCTAGAAATCTGGCCTTCAACTGAGTCTAAGAGCTCAAAATGATATGTCAAAGTAGTTCTGAATCTTTTTGAAAAAGTGTGTATTTCTTCATGTATTTAATCATTGTTGCAATCTCATAACCATGGCCTCTGTTTGTGCCTCAGTTATTGTTTATGCTAACATCTGTTGATGTTACTTTGGCAGTAAGGTGTCTAGAAAACTGTAAGAATCAGTTTCCTTCATATGTAATTTTGCTCATGTTTTTAACTGAAAAAAATGTGATCAGAAGCATACATGTTTGTCTAATTTGCCCTTTTTGTGTAGGAGAACTATTTTTACAAGCATAAATCATACACTTTTTTCTCAAAGTCAATAGTGGATCAGTTATTAGCTCTATATATGTGAATAAGGTTGGATTAAAAGAAATATGAGTTGCAATTTCAAAATAAGTCTTTTTATAACCTTGGTATTCTGATACTCAGATTCTCACTAAATAGAATTTATTGATCTTGGGATAAATAGTGATGAGTGAAAAACAAAGCAGGAGAGGACTAATTCAGCTCTAATGAGACTGAACATCAAGCTATTCAAGAATGGAAATACAAAGATAAATGATCAGCAAAGCTGTCAGGAATAGAGAAATGATCTTGTAATATTCAGCATTGTTTTCTTTTCCACTTAGTTTGGATTGGATTTATTTCTCACTACGTTTTCTGTACTAATTTACTGCAACATTGCTTTTAATTTTCTTACAAAGTCCCTGTTTTCAGTTTAAAAATGACATTTTTATTACTGAAATTTTGATAAAGATATCAGAATAAATGTGATACACATGTAGAGTTTTAGTAAAATGTGTGGAAATTGAATAATAACCTACCAAAATCCATTTTTTTTAGAAATAGATTAGTTTTCAACAATAACAAAATATTCAAACTGCTTACATGTACATCGCAGAAATATTTTTCCCTCCTTCCTTTATATGCATGAATAAAAGATCGTGAGGTATACTGAAGTCCTTGAGGAATTTCTGAAGTCTCTGCGTAGCTTGTGGAGTATGTGCACCCATGCTAGCATGGAACCTGTGTGGGGATTCTGCTGGAAGACAACTGTACACCATGCAAGGACTTTAAGGAAGGAAGGAATTTAAATGTTGAAGAATTTTATCATGTCATTATATGTAATACCTAAATTACCCTGTCTCTATCAAACGTCTTTAACTGATCCCTTTATTTTCATTTCGACCAACTCTAGCTCTGATTATTACATTACAACTATAAATTTCATTATGTTTCTGTATTAAATTGCTGAGAAGTTGGAAAAACATTTGTTGTTAACTTTAATTATATTTATTCATTGCACACTCTAGAAAAGTTAATATATTTGTGAGGGGTTTTTTTTCCTTAAAATAAGCAGTAAAATCACTGCAAATTTGCTGCAACATGTATTGAAGCTGTCAAATTAACATGCAGTGCTGGATGCACAAAGTTAATGATTGTCATATTTGAACTCCTTTGAAAAGATAATGATATTTACAATTTCAGCTGCAGAAGAAAACCTGTAAGGTATTGGCTATCTGACCCACAGTGCTTTAAGTTCTGACTGAAATATATACACCACTAAAATCAGGGGCATGCCTATCAGAAATTTTCTTATCATTGCTTTGACTTTTCTGCTGTCTGGAGAATTCAGGATGATTTCAGTATATCCTTCCACTATTTCCCAGAAAAAAAAAAAAGTCTTAGTTTTTTTCTGAATTCTTCAGAACCTCATTATGTATAGTATATACACAACATAAAACAGTAAAATGGTTTGCTAATAGAAATCATGCTTCAGCTTGCTTATTAAGAACACAATAGGTATATATTCAAAAGCCAGGTACTTTGATTTTATGATACTATAGACATTAATAATTCAACTTACTCTGTTGAGCTTACTGGGAGTTTCCCAGACAGAATCTGTCTCATTACATGAGGTATTTATAAATTGTTATATTTTTTGCATGTGTTGTTAGAATTTCACATTTTAGTTTTATTACTTTTCAGGAATGGTTATTTGGTTTACCTTTGTGTGTAGTGAGTAGTGAGAACATGATCAACCTTCTAAAAGCTATCAGTGCATCAATACAATAGCTATCAAGCAGCCCAGATATCAATACAGTGCATGAATCAAGTAGGCACAGAAGATCTCTGACGGCATTTGTACATGTCAAAATTAAATCACTTCACCGCTCATTAATGTTTTCACTCTTTTTCTTCTATACAATCTATAATCATGCTTCTTTTTTTCCTCTGGGTGGACTCCTCCCTTTCTACCTTCATTCATTAATTTCTTCCTAATTTAAAGATCATTGCGAGTCACATAAACAGAAACTAGTGAGCCTAAGCTGTGCTAAGAATTTGAAGATGTGTCCAACAGAGTCTTACCAAACCATATAGCATACGCAAATACAGGAACTGGGATCCTAAGCTACTTTTTCTCAATATCATTACTTACCACAGACTTTGCAACTTATTTTTCCACTTAAAATAAAACTACCTTGTAGTCTAGTGATTACAAGGAAGGAGAGAAAAGCAAGGAAAACATATTGAAAGGAGAAAAATCCAGAAATTTGTTGAAATACAAGGCACTTTTATTTTATTTTATTCAGTGGCTGCTAATTAGTCACATCATAATGGAAGGTGATGTTTCAGTTTTACTGTGTATGAGTTTCATCTGAGTGATCCTTTTTAATCAGTTTGTTTATTTCACAAAGATCTTTAAAGAGATCAATATTTAAAATTTATAATCTTATTTTATTCAGTGGAAAAATCATTATGGTTCTAAGGAACAGACATACCTTTCGGTATCTTTTCTGGAAATAACAGTGATTTCCCTTATCTTTCATATTTCCTTTTTGTGTGAACTCTCATACCTTGCATTGAAATGAAAAGGCACAGCAAAACATATCATGGCATATTTATTGATTAAAAAAATATTTTGAAGCCCAAGAAACTTAGAGCTAGTGTAGTCAATATCTAGCCATAACTTATTAGTTTCTGTTTTAATGCAAAGTAAGTGTTAACTCAACCCCCCCAAATATTTAATTTCAGATTGTAATTAAAAATAGTCCTTAAAATGTATCAAAAAGCTTCTGCTAAGGGATGACTTTCAAATCAGGAAACAAATGTTGCTGTAAATAAAACTTAGACACTGTGGCTGTAAAAAGAAAATGATCTAACAAACCTTATTTTCATTCAGCTTTACGATAATATTCATTTTGAAGAAAGCACTTTGTAATTTCATTATATTGGAGGCCACATACAAAATGACAAGTATTAGTGATTCGTGTGTGTATGCACAACAGAGATCTAAACAGGATTTAAATGCCCAGCTCTGATGATAGTTAGGTTGGATCCTTGTGTTGGGTCCGATTCTGAGGTAGGTGCCTAACTGTCATGGTTTAAGCCCAGCCGCCAGCTCAGCCCCACACAGCCGCTCGCTCACTCCTTCCTCATGGTGGGATGGGGGAGAGAATCAGAAGAGTAAAAGTGAGAAAACCCGTGGGTTCAGATAAAGACAGTTTAAGAGGTAAAGCAAAAACCCGGTGAACAAGCAAAGCAAAACCAGGAATCCATTCCCCACTCCCCACGGGCAGGCAGACGTTCAGCCATCTCCAGGACAGCAG